>VZRZ01002227.1:12530-124539 GCA_013398175.1 Climacteris rufus | reverse complement strand
GGCCCCCCGGCGGGGAGCGTCGGTGGCCTCCCGAACGGGGGTGGCAGCCCGGGCGCTGCTGAGCTGCCGGCCGGCCATGGCAGCGGCCCCGTGAGCCGGAGCCCTGCCGCGGCTTCGTGCTCTCCTCCTGCGGCTCTCCCGGAGCGCTCGGCCTGCTCGTAAAGGCGCTCTCCTCTTGGGGGAGCGGGGCACCGGTGCCGGGGTGTGGGGGCTCGTGTGCGTGTTGAGGAACCTCCGCCTTCCGCCGGTGCCTGCTCGAGTGGAGCCATTGACGCGCGCCAGGTCCGCTACAGGTCCTCGGTGTCTTGATGCTGCCGTGAGCCTCCATCGGGCGAATGAGTCTCTTGCCCGTTTGCGTAAGTTTCTCCCTTGCAGTCAAGGCAAAGACTGTTTTTAGTAGGCAGTCGGAGGGGTGGAAAGAAAGACGTGCATCTGCTGTGGATTTTTTTTTTAAAGTTGCTCTGTTTATAAGCATTGCTCACTAGACAAACTCATGCAAGAGCTTTTGTTGCATTTATTTTCTTGGATGAGAGATTACATTCTCCCTTATTAGTAAAGGCTGTCAAGTCTTTTATGTGTTCTTTTCTCCCTCCATGCCCCTCTCTTCTGAGAAGTCCCTTTAGATATTTCCAGGACAATAACCAAAACTTTTGAGCATTGACCTGTTACAAAGAATTGGATTCAAAATGACTAAGATATAGCCGCAATTCACATGTAGGCCATCTTAGAAATCTACAGAGTGAGTAACAAGGTGCAGATATATGTGTTGTCTGTCTATTGGAGACAGCATGTTGTGGTGTCACACCCCATCCTTGTCTCTCCATTGGAGAGATACGGATTTAATGGATTAACTATTTGGTGAATAAGGAACTGGCAACATGACCACATCCTAAGAGTTGCAGTCAGTGTCTCAATGTCAAAATTAAGATCAGTAGCAAGTGGTTCCTCAGAAGTCTG
Organism: Climacteris rufus; assembly: GCA_013398175.1. NCBI lineage: Eukaryota > Metazoa > Chordata > Aves > Passeriformes > Climacteridae > Climacteris > Climacteris rufus. The sequence continues at coordinate 123,582 of VZRZ01002227.1, read as the reverse complement.
TATTGGGATTGATGATGATCAATATCTTTATTAATAGCATAGACAAATGTGCCTTTGGGATGTTTGCAGGTGACACCAAGCTGAGCAGTGTAGCTGATGTGCTGGGGGGAAGAGGTGCCATGCAGAGGGACCTTGGCAGGCTTGAGGAGTGGGCTTGTGTGAACCTCGATGTTCTGCACCTGGGTCCAGGCAGTCCCCAATATCTGTACAGAGTGGGGTTGAGTGAATTGAGGGCAGCCCTGCAGAGAAGGATTTGAGGGGTGGATGAAAAATTGTGTGGGAGGCAACAGTGTGCATCCCAGACAGCCAACCATATCCTGAGCTCCTTGAAAAGAAGCATGGACAGCAGGCAGAGAGAGGTGATTCTCCCCTGTCAGCTCTGCTTTTGTGAGACTCCATCTGCAGTATTGTGTTCAGCTCAGGGCCCACCAGCATTAAAAAGATGTGGATGTGCTAGAGCAGGCCCAGAGGAGGGCCATGAAAATGGTGAGAGGGATGGAGCACTTCTCCTATGGAGAAAGTCTGAAGGACTTGGGGTTGTTGAGCCTGGAGAAGGCTCTGCTCAGAGACCTCATTGTGGCCTTTCAGTGCTTAGAGAGGGCTTATAAGAAAGACACTTTTTACCAAGGACTAAAGTGACAGAGCCGGGGTAATGGCTTTAAACAGTTGTAGGGTATGTTTAGGTTGGAAACAAGGAAGAAATTTTTTACAATGAGGATTGTGAGGCACTGGACCAGGTTGCTCAGGGGCGTTGTTAATGCCCCATCCCTGGAAGTATCCAAGGCCAGATTGAATGGGGCTTTGAGCAGCCTGATGTCCTTGCCCATGGCAGCAGGAGTGGACTAGGTGGTCTTTGAAGGTCCCTTCCAAACCAAAACCATTTTGTGATTCTGTGGTTCATCTGAGAACATTGGTAAGATTGGTAGGGAGTTGGAATCTTTGTCTTCACTGAACTATTGAGTAGCGACTCTTTCACAGAAAACACTCCATATAACTCTAAGATCTTAAGGGTCTTTTTCAACCTAAATAATTCTATGCTCAGCAGCTGTTGATTGCTGTGTTTTGTTTTTCAAGATCTTTTCCTTCTCTGTTACATGTTTAAGTCTTCTGCAAGGCAATAAATTTATTTTTTCCAGAAACAATACTGTTTCTGTGATAGGTATTCCTGTTGTGAGATTTTTATCAGGATGTGGCAAGTTTTTACTCTTCCCCTATCTCCACCAAATCAGCAGTAGCTTCTAAACTGTTTAATACCTTTTGTGTTCTTCTGTAATCATGTTTCTTTTAGCAATTGGGTTCACTGTATTTTGAGGGGTATTTCACATCAGCCTACAATGCTAAGGTGTTCTTACAGCTCTGTTTTTAAAGCTGTTTCTTGCCTTTGACATTCTTTGGAAACTTTTTTCTGATATAATTGGTATATGTTCATGTTTAAGAGTACTTTGAATGTTTGCTACCAGAAATCTCAAATTATTGTGCTAGTTCTGCCTCCAAAAATAAACTAAAAAAATAGAAAAATAGATTGTCTTGCTTTATTGGAGTAGTGGATACCTTTTTGAGGACATTATTTCTGTATTGCGTAATCCAATTTTCTTTATGACTTTTTGAATGGGAGTGCAATCTAAACTCAATCTAAACTTGTTTTTTGCTATCATCTGGGTCTGTAATACTTATAAAAGTTAAACAGCCTGAGAGCAGAAATGGAAACCTCTGTTTATCAACTGAAGTATGAGTATTGAGGTGAGATGGCTCACTTCGAGCAACTTAAGATCCAACTTCTTTTTGACGTCATGGTTTTGATGCATCTCTGTATCTCCTGACTCGAATAATGATTTTATTTGCAAGCAGTATGTGCAAAAACATGCAAGAGGACTGGGTTTTGTTATTTTTAAAATAAATGTTAAACCTGTTCCTGTGTGTTGGGATTCTAATAATGTAACTAAAATCCCTTCTGTGTTTGACTAATAAAAGTGGAATTTTTGGCCAAAATCACAGTCAGTTCCTGCATGCAACTTGTAGCCTGCTTGTCTGCCCACTTGAGGATTATCTGAGGATACTTCTTTGAAGTTTTAGCTTTAAAAAAAATACTGTGGGTTGTCTGGCACATTTATCACCCATCTTTTTATGCATGTGACAGATAGGAAGCCCGTTGTTACCCTGCTCTTTATTCCTGTGGTATGAGGGACTGTAGCACTGAAACATCACCCTTCTAACATAGGACTTCCCTTGAAGCAGTCAGCTGCAAACTTGTGCTAGCTCAGCTATTGTTTTCAGGTGTGTAGAGACTGATGAATCAAAAAGTCCGTGAAAGTCTTAGTAATGAGAGGTGTGTGTGATGGTTGTCCCCCCACCCTCTGGTATCTATGTCCGAGGAATACATAAAGATGACAAAGGAATTTTGTTAGTACTAGCATCCTCTTGTGTTGAGGAAGATGAGGAAGATATCACTAGGTGGTGAGGAACCCACCAGCTAAGTTATTTAGCATCTTGCTGATTTTCAGGCTTGTAATTCTTGTTCCTTTCAGCACAGGATAAGTTTGAAGTAAGGTATTTGTGTGTGGTTAGTGGTCTGTATGCAGCTTCTCCTTTCCTAACAGTGATGTTAGGTTGCTTTGTATATACATGTTCTCTTTTTTGAAGTGAACTTTACAGGCATTATCAGTTTAGTCTTTGGAAAGTAATTTATGGTGTTCAGTTACTTCTACAGAGTTTAGGGGCAAAAACCTTAGCCACTTAGACAGATCTTTAAATTTTCTAGAGAAGTTTTTACTAACAGTTCAAAACAAGAAGCTGTACCATTTGTGTAGTTAACCTGCTGTGAATGTGAAATACAAGGTACTAATGTAAGTGGGTGAAATTTAATGGTAAATAATAAAGGAGTTGAGGTTTGATTTAATGGTTGTTCCTGCCTGTACATTCTCTGAGCTTGTACTTCAGAATTTTTGTTCTACCTGGCTGTGTTCCTTCTCAGCACTTGTGTATTATGTCTGTGAGGAAGCTGTGGCTTCAGGAGGAGCTGAAGGGTTCTGTTTGTATAATGTCTGTATGACAATAGTGCACTTAGGCTAAGGTGGGATTACTCTGCAACCATGTCTATATGATGCAATCCCATGCCTGAAGTTTTCCATAAACCCTCATCAAGGATTTTTTTGCTTCTCATGATGGCCATAGAAGGCTTCCATCTTCTCCCCTTGTTAAAGATTTATGTTGAAGTGAGTTTGTGGTTTGATGGAATGTGACTTCAGGCTCTTAGTGGTGGAGCCATCTTCTCTCTCTTACCTCTTTTGGGATCATCCACTAAGCAGATGGCTTGCTTTGTTTCCAGAACCAGTCAGCTGCATAAGCCTGGTTATTGAGATTTTTTACTTTTTTTGCAATCAGCTCTGCCTCTGAGAAATTCATTACAAGGTCTGCTGAGCTATGTGGAAGAATTCTAGTTAGTTTTGTGGGGTTTTTTTCAATTATCTACCTTAACTTTTTTTTTTTTTACTGGAACTAAGGTTTGAAAGCTCTCTGTTACTGTGTTTTATACAGCCCTCAAGGAGGGGCTTAAAGCTTTCCATGGTGCTGTGTGTCTGCAGTCAACCACTGTGGGCAGCTGGGGGTCTCTGCACCTGTGGTTGGAGCTGTTGCTGGCCTCTCTCTTGCTCATGTCCTCATAATGTCTAAGAACTATTGCTGGCTTTGTATTTTCAACCTTCTGTGTTTTTCCAGGCTATCCACCTCACTTTTATACTTGCTTTGGATCTTGCAGTGAGTTTGCCTACCTGTGCAGTAATTTCTATAATTTTTATGGGTTTTTCCCCCTATGTTTGTGTACTCCAGCAGTTACACAGGGTTGCATGCCTCTCTTTGGACAGTCATTTTAATCCTTCTGAAAGAACTTCTTGTTCTTAGCTGTCTTTCACAAACCTCCTGGTAATTTTGAGCACTGTAGACAAAGTGGTCAGCTCTTCAGAACTCTTCGGGTCTCCAATGGAAATGAATGGTATTGCTGCAAATACTCAAGCTAAATCTATTTGGTTTTGAATCCTAAAAAGATCTTCGTGTTGAAGTAGTATTGGAGGTGTGCATGCTCTAGAAAGTAAAGTAGTATTTCAGTCCTTGGGGAGCAGTTTGCTACCTGAAGTCCATACTGTGGCCTCAATTTAATCTCCAGAGTGTCAGTGGCAGTTTGGGTATTGACGTTTGATTTGGGTTTTTTAAACTTTGAACGATTGGAATAGGTGATAAAATTTCAGGTCGGGGGTGGGGGAAGCATGGAATTCATTCAAAAGGTGATATGGAGGGGATTTTACCTGTGCTGATAACAGGAGATAAGAGTTGATAAAGTAGGCAAAATTTCACAGTGAGGGAAAGGTCTGAAAAGATTGGGACACAGAGTTGCTGATAGTCCAGTAGGACATTCCTCAAAGAAATCTGTTTACTAACAATGCAACAAAAGCCAGCCATATTAACAGAATTAAAGAATAGTTATGTTTCCTGTGCTATGCTTCAGAGTTTGTGGACAACTTCTAAGTAAGGAAAGATGAGGGGCTGTGTGTGACTTGAGCTTTATTTTGTGCTTTTGTTGGATTTTTTTCCCTTTGTGGGAAAGGAATCTGGAGACTAGAAAAACAATTAACAATAAACTTAACATTTTTCAACTAAAAACTTGCATAAACAGAAGTTTAAAATAGTCTTCTGATTTAGTCAACTGATACAAAATTTTTTTCGGGAATACTTCATAGAATCAAAGGCTTTACTTGGAAGGTGCCTTAGGTCGTTGAGTTCCAACCCATCTGCCATGAGATGAGACAGCTTCCACTAGACCAGGTGGCTCAAAACCCCATCCAACATGGCCTTGAACACTTGCTGGTTAGGACATCCACAACTTTTCTTGGCAATGTGTTGTAGTGTCTCACCACCCTCACTGTAGCATCTCATCTAAATGTCTTCTCTTTTATTTTAAAATCGTTCCCCCTTGTCCTATTACTATCTGCCTGTGTAAAAAGCTTCTCCCTCTTTTTTTATAACCCCCTTTAGGTACTGAAAGGCCACAATAAGGTCTCTGCACAGAGTTTTCACTTCTCCAGGCTGGACAACCGCAGCTCTCTCAGCCTGGCTTCACAGGAGAGGTGCTCCAGCCCTCTGACCATCTTTGTGGCCTCCTCTGGACCTGCTTTTAACAGGTCCACACCTTTCTTGTGCTAATAATTTTGTGCTGGGGACCCCAGAGCTGGATGCAGCACTGCAGGTGGGGTCTCACAAGGCCACAGTAAAGGAGAGAATCACCTCCCTTGACCTGCTGGCCACTCTTCTGATGCAGCCCAGGATGAGTTTGGGGCTGCTGGGCTGTGAGCACACACTGCTGGTTTGTGTCCAGCTTTTCATCCATGAGAACTGAGTCCTCTGCAGGGCTGCTCTCAATGGTTCTGCCAGGCTGCACTTGGGTCTGGGATTGCTTCACCCCAGTGTAGCACCTTGCATGCCATAACCAGGCTGGTCCTAAATTGCAGTTTTCAAACCCAGAGTTTTCTACAGGAACAAGCAGTTTGTGCCTAGGTTCTTGTCAAGAATAAGTAGAGAAATGCTGGTGGCACTTCAGGCTACTATTCTGGTTTCCCATTATATGACAGGTTAATGCAATTGCTTTTTTCCCTGGGTACTGCTTCACAGTGCTGTAGAACTTCTGATATGGGTAAAACAGAGGAGATACAGCAGCATTGCTGTCTTGACAAACATATGTACTCATGGTATGCGTGAGAAGGTGAAAAGTTTTCTTCCAAGCCTAATTTTGCAAACATTTTGTTACAGGAAAGAAGTTTGTTGTTTGGGTTTGTTTTCTTCACCAGGTGTTTCTGGCAGCATCTGTATCTGAGTAGTTTGCAGCAATAATTTTTACCTGGTCAGTGCCGCTCCTGCAGCACTGAATGCAGTTTAGAGTGTAACTGTTGTACAATAATTTTGCGTTTGTGTTTAAATGAAACTTGTCTGGGTTGATGGACAGCTGACTGGAAAAAGAGAGGATGGAGAGAGTTTGCTAATCTTTGAAGTCTTTCAAGAAAGAAAGTGATTACTATTTGGTTTAGCTAAGCTTTCTTTAGTATGGTCCTATAGTTTAGAAACTATCTTTATAGATGTATTTAAATAACCAAAGATAAATTTTATCTTCTTTCTAGGAAACAAAGTTTCTCATAATCGTGATACATTAATAGTTGGAGAAACAGTTTCAGTTACTACTTAGATTTTTCAGGACTTCTCCCTGCCCCCTTGTGGAATCTTAATTGACCCTTAACCAACCTTGTTTAAAGAAATGTATAAGAGTATAAAGTGAATTTCACTTCACTTCCTTAAAATTATAGGTAATGTTAGAAGCTTCTTTATAGCAAAAGTCTTGCTGTATTTCAGCATGTCCTCTGAAATGCTGGCTTCTTGGAAGTGTATTGGCCAATTGTCTCTTTGTCTCTTGAACTTTTCCTTTAAATTTTATCTTTAGTCCTATTTCTCCTTGCTTTCTTTACAACAAAAGTCTTTCCATGCATTGCTTCTGTATTTTTTTCATGTGCTACACTTATATTTTCTTCAGCTTTAAAATGTTATCTGCCTCTTGAAGTAGCTCAATTCTAATACTTGTGTGTAGGAAAGTTTGACTGGAGTGGAGTATAGCTCTTTGAAGGATTGATAGGTTGTTTTGTTCAAAGGAGACAGTTTTTAATGTTTTTTCTAGTGATTCACAAGTGCTACTTCTCTGTTCAGCTGCTTATCAGTATCATTATTTGTGTGTGTATTACTTAAGGGATATAGTCTGAGAAGTGGCTGTCTCTGCATTCCCTGCTCTGATCTGACCTCTGGAAATCAAGTCCTGATCAATGTTATTTTCTGCCCTTTACCTCTCAGACAGCTGCATCAGATATATTGAGCTTCCTGTTACGTAACAGAGTCATGCTGTAATAATTTTTTTATGAAGGATGTTCAAATAGATAGATGGCTGTGTATTTTAAGTACATCTGCTGTCATAATGATGATTCTTTGAGGAGGGAAGTAATTAAATGTGCTTATTAGTTATAAGCTATGTGAATTTTTATTGTACTGACAGATATCTGTATTAAGTTATGTTTAATCACTTTAGGCACTGAAGTTATTTTATGGATTCATGAGAAATAATCTGTTGAAGAAACACCCACAGCAGGGAATTTTGTTTGTAAAAGAGAAGCTGGACTTGATATGAATAAAACATGAAAATCTGAGTTACATAAAATAGAAAACCAGTCTTACTACAAAGCTGTTGAATTGCTGGTGCAAATCAGCAGTGTATAAAGAGCAGATAACTTTGTTCTATGTTGTTAGTAGTGTAACAGGTTTAAAAAGCAGAATTTGTTGGATGAAATTTTAGTCTTTCAACTAGAGATCTTTCTCAGATGCCTTGTTAGGGCAGTATGGAAAAGTCTACATCAAGTGTCAGTGCTTTAACTAGTCTTGCTATGGTTGGTGTTGAAAGAGAAGGTTGTTGCAGGAGGTTATATATCTCCCTTAAAACTTCCCCATTACAGGAAAGCCTTGCCCCTTGCCTATCTGCTGCTAAGTACACACTTGAGGAAATAATGGAATGTGTGTGACTTGGGATAACTTAGTGCCAGTATTTGACTTTGACTGTGCAGAATACTTCTTGAAATCTTGAGTTCTGTAATGACATGTATTAAACTAAAGAATTACATAGAAATGCTTCTTCATACTTAACTCTTCACATCTGGTTCATCAGTAGCTGGACTATTAAATTTTTATGTTTGTATTTTCAAAACCTTATTGCAATTGAAAGGTTGCTTAGTCTGACAGTACAGGAGGCATTTAAGTCACAGAGGTTTGTGACCTTACAGTAGTCTGGATATTGACATGTTTTTCTCTTGCAATTCAACAATTCTCTTGTTCCTTCTGTAGGCCAATATTGTCAAATACTGTTAAATGTTAATGATTTTGTCTGAGCAGACAGTTTTCCTGATTATGTGGGGTGCTTCTTTGTGTGAACTGTTTAGTGCTTGCTGTTCTACACTTGTATTCCAGTAGAGTAAGACCAGTGGGTGACATTTATAGTACAAGACAGTATAAAATGGACTTTCAAAAAGAATGTAGGGCATTCAAAGATAATTTAGCACATTGTGATTTTCCAATTTCAAACTTCTTTCCATAGATTTTTGGAGATTTTCATGCATTGAATTGATAATTGACTATCTCCCAGAGGATTTTTTTTTTAAATTTTGAATGTTGGTTAAGAGATTATAAATGCTTAAAATATTTCTGCTTCTAGTGATACTTTACTGTATTTAATTTTTCTGTTCCTTTTGTACATATTTGTCCTCACCAGAATCCATGGTTTTTCCTTGGCTGAACCTTTGCTGCATTACTTGGCAATTTTCCCTGAAAGCTGACTGCTCAACTGGCTAAATAAAATACATGAGGATCTGATGCATTTGCACACATAATTGTTATATACAGAACAGACAATATGCAGAATTGGTTAGATGTTTTTCTTTCCTGAAGTAATAAGATTCAAATACCTGACAAATGCACTTTGATATTTTCTTACATACCTTTTTCCTTGTGTTATTGCAGTTGTTTCTAGATAAGGAGTACAACTGTATCTGACCTTTTATAAGGCACTTGACAGGTCTGTAGGTTTATTGTTTGATTTTCAAGTCAATAAATGGGAACATGGTTATGCTGTAGAGGTATTAATACTGACCAGGCCCTATCACCATGTTACCAGACTGGTGGTTTACCCAGAAAACAAGATATTTGCACTAAAACAGGACTGTTCAGCAACAATATTAAAAACAGAATTATTGCATGAGGAAGAAGCAGCGTGGGGATGTCACTGACTTGTGAGCTCTGCATTAGTGTCCACGTTACGCTTTGGGATGCGATGCTGGCATCTCTGAGGTGGCTTTGAAGCAAAGGGTGCAACCATGCAAACTGTCTTATAAGCAAACCCAAACCTAAAAACAAGATTCAAACTGTTAAAACCACTGTTGTGGCTGTCTGATGGCTGAGTGAAAATCCATAAGTAGGTGGTGAGCATGACTGAATTGCTGTGGTGTTTGAACTGAGCTGTGTGACTCTGTGCCAAGTCCCACAACATTTCTGTCCGTGGGGTGGGCAGAGCCAGCTAAGGGTGTAAATGCTCTCTCATGACTGGATAGACCCAAGTGTCTCTTTCGGCACAGAATAGGAGAGATTTATTCACAAGTTTTGATGCAGTTGTTTGTGGAGTGTGTACAGGAGAGTGTGTTTGAGGTATAGCATTAATACTAAGCTAAACTGGACTTTACTACCCTGTAGTTAGACGTGTGTCTAAGAATTACAGCACAACGTTATCAGATCTAAGCCAGGTATGTTTATGCTGCTTTCAGGCAAAGCAGTGTAATCTCATGTCTAACTTTCATTTAATAACTTCTAATAAAACTTCAGCTTTTTCCTTAGCTGAAAGAGTTTTCTTTTTGTCTTTCAGCTGATGTAGCCCAACAGTTTCAGTATGCAGTGAGAGTTATTGGAAGCAATTTTGCTCCCACTGTTGAACGGGATGAATTTCTTGTAGCGGAGAAAATCAAGAAAGAACGTAAGTACATCTTGTTCCTTTCTTAGAAGTGCTAAGTTCTTTGTGAAGTTAATCAGGTTATTTCTCTGAAAAGGGGACAACTCTGCCACACATATAGTTATCTAATCTATTATTAATGCTTCCTGAAAATCTCATGATGTAAATTCCATTAATTTTCTAGTAAATATTCCTGAATGGTTGTTTGTATTCACAGCTTAGATTTTTCTGAATGCTCAGCTTAGACTTTCCTTGCTGCTTTGTATCTTGGCCACTATGAAGATAATGAATATTGCATTCCTTTCACCTTTATAGTACTCAGAATTTATGAATTCCTAGTTCTCTTTAGAAGATTAAAAGACAGATATGTTTGAGATGTGCACTTCAGGAACAATTGACTTGGCACAATTAACTTCATGAGCACCCATGTGAAACTTGCTGAATTGATGCAATGGCTTGTGACTTACCTGATATTTCTTGTCTTCAGTTTCTCTACAAGTTTTCTGCAACCACCTTGTCAAAACCAAAATCACAGACCATCACTTTGTGAGGGATGTGGCAGTTTCTCTCCATTGTGCTCTGTGCTGCCCTGAGTCAAATGTTGCGCTGTTTCCAAAGGGAATGTGATGCATTCTTCTTGAAAAGCCAAATACTGCTTTCAGCAGATTCTGCTGCACAGTAGCATGTCAAGAAACAATTACTTGATTTGTGGTAATGAAATTAAAGCTTCGTATTTGGGCTTTGATTCAGAGAGATTGAATTAGGATAAGTGATGTCAGTGGTTGTAAGTGGTTTAAGGTCCATGTGTATTTTCTGCTAATGCAGAGCTTTTGTGACTTTCTGGTAGGCAAATAAGTCCACTAGAATTCCTCTAGCTACAACTCCAAAACACTGGAATGTACAGTATATACTTTCTGCCATGTTTTGGCTACTTCTAGACAGAACAGCATATATTCTTTGGGCCTATTGCCGGTTTTCTGAAGAGGGCTACCTCCCTCATCTTCCTTCTCCCCAACTTCAGCTTGTAGGCTTGTGTTAGTGGTCATGTAACAAGTGACTGGATATATATCCTTCTAACTTTACATTTATTTTGGAGGTAGTACACAAGAAGTGACTTAGTTGACAAAGTGTACTTACCAGTGGCATTACCAATTAACATTTCTAACACTTAATAACTATTTTTCTTATCACTACAGTCTCTTCAGATGTTTTTATCGCCTTGTTTTTCTTTTAACCTGGCTCTTTCTGATGTAACATAACTTTTTAAGAAATCTCAGTTTGAAGATGTTTTTCCTCTGGGAAGATACTTCTGTTCTTTAACTGGCATTGATTTGAGTCTATTACTTTTTGTAATGTATGAGAGTTGTGTGACCTTGGAATTCTGCCTGACTTCGAGCAAATGGCATTACTACTTTTTTCTTGATTTTATTACCTAAAGTAGAAACAATTACTCTTGTTTTGTGAGCAATTACACATAGATTTTATAACATTCTTTAATGCATATCTGCTTTCAGTTGTCTTCAGTCCCTTGGGTCCCTAAACCTACTGAATGGCAGACTAGACTTTAAAAGGGCACTTACTTAGAAGATGTGTATTTTGATTGATCTAAGAAAAGCAGGTGCTTGCATTGAATCACTTCTGTTGCAAGAATTTTCAGGGCTGGAATGCAGATAACATGAAAACAGGCAAAAGGTTTGAGTCAATAGACTGAAACAGTTCAGCATCATTAAGCTTTCTTGGTTGCATTTTCTAATTTACCACAAATGTGTGTTAAGGCATGACAGTTACACTTCTTTCAAATTTTTGATCTATGTTTCTTTTTTTTTAATAGTTGCGCGACAAAGAAGGGAAGCAGATGCTGCTTTGTTTTCAGAACTCTACAGAAAACTTGGTTCACAGGTAGTGTAATAAATGTGTAAAGAGTAAAGAAACTGAAAGCCACATGCATCCTTCTGATGTTAGAGTTGTTTTGGAGAGTGCTCAGATAATGAACAATATTTTTTTTCTGGGAGGATTGTTGAATACTGGAACAGCTTGCCTAGGAAAGCTGTGAAGTCTCCATCATTGGAGATGTCTATGACTGTGTTCAGTCAGGTTTTGACTGACCTGCTGTAGATGACCCTGCTTTGGACTAGACAACTTTCAGAGATGCCTTTCAACCCTAGCTGTTTTGTAGTATTTTTTTTTACTACAAGATGTTTGCTATTAATTAGAAATTAAGTTGGATTTCATTGTAATTTAGAAGAGAACATATGTCTTTAGTATTTGATTCCAGTTATATGGAGGGATACTTCATATGAAGAAAGTAAGAAGTGTTCATTTTATACATAGAACTGCTGAATTTTCTCATCATTTATTTAACAGAAATGCCTTGCAGTATATTAATTTTATTAATCTAGTATTCTCATGCATCAGAATTTTTAAGTGGTCCAGGTCTTTAATGTTGAAGGTTGAGGGTTTGCTGACTTTGTTAGCTTTAACACCAGTGTCAATCAAAGTATACTGCATGTTGATATTCTGACAAAAGATGTTAGTGTAGCAAACCTGAGTTAAACAGGACAATGCTAAGATTAAGATTACAAAAAAGGTATTCTGTGGAGAGTATGACTAGTCAGAACTTGATTCTGCTCCTGCCCTCTTCCATACTTAACTTAGCCACTAGTTTGTTAGTGTTTGGAGCTAAAGTTACTGAGTAAGTCTTCCTGGTTTTGGTGGATTTGTGTATTATCTGCACTGCTGGTACAGCAGAGCACTGATTTGCAGAGCAGTCTTTTCATACAGATTTTCTGTAATGTGTTTCTGTAGCTTATGTACTGCATTGCCATTTGGCAAGCAACAGTGCTGCAGAGCATGATGACTAATCTTTCAAACAAAATGCCTTGCCTGTGTTATATATTTGGTTATTCTTTTCAATATAATGCAAGCCATCTCCTGGTATTTTACTCCTCCTCAAACATTTGAGGTTTTTTTAACTTTTTTCCTGTGCTAGCATGTTGTGTGTATGAAATGGTATCATGGCTTCTTTAGAATTCACACTTCCAATTATTATTCAATCTGCTGTTAGGTTTATTACTAATGGTGTGTAATCATAGCTTTTTCCCATAAGCATAGGGAAGGGCATAGAAGGGATATATGTTTTCTGAATCAGTGAGGCTCATTCTTCTTCCAGCAATCCTCTTGAAAGCTACTAGGAGGAAAAAAAAAGTGTGTGAATCTGTTTTAACTTTGTTTCATCTATTACTTCAAACAGAAGAGGAGGTCAGTGCTTATTTTTGTGGCAGCATGCCAGTTGAGCAAACCATGCTTCTTGAAGCACTTGGACTTTTTCTGTCCTGGACAGTAGAAGAAGCAGTAATGTTGCTGCTCCTTCTTCTCCAGTTTTTAATTAGTTGCTGTATTAGTTACCTGCAACAGATGCAATACCTGTACTTGTTGCTTGTTCTTGAGATCAAAGCAGAAGATGATAGACTTCTGCTCTATGTAATAATATAGAACGCCTCCTCTTATATAACAATATAGAGCTTTGGTAGGTTTGGTTAGTGGACTCTGTCCTGAAGAAAGGAACACTCCATGTCTAAAATTATTATACTATGTAACACAAACACACTAAATGTGTAATTTGCAGGAGGTAAGAAAATTAGGAAATGGTAAAAAAGAAAATGTGCTTAAAAAGAAAATTTCCAAATGACCTTGGAAGTGCTTTTTGAAAGACTGATAGCTCTGAGTTATGTTGCTTCCTAAGGGATGAAGTTTGTCTTGAATCTTGATATGACTCAAGTCGTATCAGGTTTGCTTTATATTCAACATTGCTCAGTATTGCAGATCATAGCCTGATCAAAAATGTGAGGGAACTGGTATAAGTTTCTTTGACTCAACTTACTGTCCATCATAAGGTTCTGTGGCCCTGGTAAATTCAGGTGCAAGAGTTAGTATCACAGAACTATGGAGTAACATATCTAGGAACATGCATATTTAAAATAAAACATTTTAGTACTTGCCTTCACTTTAAAGTATTCTATTTGTAGCTTGAGCTTTACCTGAAGTAGGTAAGTTTTCTGCTGAGGTCTAAAACTGCTGACAGTCTTATTTTAGCAGTCTGTATGTAACTGTCTATTTGTCTGTTTTCGAAGACTATATTGTGTATTCCTCAATTTTCATATAACAGTGTCTCTGTCTTATGCTGTGAAAATTTTGGTAGCTCTCTTAAATGGCATTTGAAGTAATAGAAATTGAAACCCTCAGTTCTGAAGCCTCCCTTAAAAGGAGAGTGGAGGGGAAAGTGGAGAAAAGACAGCTCGTTGCTAAAAAATGCACCAAGAGTTTTCCTTCTCCACATTTAGGTGAAATTAACGTCCGCATCTGAGATGTTTGAAATGGTGAGAGTGTGTGGGAATGGTGGTAACAGTTCAGCTCTGTATAAACCTCATTCTTAGTAGCTATGAATTTTAAATTGAGCTTACTTGCTGATCTCAGAGCAGGTGAGAATTCATGATTTGAACACAGTGGAGAAGATTCATAAAATTAGCAATACAGAGGCTGCATTGCACATTCCCAGTTTATTCAAGAACATGGCTCCGAGTCTTATTTGTCTGGAAAGTTTATTTATATGCATATATGTTAGTAGGTTGGATAATTAAAAATTCTGTTATTATCAAGAGTTAAACTAATTTATGTTTGTCTTGCTGTTTTGTGAAGGGCATTTTGAAAAACAAATGGTCAATACTCTACCTCCTGCTTAGCCTTAGTGAAGATCCACGTAAACAGTCTAACAAGGTAGGTGAGGAGACCTTTGTTACTTCTGAGAATAGTAAATGTGTGTCACTTATTTTAGGTGTCATTAAGAATCGTTATGCATACTTAACCAACCTCAGGTTGTTTTCATGGTATCTGTGTGTGAGGCTGAAAGGAAGAACACACTTGACTTAAGTATCTGCAATATTTGGTGTAATTTTCTTAAACCCTATGTAAGTGTAAAATATGAGCTGTCCAACATGTGTAACTCAAGTTGTGACTGTATTAGATGGGTGGGTTTTGTTTGCTTTCTACGTGGTGATGTACTGTCTGCTCATGTGCTAATGAGTTTTAAATGGAGTAGGGAAAGCAAAATTCCTCCTTCAGATGCAGCTCTGCTAGCACCGAACTGCTTTTTGCAGCTATTGCTAATGACAGTTCGCAGGCAAAAAAAAGCTATATTGCTCAAAGTAAGGAACTTTTTTATCATGATATTGCATCAGCAAATTTTTCTTTGTGTAAACATGGTCTTTAGATATTTCTTGTGTTTTTGATATTGCTCTCCTGTTAACTGAAGGTGTGACTTACAGCAATTCCCACATCTTTTACTATCCTTTCTTTTCAGGTGTCAAGCTATGCCACCCTTTTTGCTCAAGCATTGCCACGGGATGCTCACTCAACCCCTTATTACTATGCCAGGCCTCAGACCCTTCCATTGAATTACCAAGACCGCAGTGCTCAGTCTGCCCAAAGTTCCTGCAGCATGGGGAGCAGTGGGATCAGCAGCATCAGCCTGTATGCCCTAAATGGGCCAACACCAACTCCACAATCACTCATTCCAGGGTAAATTTCACCTTACAGATAGGTTTGGAGAAGACTTGCCTTTTTACTTTTTTTTGCTTTCCTCCATGACCCCCTTTTCCCATTGGAAATTCCATGGTGGGTGCAGAGAGACAGTTCTTGAGCTGAACAGTTCAGAATATCAGGTGCTGACAATGAGTGTATGAAGCCATGAATGGCTGCCCAGATGTGTCCATTCTTAATTGCCACCTTCTTGTCTCTTAATTTTCCTTTCCACCCCTAAGAGTTGTGAACCAAACAAAATCACAGTTGATCTGTTTTCAAAAGGACCTATGCTTTTTTTTGAGTTGAAGATATATTTTTTAGTAGAGCGTATTTGACATGAGTTATTGAATTCATATTATAGAAATAATTGGTGCTGACAGAACTGGTGTTTATTGTTATTAATAGGCTTTACAATATAAATACTGCAGTGGTTATAAGATGATGTAATTCAGCATTCTGAAACAGGAAGCACAGTAAAAAGCTGTATTCCATCCCTGGACTTCAGGGTGGGAGACTTAGGCCTCTTCTGGGATCTTCTTGGAAAGATCCCCTGAGAGACTGCCCTGGAGAAAAAAAGGATTAAGGAGAGAACAGAATATAATAATTCTGTTTGAAGGGACCTACAATTATCATCTAGTTCAACTGCTGGTCGAGAGAGATAGTTAATAATCAAGGATCACCTCCTGCAAGCTTAAGAATGAGATGGGCCAGGAGAAATTCAAGCAAAAGTGGCAGGAGGCCTGCAGGGATGAGCAAGTTGCTTCTGTCAAAACTTGGGTGTGAAAAAGTGTACAAAAGATGGAAGCAGAGGCAGAGTGACTGCAGTGAAATCCTGAACTGACCTTGAGCTTAATCTGTCAAGGGCCATGAAGGGAAACAGCAAATATTTCTTCAACTACATAAGCAGTAAAGGAAGGCTAGAGAAAACGTGGGCCCCCTGTTCAAGAGGCATGGACTGTGGTGACAGATGTGGAAAAGGCTGAGGTACTTGGTGCTTGCTTTGCCTTTATTTGTGCTGGTAAAGCCAGTGTTTTGGGTCAGGGAAAGAAGAAGAGCTAACTAGCAAAATTCGTAAGTCTGTGAATCACAGTCAATCATAAGGGAAAAAACCCAACTTCTTGCATTAAGGTGGGATGCATGTTTAAGGCCAGGGCACATATTGTGGAACACTGAAATGGGTTGCCTGGAGAGGTTGTGTAGCTTCCATGCTTGAAAATACTAAAAACATGACTTGAACAATGCACCAGGTAACCTCTAGTTGATTCTGCTTTGATCCAGGAGGGTTGTGAGTGGTGATCCCCAGAGGTCCCTTCCAACCTCGACCATTATATAATCCTAATACAAAACAAAGTGATATCAATGAGGTTATTTCATATATCTGCTAGTTTAAAAATACCAGTAGAACCTACAGAATTTACACTCTTTCTGGCATATTCTTGATCTGACCTGTTCAGACTTCCATTTTGTAGCAATTTCACTGTGCTTTTTAGTCCTGTCGTCTGGGAGCTGAACAATCCAAATTAAGTCTTCCTGTGGACTTCCTTCCTCCTGATCGTCTCTTTTATACCTGTTTTTCTTTTTTCTAGAGTACATTCTTCTGAACAGCCTAAACTCAGTGTTGTACTCGCTTTAAGCTCTTACAAATGGTAAAAAACAGAGCTCAAAAACAGAGCTCAGGACAGCTGGCCTCCTGAGCTGGTAGACATGGACAGGGAGCAGAATGGAGCCACTGTAATCCATGAGGGAGTGGTTACTGACTTGCTGATCCACTTAGATGATGCCCACAGGTGTCTGGAACTGCATGGGATTTGTCTTAGAGTGATGAGGGAGTTGGCAGAAGAGCTCCCTAAGGGGCTCTCCATCATTTGGCATCACTCCTGGCTAACCAGGGAGGTCCCAGATCACTGGAGCTTGGCCAGTGTGACATCTTTTCACATTTAAGACTTTGTGAGAAGATTGACAAGTTTGAAAGGAGGGGAAATTGGAACTTGTCTGTATTTCCTCCTTGATCATATCTTCAGGCACTTGATACAAACTATCTGTCAGAGTAGAAGGTGGACTGGAAGGTGAACTTTCTCCTCTTTCTCTATTTTCCTTTAGTTCTTTGACATGTAACTACAGTTAAACAAAATCAAATATTTAGGTTTTTCTACTGTGACTATTCTTTATTATTCTTATAGCACCTTCACTTTTAATCCATTTCAGCATAATTACACTTTTCCTCAAAGTTAATCTTTGATATGAAATCATATATGTCAAACTTACACTTCCCTTTTTTTGCAGGTTGAGTTTTTTTCCAAGTGTAAGCTTGTAGGAAGTAATAAGTTGCATGGATATTCTATACCCTTTTTGAAGGTTCCTTTATTAAAAAAAAAAACCACAAACAAAACATCTGCAAAAAACTTGGGGCATTTTTCAAAATTTGCATGACTCCACACCCTGTAATGGTTATAGAATCAAAGGTTTTAAAGGTCTTTCTTCCTTTTATCCTTTTAGACAATCCTATCAAGCTCCAGGCATTGGAGATTGCCTCCGTCAGCAGCTGGGATCACGGCTGGCATGGACTTTAACTGCAAGCCAGCCTTCTTTACAAAGCACTACCTCAAAAGGCTTTTCAAATGCTGTGTCTCGTGGTGTGCCAAGGTCTAGGCGAGAAGGGGATACAAGTGGTGAGCAAAGATGTATTTGTTAAAGATAGGTTTTTTTACAATTGTTATCTATATCCTCCATTATTTTTGAAATTGTTTTGGAATCGTTTTATAGCATGTTGATGTTTTGAAGAGTGTTGTGCTGTATAGAAGCAAACACACAAGATGAGTGTATTTAGCCACAATTTCTTTGGTTGGTTGCTGATTTCTTTTTGCACTGGTTAGTTTGATCATATGATCTGGTCCTCTTAAAAGACTGACTTCATTCCAGTGTTTGTCAGAGTCAGGTGATAGTGACTTGTGAGCAGTGATCATTCTTTTGATGATCAGAAGATGCTACTGCTTTTAGAGTCAGAAAGAGGGCTCAGTGAATAGAACTTGTTGAAATAATCATCTGTTTGTGATTCTGTGTCTTTCAGAACCTGGAAATGTGAACAGGAATACAGAGCTCTTAGAGCTATTTCTTCTTTAAATTAGCATACAACCTGGTTACAGTGGTTGTATTTAGAGCAAGTGACATAAAATATTGTCAATAAAATAAAGAATAGATAAATATAGAATGGTAAAATCACAGAATGGTTTGAATTGGTCGGTACCTTAAAGATCATCTTGTTCCAACTCCTCTGTCATGGACAGGGGCACCTTCCACTAGACCAGATTGCTCAGAACTCCATCCAGCCTGTCCTTGAACACTTCCAGGGATGGGACATCCACATCTTCTTTGCACAACCTGTTCAAGTGCCTCATCAGCCCTCACAGTAAAGAATTTCCTTCTAAATTCCTAATATTGCTAATTTATTTCCTTGATTAAGTGCCTGTAAACTTGAAAGTGATGCCTAGAGGACCTATTCTGAAGTTACATAAGTGTAACTAAGCAGGAATTGTTTAACAGGTATTATCTGTGATAACTCTTTTACTGTAGAAGTGGCAGACTCTTCTGAATAAGTGAGCTGATGGCAGATGTTGTTGTCCTATAGCACTGTTCTCCTCTGGCAAAGAAAGATAAGAGATGAGGGGGTTTATTTGGTTTTTTTGTGTTTTTTTTTTTTAAACTTTTATACAAATAAGTGGGGATATTTAGAAGCTAAAATATAGCTTTTTTGCCGGCCTCTGCATGTTTGAGTAGCAGTGTACAAAACAATAGCTTTTAGACCAGAGTTGTACTGGTGTATCTGAGGGCAACATTTGGCATTTAGAACCTAATTAACAAGACTGTTGATGTGCAAGTGGAAGTGTGTGTGTATATAATGTAAATATGTGTTTTATAGATGTGGTAGATTTAATATATACAAAAAATAATAAAAGAAAAATAGAAAAAAGACTAGAAAAAACATAGGAAAAAGAAATAGAAAAATGTACAAAATCTAGTACTGCATCTGAATTTGTTATACTGATTGCTATAAAAAGCAATACTTCTTCCGTTGAGTCAGCCAGCAGCTGTGACTTTGGTTCTTATGTGGGATGGGTATCTGACAGTTGTCTTCAATGTAGTCACTTACTGATGTAGAAATAGAAGTAGGACTGCATCCAGAATATAGAAGTCAATTGTCAAGAAGATACATTTCTATTAATTTTTTTCTTTTCTAAAGTTTCTTGCTTTTATTTGAAGCTTTCTTGTTGTTACATCTACACACAGACTATAATAAGGCACACTGTATGGCTGATGTTAATACCTGTTGTATTATTTATCAATTAAAGAAAAGTGTACTAGGAGGGGCAACCTACTCTCATGCACATCTTAACGTTGTGAGGGAAGATTGAGTTTTAAATGGCATCTTGAAGTGAAGGCTACTTTTGCTGAAATAAGAGTAGAAGTTAATTTTTTGTGTTTTTATTCTGGGAAAGTGGATTTTTGGGGAGGCAAACTGACAAGAGTAAGAGTGCTGTGAAAATTGGGAGAAGCATGTTGTAGCACCTCGATTTCTAGATAATTGTTAAAATTGTTAAATTCTTGATCTCTTAAATTAAGTTACAAAAACACGTGGTGCTGGTTTGCCCAGAAAAGGTGGGGATAGTTTCAGCGGCCTACACAGTGCTTTTTTTGATCTTATTTATTGACTTAGATTAAACATATCTTAAATCTCTAACACAATCTAACCTCTAACTTGAGACAAGAACCAGAAGTAAACTGTATGCTGCAATAGCAAAGCTTGAGTCAAAGATATATTTATCTTCAGAAACAGTATTTATACTGAAATGTTTGCTGGCTCCATAGCTATTGTGCAGTCTGGTTTTGACCATTCTCACTAAGCAGTGGCATATGTGATTGAAAGCCATTATTAAAGAAGCAGCTCTTCCTTCTGGATTAACTGTTGTTTTCCTAGGTGAATGTAGAAGAGATTATTCTGTATGTCCTATTTAACAACTTCAGCTGTTTGTTCAAAGAAAGATTAAGTTACCATGGTGCTTGCCTCAGAACTTGCACTGGTGGCTGGATCAGAAGAGATAACAAGTTTAAGAACTGGCTGATGTGTTGGTTAAAACATGACATGCCCTGTGTCATACAAGCTGACTGCTGAGGGAACCACAGGTAGCATTAGAGGCAGGTAAAGGCAATCTTTGGCTTTCCTGTCAGATTATTAAGGGGACCTAAAACATTTCTTTACAGGTTACAAGCACAGGTTTTATAGTTTTTTGTATTTTGGCTATGCTTCTAAATAGTTCTTCAAAGTTGTAATCAAAACTAATTGTCTCAACAAATCTAAATACTTGTTTTGTTTTTGTTTTTTTTCTTTTCCAGGTTCTGTTGAAATAACTGAAGCAAATCTTGTAAGAGATGTTTTATATGTCTTCCAGGGAATAGATGGCAAAAACATCAAAATGTGCAACTCTGAAAATTGCTATAAAGTGGAGGGAAAGGTACAGTATGGTGACTGGTATTTCATATGTGAGCAGAGAATTATATAGTGGAAAAATAGCCATAAGAAACATGTAAAAAGTTTAAATATTATTGCAAGGTTTTATTCACTCTCCCAGCGTTTTTTGTTTTGTTTTGTGTGGGTTTTGTTTTTATTATTTTTGGGAGGTTTTTGTTAGTACAACAGAGTAGTTTCCACAGTAGTAGTTTAAAATCGATTTGGTAGATTGAGTACAAGAAAGAAACTGTAGCATTTCACAAGATGTGAATAGACTTCCAACTCTTAATCCAGTAAAAAGACTCCTAAGTTATGGCTTAATTTGAGGACTCCTGTCAACATTTCCCCTCTTCAGTGTGTAAGAATGAATATAAAGCAGATGCAGGCATTTGGCTGCATTATTACTGGATTAAATTTACCAGCTTGAGATGTGGAATGGATACTAGCTACTTGATGTTATGAACCTGATTACAGTTATGAGTGAGCAGATGCAGATTACCTAGGAAAGAAAGGACTGGTGACAGAACTGAAGAAAGGGCTGATGTGAATGAAGGCATCAAATGGGGGACAAAACAACAGGAGATGCCTGAGAGACCTTGCTTTAAGGTGATGAGATGTTAAGTGTATTTGCAATTCAAAAAAATGCCCAGGGTGAGATTGGGTCAGCTGAGCAAAGAAAAAAAACCTGACTCTAATTGCTGTAGCATCTTCATATTCAGTATTTAGACAGTACAGCTTCAGAGTTCAGTTTCTGCTAATTGGCTTTCATGTTCTTGTTCAAAGACAATGCTTTCAATTTTTACTTGTATTAAAACCTTTCTACTATGACAATGTTACACAGCCCTTAAATAGTCAGAAAATCAATTTTGTGCCATTCATGTGCCAAGAGCATGTTAATACCTGAGCTAATTTCATTTTTTCCTTTGTAAAATAGCAAAGTGAAATGTATAGTTGTTCACCTTTACTTTGCTTAATGGAAGGATAAATGAAAAATTTAACTCTTGTTAAATGAGTTAAATCTTGTTACTAAACAGATTCTTAATAAACATGTACCTGTAGATGATGCAAAGTTTTCAATTCCTTGACAACTTCACTGAGTTAATTATGTTCTATATATGTTTATATATGCAAAAGAAAAGTAGCATAATAATTTTTCTAGAGGAACCTGAAGGAAACTTCGTCAGTGATTACAAAATTGGAAGTGGATTTCATTGGTTTTCTGTGTAGCTTTCATAATCAATGAGTTAGTTTGAGGTAGGAAGCTGTTTTACTTTGAATTTGTAATTCAGGGAGTTTAATTACTGACCACGAACCACGTGAATAATCTTTGCCTGAGAACTTTGTCTTCAGTTATTGTTTTGAAGTTGGTTGCTTTCCATTCTTCCTTATTGGCACTTGTACTGAGCTACCAGACCCAGTGAAGATGGGATTATTTGATGCACTAGAGCTACTTGTTTTGTTTTTGCTGACAAGGTTCAGAAAAGGTTTTCAAACAAGGAGGACCAAGATCAAACCTCCTCTTGCTGTATTGACTGCACATTAGGCAAAGGAGTAGTCAAAGCAAGTAGTGTTCCCTGAGCTGCACAAAGAAAATCTCATTGTACGCTGTCTTGGTTGCTCTTCTTTTTTTCCAGAAAAACACACTAAGCTGCTATTCTTGCCTAAATGTTTTCTAATCTTAGTGTTAATATTAGGTCTGGTGGTGACATTCAGCACTGTATTAGCTAGCAGCTTCTGATTTGATCTAAGACACACAAATGTAGTAACACCAAGCCAATTCTGCTTGTTCCCCATTTAATTCCAGCGGATGTGTATTGTACTCAGTGTTTGCCAAGTACTCTGTACTTGCAGAATTCTAAATAGTTCTTATGTCATCTCTTTGGTTTTAGCTGTGGGCAGAGTTTCTGTGTCCAATTATGGTCGTTTGGGCTGGAATTTACCCTACAGAAGTTGTTCAAGAAGTTAAAGCAGTACCTCTGTGGGTAAACAAGAGGGCCAGGGACTGAACTCTGTCTTACAACCAAATGCTGCAGCTTGGTTCAAGCCCACACTGGTGTGGCTAATACACTCTGACACTGATTGTTATCCTAGAGAATGCCTTTACTGCTAACTAAAAGGTTTAACGAATGAGATTGATTTCTACTTTTTTGGCAATCCATTCAACTTGTTAGAGCACTTTGTTGCTTTGGTTTGGACTGTTACAGCTGGCTGTCAAAACTCAAATTGTCTGTAGAGGTGGGATAGGCTCAGTGGCTGTGGGCAAAAGCCAACCTGCCTCTTGGTTTATTTTATAAGTCAGATTGTTTGGGGGTTTTTATTCAATGAAATTCTGAATATTTAATGGTAGCGTTCTTGAGTAATGGGATGAAATGTGCTAGAAGAAAACCTCAAGTAGGAACAGTGTCTTTTCTGTTGGTAATTTAGAGGAAGAAACGTGCTGATTCAGATGAAAATAATAGCAGTAGCTGAATAGAGTATTGGGAATAAGGCAGGCTTGCAGGGTGAGTAAGACAGTAGAAGAAAACCAGAAAAAGACTAGAAGAGTTCAGAAGGACATATGACTAAATAACTTATAGAAGCTGAACGTAAACTTGGAAGTTTGGTTCTGCAAGTTTGTGTTCCTGATGCCTAGTCAGGTATTGTAATTTATTTTCTATTAAAGGTTTCTTTCACACGTAGCAATAACTAATTATTTTCCCCAAGTTTTTAAATTAGTTTCAGTCATTGACTCCTCTTCTAGAACCAATATTTTCAGTCTTGCTGGATGTCAAGATGAAGTCTGATTCTACAACATGAAATTGCAGATTTCTTCCTTTCTTCTGAAGACCTTTTTGTTACTGCCACAATTGTCTAATGTAAAAAGAGTGTTTGAATACTCTTGTAACATCTCAAAGTTGCCAGTGGTTTGTTGCTGCCTTTTCAAAGCAACATAAATGTGTGTATAAATGTAACACTAATCACATGATTGCTTTTTTTTTGCACTTTCTGCTATAGAATGTAAAATTATTGTTTCTTGAACTGGCTTGTTTTATGAGAAAGAGGGACCATTGTGAAGAACAGGCATGGTAGATTTGACTTAATTGCAAACTCTTGTTTCTGTTAACTTTATAGGTGAGCTTGTCCAAATCTCTCCGAGATACTACAAGTAGACTTGCAGAGTTGGGGTGGCTACATAATAAGATAAGAAAATATACAGACCAGAGGAGTTTGGATCGTGCATTTGGACTTGTGGGACAGGTGGGTCAGCCAAAAAAGGCAATTCAACTACGTTATTTGGTCTTGTTTCTCTGAGAAACTACTGAGTAAAAGCAGTACTAGAATGATGCATAAACTTTGGAGCTTGGATCATTCATAATTTGATTTACTCCTTTTGTGGATGCTGCATTTGATATGGGTCATAGAAAGAAGACAAGGAAAAGATATTTGCTCTTGCTGCTCTCAAGGATTTGCTCCTGTTATTTCTAGCTGGAAAGTCTCATGCATAAATTCCTTTTCTTAATCTCCTTTAAAAAAATCCTATTTTTTAATTATTCATGCATGTTTATAAAAAACAGCACTTCTTAAATGGGATGGTGTCATCCCTTAATTAATCACCAATTCATTTGTTAGTGACCTATGCAGGACACATTCTTGTCAGCTGTTGATGTTCATGTGTTAGTACTGCAGTAGCTTACATAAAATGCAAATCGTCCATTCTGCCCTTTCTTTTGAATACAGCATCAAAAGAATATTAATTTTTGTTTTTATAGGTTTCATCATCATGATTTATAGTCTACAGTAACTTCACTGCTGCTGTAATACCCAAAACCACATTTACTGCTAAGACATTCCCGTTTCCTCTCACTTGCTCCCTCTGTAAAACTGGATATTATCCCTTCTGAGTCGACAGAAATGTTATCCTTGCCTCTAGCCATAACATCCTACCTAATCTGCCAAGAAATTGAAGTGCTTCTCCCTTCAATCTAATTTTTCTTAAGAGGTCAGTAGAGACACTGTAGTGCTTCCTACTTTTCTAATGTTTTATTCTGTTCCATTCTGTCTCTTATTCTAAGTAACCCTTTTAGTTACCTGTAAATAATAATTTTTCTACTGATCCATTGCTGATTTCCATGTTTTATATGGTAGTGCTACTGTGTATGCATCTCCTTCAGACTCTCCCCCTTATCTCTGGGTGAAGTTTGTCTTTATCTAGTAGCTTCCTGCTTGTGCTTATTTTTACTGTCTCTGGCTTTAATCTTCACGTTTACAGTAAGGGGAGAACTTTTAATTCTTCAGTGAATTTAAATGTGCAGTATCTTAGCTTCTGTATGCAGGCTTCAGATCCTGTGCAGAAGGCTGTGCACTTAGTTAGCTGAATCTGCATAGCTCTAATGATGCTAATTTTGCTTGAGGCAAGCACTTGTATATATTTCTAGGACATAAACATACAAATAAAAACCTATATTCTACTCCTGCTGTCAGTATCTGGGCACAAAGAGTATGCCTTCATGCTTTCTAGCTTTTACAGCTGAGAATCTCAGGTGCTGCACACTGTGCATTGAGGAATTTAGCACAAGAATGTATATTGTGTTATAAAGCATCTTTTGCTTAATGTTCTAAAAGAATGCTTGTGTAAACCCTTTTTTAAACCAGGTGTAGAGTAAGATGTCTGTCACCTCTTTTATTATGATTCTGGTGACTGTTTTTACCATTCAAAATATCAGGTATTGACATTAGAAGTGGAGATATAACAATATATTACACTTTATAGTTTCCTGCCTTTGCTGCTTAACATCTAAGTTGTACTTTGTCCTCAGAAAGTAAAAAGAATAATTGGCAATTAATTATAATTTGTCTTGTATTTTGGCATTTTGCCCATTTAGATCCAGTTGAGCTAGTGGATGTTTTAACTTTTATCTCTTGAACAAGCATTCTGTTTTCTTCCTCAATTCTCTTTTGCTGCAGACCAAATCAGAATTCTAGGATAATGTCCAGTTTTTCTGTAACAGTTTGGGAAACAAAAGTCTGTGGTTTGTGATGCAGAAATTGGCACTGGATGTAAATTTTAAGTTGTAAAGCTTCTCTGAAAAATTGGTGACTAGTTAAATCCTAAACCCTTTTTGCTACTAAGTCATTAAAGTCAGTGATTACTGTTCTTCCTTTTTGAGCAGAACAGTGCCTTTGATTGTTTTCTTGGAGGCTG
The DNA here is from genome assembly GCA_013398175.1 of Climacteris rufus. Lineage (NCBI taxonomy): Eukaryota > Metazoa > Chordata > Aves > Passeriformes > Climacteridae > Climacteris > Climacteris rufus. The sequence continues at coordinate 97,752 of VZRZ01002227.1, read as the reverse complement.
TGCTCTGCCCTCTATCTTGGCAGGTGCCACTTTAATAGGTTCAAAAATTTACTGAAGAAGCAAGTGAGAAGAAATGAAGAGTGGAGTTACACATAAAGGGATTTCTTTTTGCACTTCAGTATCCTCTGGAATAAAATGAATGTCAAATTTCTTTGTAATTTATAACATTGAGTTGAAGAAAGGAATCTCCTTTCCTTAGAAAGGATACAATGGCAAGATTAATGACTTTTTTTTTCCTAGGCTTCTTAGCTGCTTAGCAGGAAAGAAGATTTATTTTCTCCATGTGCTTCTAGAAATGATTTCTGCTTTTTACATACTCTAGTGAACAAATATTTTACTTCAAACTCTTGGGTTCTTTTTGTGAAGTTTTCCTTATTTTTTCCATATTATTTTGACTAACTTTAAAAGGTCTTGAAGGGAAAGTCCTGAGAAATTTCCCATTTAAAAAAATCCTGTAAAACAGATATCAAATTCATTAGCTGAGAATTGGTAAGAAAAGAATTCTGAAGAATTTGTGTGCGTGCATGGGAGTATTCTTCCAAGAAACCAAGCAAATATGAAACTTGAAGCACTTTCTGGGGGCTTTTAAAGTCTTTTCAACTTAGTCCCAAATTAATGAGCCATATTTTTAATTCTGTTTTGGAAAATGTGTTGCAGTATTTTTTTTTTTAGTCTACGTGTTAGGTTAAGAACATAACAAAGGTAAAGCAAGACCCCCCAGAACCCTAAACTGGAAAATTATTAATTACTAAACAATATTATTTCAGGAATTGTTTTAAAATCTGTTTTGGTTTTTAAACAACCTACAGTAGCTGTACTTAGAGTTCTTTTACAAACAAGAGTTTTTGCCGTAGTTCAGGCCTGAATTAACTTCTGTACATTGTACTGATTTCTTAAGATATATTTCATGTTGTTCATTTTTTCCATGTCAAGTGAAGAATCCTATATGGCTGTGAATTGATAAAAGGCCAGAAATTTAGATCCAGGGGTACTGCCTGGGAATTTTTTTTTGAGCATTGTGTTTTCTTGTTCATGTGATACAGTCTATACTGTAAATATAATGATGTTTGCCTAACTTCTGTGTTCTGTTGTTAGGGGACTTGCTGAAATTGAAACTCAGTATATTTACTGTATATCGTATCTTACATGATTCTGAAAAAAAAATCTTTGACTGGGTCATGTTATAATTAGTACATCCCTGTGCTAATTATTAATGCCATTATTGAGATGATATATCTACTTGAAGAGTTACACTTGTCATAGTTTAATCTCTTGATAGATTTGAGACAGCAAGAAACAAAGGCACTTGATAATGTATATGTATTCTTGGAAAAGGTATGTGCATGTCTTAGGGAAGCACTTACACTTTGGCCAGTTTTCTCAGAGTTGGCTTTTATGCTGAAACCTGTAGCCTGATTTCCTTCAGGAAATTTCTGACTATGTTGAAAGGGTGGTGGTAGAATTAAAACTCTTCTAGATAAAACCAGAAAGATTTTTCCTGATTATTTTTCATTTTTTTCTTTCCTTTTTTTTTCCCCTTCTCTTACAGAGTTTTTGTGCAGCCTTACATCAGGAACTTAAAGAATACTACCGACTCCTGTCTGTTTTACATTCTCAGGTAAGTTAAGTGGTACTTATTTAACTTTCCTGGTTTTTTTTACATTCTCTAAATGTCTCCTAAAATGTATACCTATGTATTCTGATAGACTAAGAAGGATGTACAGCAGTTTCTGTTGATAGCAAACACAATTCTCTGTGACTTGTACATTCCTTACTCTTTGAATTTTTATGTGTCCTTGAATGTTTTTATCTTAAAAATTCACTAATATTTGATGTGTTACCTAAGGAAGGAATAAAATGTGTATTTCTAAGTCTCTGTCCCTGTCTTGCATCCTTTTTGTCAGTTTCTTCTTGCATAATATCTTTATCATTCAAATCACAAACAATGTGACATATCCTTGAGGGGAAAAAAAAAAAAATAAATCTATATTTCTGTCTGTCCTGGGGTGACTTTGTTTCCAGACCAGAGTGGGGGGGGCTGGTGAGAGCTGCCTTCTATTTTGGAGGAGGTTTCGTCCTGCTGTTATCTCAAATGATAACACTGGCAGTGCATGATTCAGTAGCTAGTAATAAGTTACAACTTTTTTCTCTGTGTGGGGCAGTTTGTACATTTTTCTTGTCTCTTTGTTAGTTCTCTGAGAGTAAAAACATCTGTTTTGCAGATGTTTGTGTTTTACTATTTTTCTGTAACATATAGACCGACTCAATGCTGATTATCTTGCAGTTTGTCCATAAATGTTTGTAGGTATGTGCACCTAGATGCTCTCTCTAAAAGTAAAATAAAATACACTTTTTTTTCTTCTGCTCACCTTTTTTTGTTCTGAGGGGTCTTCAAGGGGTTGGTTACTTGCAATGGCAAAAAATTTATTCTGGGAATTGACCTGAAGCTAAATTAAACTGCCTTTTAAAATTCTAACTTCAACAAAATCTGTATAGTTTGTGTTGTAGGCTTTTGTAAATGTTTTCAAAACATCTATTCCTTTTGACTCACTTGAAATTCTTTAACATTCTTGACTTTTGAAATACCTGTTATATATACTTCTTTCTTGTTTGGCCTGGCTGTTATTCAGCTATTCCTCTTGTAATTATTTCCTGCTCTGTCCAAAATATGTTTGCTCCGTTGGTTTGCTGAAACTTTGATTTATTTGAACTTCTAAAACTTCTTGACCATTAAAATATTTGACTTCTTTGAAATGCAGCTTAGTCTACCTTTCCTGTCCCACCAAACCTTTCAAGTGAAGAGATGAGTATGGTGGGAGGGAAAGCCTGTAAGGAGAAAATGAAAGGAAGGTTCTGGCGTTGTTTATTTTCAAACTGCATTTGCCTTCGTGGGGGGTTGACCCTGGGCAGCAGCCAAGCACCCATCCAGCCTCTTGCTCCCCCTGTCTCTTGAGGAGCAGGGAGAAAATAGAAGGAAGACAAAAAGACAAGTCAATCAAGTGAGTGGCAGTTTAGAAGGGAAAGCAAGAGCTGTGCGTGCAAGCAAAGCAAAGCAGGGATTTCATTCACTACTTCCCATGGGCAGGCAGATGTCCAGCTGCTTCTGGCAAACTGGGCCTCAACACACTTAACACTTGCTTGGAAGACAAACTGCATCAGCACTGGTGTTCCTACTTCCTCCTTCTTTGCCTGAGCTTTCCTTCCTTACAAAGTTTTTTGTCTTCCATGTACTTGGAAATGGTTTTCTGGGATTAGTTGCTCTGTCAGCATCCCAGGGAATTAAGTGAGTCTCCCTGGTGGGTAGTTTTATGGCTCTCCCTGTTGAAGAGAGGAGTGACATTTGCTTTCTCCTGGTTGTCAGAAATCTCCTGTAATTGCTGAGAGTGGCCTTGCAGTGACATGAGCCAGCTCCCTCCCTCAGCGTTTGTGGGTGCATCCATCAGGTCCTGTAGACTTAAGCATATCCAGTTTGTTCAGTGTACCCTAATCCAGTCCTTCTCTACTCAGTCTCCCTTGTTCCAGACTTCCCTTCTTAATCTCAGGTGACATCTGCTATCCCCAACAACAAATCTTACCAAAATACCAAGGCATAAAAGGTACTGTGTACCTTCCATTTTTCCTGTCACTCCTTTCCCAGCACCATTCAGTAGCTGGATGCACGTTTTTCCCAAACTTACTTTTACTGCTGTTCTTGTTGTTGCTATTCATGTTTTGTCAGATTAATCTGCAGTGTTAGAGTTCATCAGTGTATTGAGCATGTTGATTAAATGCATTTTCACAGGGAACAGTCAATAGAGTGTCTGTAATGTACAGTTTTGCTGCAGCTGCAGGCTGGAGTTTCTGGGGAATCTAGGTCCCTCAGCACCTAACTGAAGGGGTTCCCAGAGCCATGTGAAGTTTGGATTTTCAAGAAGTTTTCCTCCCCAAAGATGTGAAAGAAAGGAAGGAGATCCCGCAGTGGAAGAGATTCTTTTGTAATTTGAAGGGTGGAAGGGCTTGAAGGTCACACCGCAGGGTGGAGAAGAAACTGTACCTTTCAGCTTCTTGAAAAGATGTAGAAAACTCTGACTTGAAATTGGGTGTATGCTGCATTCTTAAATTGAGATCACACAGGCTGCCAGCTTAGGAGTTGCTAGCTGCAGTTCCAGAGAGCAGTACAGGCAGAGAACAAGAAGACTCTTGGGAAGGGTTCTATAACTTTGTAACTTTTTACTTTGTCTTCAGAGCTTCCTCTGAGCATGTTTCTGCTGCTGAAAAAGCAATCTTGAGCCCACTGTTTAATATTCCATAAGATTTTCAGGTCTTTTCCTTGCAGATTGTTTTCACATTGTCAGGGCATTTAAAATGCACTTCCATGCTGAAGGTGTACCATCTCTTCCTAAAGTCAAAGGGTGGCTTTTGCTTCTGTGTCTCTCTTATCGTTGCAGATTTCCAAAAGTAAACAAAAAAAATCCAAACATGGATGCAGAAGCAAATGAATTTAACTGACTGTAAGGCTGAATTTAATGTGGATGACACTAGTCTGAAATTTAACTAGTATGTTGCATTTAGCAAAGAAAATGTGCTAGATGGGAAAGCAGAGTGAATTGGCTGTCATATACAGGAAACAAGATATTTTCTAAGAGTTTATCTGCTTGGACTGCTCTAGGAACTTGCCTCTGTATTCATAAGTTGTGTTCCTGTCCTGCTTATTCCATCTGAATTTGTATGAGATGTGTATTTGCCCCCTGGATGCAAATATTTGGGTTTTATTTTCCATGTCGTTGGTAGTCACATTATGACAGATTTTTCTTATCATAGCTTTTAAAATTCAGGGTTTTTTTCCAGTGGTAGCAATTCCTTAATCTCACTGTATGGCTGACTTAAATTCTGATGGCTTCTGGAGGAAGACACTGAATAGAATTTGTCCCATTTTGAACTAAAATAAACTAAGTGTGCATTAGTAAGTTTACCTTCTTCACCCTGCCTTTCCTTCAGATGTTTTTCTTTACTCTTTTTTGAGCATCTCTGACCAGTATTTGCTGTCTTTCAGGATCTCTGCTCTCTTTTGCTTTGCTCTTCTCTTTGTGACCATCACCTTGCTGTCTTTAACTTTCTTGGCCTTTGTGCTTTGTCTGCCTTACTACACTTCTACTTGTCTCTGCTTTCACCTGCGCTTGATTCTGTTTTCATTAGATTGACTCTCAGGGTTTTTCCAGTGATTTAATGAGAGAATACAAAACACTGGGTATTTCAAGTGTATTAGTAAAAATCTGACTTCAGAACAAGCTATGAAACCTGAGTTCTACTGCACTCCTTCTTCAGTTTTGTTCTTTGACATGTCTTTCTGTTTCTGACTTGCTCAGTTGCAACTGGAAGATGATCAGGGTGTGAATTTGGGACTTGAGAGCAGTTTAACTCTTCGCCGTCTTCTAGTCTGGACATATGACCCCAAAATAAGGTTAAAGACCCTTGCAGCACTTGTTGATCACTGTCAAGGTCTGTTTAACATTAATTTAATAATTCTGGGGAAGTTATATAACTTTGAGTAGTTGTGCATGCTAGAGATGGGTGTCAATAATATTACTACTTGTTTGGGCTTTTTTTTTGTGTGTCTTTTAGAAAATAGGAAATTAAGCAGCTAATCCAGAGGATTCTCTTTTATTTTAAACAAAATATGAGAAATTACATTGATGTGTTGATACATTCAGGCTTTTTAAAATCTAGCATGTGATCAAAAATCCTTCCAATATTAAGCATGCACTTTTAATGCTATTTTTAGTTCCTCAATGTAATAATCTTTCAGAGAATGGTACACTTAAAAAGACCTACTAATATATTATGAAATGTTTGGCTTAGTTTCTTCACTGTGTATGAGTATTATGCAATACCTCTATATATGATGGCATATAGGAGTCATTTGCATCTCGTCTGCAGATTCATCTGAAACAACAAAACCTTGCAAATCTGCAAATAATCATATGATTTTGTTGGCAATCCATAAGAAGATGATGGGAAGAGTCATGTTGGAGTTTTTGTCAACTTTGGCCAGTAATTGGCTCTTCTCCCTGAGGGTGCTTCAGATTTTTAAGATTGTGGCCCTTTAGGAGGAGCATCTTAGCCAAAAAAAGCCTACAATACCCATTTTACCTTGATTATTGGAATTGCTAGCAAATTTTAAAAATAGTGGGCTTTACTTTCGAGACATTAATGGAAATTTTGGGTTTTAGGGCTTCTGCTGTAAGCTGTGCAGCATAGCAGCAAAACCAAATATTCCATCTATTTTTAAACTTTTTTTTGACAGCCTCTTACCTTTCAATTTCAAGAAGACAGGAGACCTAACAGAGCAATGGGGGGAGCTATAACCAAGAAACAGGAAAGATATGTTGTGTGCATGTATGCACACTGAATATCTGAGTGTCAGGTACAGGAGGGAAGGAAAGCATACTAAGGCTCCTTTGATGCTTTTCTGGAAGCATAACCTCAGCCTCTTTGTGTGATCTGATGCCTTGAAATTTGCATTCCTCTAAGCTACTATAAAGTAGACAGAGAACTCTGCTTAATGCTTGAGTGGGATTAATAATTCATGCCTTAAAACCTAGGAATTCTCTGTTAGCAATAAAAAATGTACTTTTGCTACAATTTAGAAATGCTGTTTAGCAAGCTCAGTGTGATATGTGGGCAGCTAAAATCAATGGCTGCTGAATTTAAATGGATTGCATATGGTTTTCCTTCAAACATTTCTGTTCCTCTCCCCTATGATCTCACAGGGAGGAAAGGTGGTGAACTAGCCTCAGCAGTTCATGCCTATACTAAAACAGGAGATCCCTACATGAGATCTCTGGTTCAGCACATTCTTGGCCTAGTGTCCCATCCTGTACTGAATTTCCTTTATCGCTGGATTTATGATGGAGAGCTGGAGGATACATACCATGAGGTAATTCATGTGCTACACTAAATACTTCTCTCTGTTTGCTTTGGGGTATTATAATTTCTGGGAAGCTTGGAGGAGAATTTGAAAGGTAGACTGATAAAAACGTGTAATGTAGGAGTAAGACATACAATAACAACCTGAAATATCACTCTCTTCATGAATTTGATATCTGCAGGTTGCAATGATGCAGTGTCTTCAATGCATCATACCCTGGGTCTGTTTAGTAGAGTCAGAATGGTGGACTGAAGACAAAATAATTTCTCTATCTTTTCTTGCTGACTGTAACAACAGTAACATATGCAGAGTTCCTTGTAACTTTTATTTTCATGGTTTGCTGAATACAGAAGTGAAACTATCGGGTTGAGAGAGTATACATTAATCTTTTGGGTTTAATATTTATTTCAATCTTCAGTTTTTTGTAGCATCAGATCCTACAGTTAAAACTGATCGGTTGTGGCATGACAAATACACTTTGAGAAAATCAATGATCCCTTCTTTTATGACAATGGAGCAATCAAAAAAGGTATTAATCTAAAAGTTTGTCTTCTGATGATTTATTTGCCCTGTGCTGCTGCTTAGATTTCTATTGAGAAAATAGTGGCCAAATTGAACAAGAAATAATCATCTTAGGAATTTTAGAATTATTTGTGGAGGAAGACTGTAAGGCTCTTTCTCCTTTCCATTCTATAACTGTTAAACTTTGTTTAAGGAGATCTCAAGGAGGGGGAAAAGAAGTTTGTGTTTAAAACCTTTTTGTGTTAGCATTGATGTTCTGGATTGCTGTGGTTGGGATTGTGAAGCCAAGAGCATGGAAAGATGACAAAATATCTTGTCCTGGTGGTTGTGGGTGGCTTCTTTGTTTGGTGTCTTACTCCTTTTTTTTATTTTCTTGCAAATCACTTTTTAAAAAAAAATCCTTTCTTCTTCAGGTCCTCCTAATAGGAAAATCTATAAATTTCTTGCATCAAGTTTGTCATGATCAAACTCCATCCACAAAGATGATTGCTGTGGCAAAATCTACAGAGTCTTCAAAAGATGGTAGAGTGTTAATATTATTCAATGTCTTCCTTTTGAACTGACCTCAGTAGAATACATGGTTTAGACTGTAAACTGACTTTATGGATAGTGGGGTGGAAAGGAATATAAAAGTCCCATCTGCCCTAAAATACAGATATTTTAATGGATACTTGCTTTTTATGAAAGATGTGTGCTGATGCATGTGTATAATTTCCTTAAATTGATAGGAAATGAACTGAAATTCTGAATTTCTGAACCTGAATTTCTGAATGAAACTGTTGAAAAAACTGTCTGCCCTCAACTGGGGTGGGAGCAGGGCTATTCTTTACTGTTGCAACAAGAATTTAGTATGTTTGACGTCTCATCAGATATACTCTGTCATACAATTCCATAGTAATACTGACTTAATTTTGTGATTGCAAATTAATAAATACTCAAATTGTTGTAAATAAGAGATTGAGCAGTAAAACCAGGGCAAAAGTTTTTCTGTAAATGCACTATACCAATATGTCCAAAAAAATTAAGCATGTGGAAGGCTGGTAAAATTCTTTGTGAGCATGACTTGAAACTGGGATTGCCAGCTGTTGAATACGAACCCAAAACGTAACTTTAAGAATTCCTTCAGGTTATTTTGTTTTATTTAGAACAGATATTGGTTTTAATGAATGAGAACTTACATACCATTTGTGGTTATTTTTTGGTGGCATATACATTGCAATGAAATTAACATTGTTGTAATGAAATATAGCAAATAGTAAACACTTAAACCCATGAGGCTTTGTCTAAGTACTAAGCAAAGAATGTGTAGGATGCTGTTATGTCTTGGAGAAAGGACAACTTCCTGCCTTCTGATGAAAGTGGTATTTTGCTTCTGTAGCTTCTTTTCATAACTTTAATACACCAAAGATAGCCTGTTAAATTGTAGCTCACTACAATAAATTCTCTGACGCTAATCATCTAAATATTTTTCTGTCAAATTCTTGTTTTCTAAGAACGTTCTTCTTTTCACTTTATAATGTCTTGTACAATATATTTTCTGGTATTCCTGTAGTCAAATATGATTTATATGAAACTTTAAAGCTTGTGTATGTGGGGTTGTTGGGTTTGTGGGCTTTTTTCCCCCTCCAAAATAACCTTGGATTCGTTTTAATATTAACTCTTCATAGTGTGGACTTTTAGCATGAGTACCTCTATGAAAGATATGCTAATAATGAAGTCCCATTCACATTTCAAAGAATATGTCATCTAATAATGTGATTTTTTTTTTGTACCATGTTCAGTGCCTGCTTAGTCAAAGATGCACTTAAAGTGCAGAGAGGGGTCAGGGTTAAGTGAATAAGGGCTGTAAATGCATTTGAACAATCATCTTGCCAACTGCTCCTGGAAAAAAGGAAAAAACACTCTTTGGCTGCACTACTTGCACCACTTTATACAGCATTTATGGCCATGCTTTTCCAATATTTCTTTAAATTTGCACTTGTTTCTCTATCCTTGACTGAATGGAAGATCTGCACAAATACAGGTTTCCTATTATGTGGGGAATGAGAGTTTCAAAGCACGTACATTATCTTAAGTGCTGAGAATAACTGTTTGAGACAGAAGTGTAGTTTTAGAAATATGTTACTCTGTCTGCAGTGTGCTGAAGGCGTGCTGAGCTTATGGTCAGCAGCCTAAATACCTCATGGTATTGCTCTGCTTTAATTCTGCATGAAACTGAATTTGTGTTCAGGGCATTTTACCTATTTAATCCTGAAAGAACATTGTGTGTCAGTGATGTTGGAAATGCTTCCTTTCATACTTGTTTGTGCCATCTGATAATGTCTTGAAAGTCCCTTCAGATAATTACTTATTATTAAAATCATGGAAAGTTAGGATGCCAGCCTGCATTTTGGATGCTTTTCCTCATTTTAAATCTGAACATTTTATGGGTTTGGCTGTATTTTTTATTTCTTTCATTTGCTTTGGAACTTGAGCTGTCATTTTTCCCTGGTTTCCTTTTGATGCTGAAGGAAACCATGGTGTGCAAAACTGACATGTATTAAAACAAGAAGTCTGAGATAGAGAACTGTGTAGGAGTTGGTCATCTTGCCTGGCAGGGAATTGTAGCATTTGGGAAAGAGGAACAGTAAAAAAGACAGATAAAGTGACCCCAACTCTAACGTATAGCTGTCCAGTTTTGGAACTTCTGGACTTGGAATTGACAATACATTAAGTAGCAGATCACGGACCTGACTGTCAGTGCTTTTTGTCTCACCCCTTCTTTACCCATTTCTGGCTTTTTCAGTGTCTTGAGACCATTTTGCACAGTTATCAAAACATGTGCCTAGGCCTCTTGTTTTTTGATATAAACAACCTTTTTTAGAAGTTTTGCATGTCAGACAGGAACACGGCATTTCACCTGGGGTGTGTGTGCATGCAGAGCTGGTGCATTACAGCTACATAGGTAAAACTGAATTTTCCAGCCTGAGGTGAAGGGCTGTGGCCAGGTCATTCCCTTCAATGCAAGGGGAGCAGTACTAAGGACAGGGGAGCAGTACTAAGCTGCTTTTTCTGCTTGAGATAGTGAGAAGTTTGGGCTGATCAGTGTGCATGACATGGGAGGCTGGCTATAGACAAGCCAGGCAATTGCCTGCTGCCTGTTTGCTTTGCCTGTGCCTTGAGTCAGTGCTAGGCCCAACCTCTGTGTCCAGCAGCTGAAGATATTAGCTGGTAAATCTTCTTGGATTGGCTTGTTCCCTTTCTTGTTTTCCCTGTGAGGCTCCCAGCATCTTGAGAAAAGATGCTTGCACTTACTGCAGGCTGTATTAATTCTCACATCCCTAAGCCTGATGTGTTTTACTTGATGAAGTATTTCTCTAGTGTAGGGATTTTGAGCACAGCAATGTGTTATAAAAGTGTCATCTCTGACATCTCTGCATATACTTGTACTTTTTGTGTCTTATGGAGAGTTTCACTGGTTACTGAATGATGGTTTGGAAACCTTAGGATTGTCATTGAACCAGACATTGAGAGTTTTCCCTTATTCAGAGTAAGTTCTTTATTTGAACCACTGCTTATTTCTTCAATTTATAAGCATTTTATTAATTGGTTAATTAAAGTGGCAGTATATCCTTTAATGCTAAAGACAGTCTGAATCTCATGATAGTTGGAAATCCAGTATTTGGAGTATTGCTCTGTGTTGCCTGAAGAGGCCACACTTCTTCCTAGCTCATAACAACTTCATTGGAGTCCCTTTCTTATAAGCTTATAGTTACAGAAAACAGTGAAATAAGCTTCCTACCAAAGGCTGGTGTCCTGCTTTCTGTCCCAAAATTGCCATGCATTAAAAGTGGAGAAGAAAATATCAGGTTGCTGGCTGTCCCCCAGGTAACACAAGCACATTCCCTTTTCTCTCATTCTCTCTTATATATGGGAACTCTTTTCTGTTGAATGTTCTAACATTCTGATTCTTTGATTTATTTCTCCCCATACCCTTAGAAGTGGCTTATGATTTAGATTCCCCCAGCAAAGTTTTTCCTAACTGAGCTTTTAGAACTCCTTAAATTATTTGATTTTGTAACTTGCAGTTTTTCAGCAAGCTTAAAAATCTTCAACTTTTTGTGTAAAAGTGATGAGCTTTTACTGGAAAATACAAAAAGGGCACAGATTAAAAGCAATATTGTTGAAGTATAGGCTGCTTTAAACTTGCTTACACTTTGGCTATGGCAAACATATAATATAGGGGATCAGAAGAAATGGCAGTTTTTCTGTTTTGTGTGTTTCATCTCCAAAGCTTTTTTGCCTTAGTTTTGGAAAACTACTAATTTAATTTTAATTTTTATTTTCTTTTAGCTGCTGATTTGTTCACAGATCTGGAAAATGCATTTCAAGAGAAAATTGATGCAGCTTATTTTGAAACCAGCAAATATCTGCTGGATGTTCTCAATAAGAAGTACAATTTGCTGGAACACATGCAGGCCATGAGGCGCTACTTGCTACTTGGTCAAGGAGACTTTATCAGGCATTTAATGGACTTGCTCAAGTAAGACAATAGGAAGGGTAACTGTGTTCAATTTCTGGTGATTCTGTGCATGATCAGCACAGAAACTGTTTTGCTGTTGGAAGAGAACCCTCTAAGTACCTTGTTCAATGAAACCTTTGAGTAATAACTTTTACATTTTATTTTGGGGTTTATTTATTTGACCCTGAGGTTTAATTCTTCCTTTTTGATAAGAAGCACATGCAGTACCATTTCAGTTTTGAAAAGTTGCACTACTACAGATATCTTTATGCCAGCCCTGTGACAGCCTTGAGGATGTTAGCACTTCCCTTGCTTCTGTCAGCAAGTTCAAGCAGAAAAGTTCTGCTGCTCTTGATGCCACTGGTTAGCACTGCTGGGATTGTTAGGCCTCTATATTTTGGAGGTGTTTGGTCAAAACCCCTCAGTGCAGTTTTAAAAATCTAATTTATGCTTCACCAACCTCTGTCTTAAGCACTCAGGTGCACCAAGAGCTACTGATTTCAGTTTGTAAAGTGTATGTGCAAGCTCACTCTTACATGCTGGTGCTACTGATGAAACTTAGTCAATCAAAAATGTTGTTTGCTAAGCTTTCCTTTGGTCTAGAAGGCAGGCTTTGTAATAGAGCTTCCATTAACATGTTTTTTATCAAAATCAACATTGTCTGGTGATGATTTGTATGTGATTGTGCTTTTTAATGTGGAGCAGAGTAAGGCTGGTTTGTGGAGTCTGTATTACTTTGAGGCAGAAGGAGTGAGAGGCTTTCCAGTACTGATCCTGAGGGAGAGAGGGGTAGTGCAAGAGTTACATGTTGGAACTCTTTGGAAACTTTAAATTAACTAGATGGGGTAGGTTTGTGTGCTTCTGCCAGCACTTCTGAGCCTGTGAGATGGCTATCAGTAAGTTTCTCAAAACTGAAGTGGGATTACTGCTTTATTGTGTTAATGTAATCTGCCTCATTTTAGATATGAATGCAGCTCAAATTGCAAACTAGCTAAACTAGCAATCCTGGTAACTTCAAATTACTGGCATTAAAATGAGGGTGAAGTTACTCCTCATGCTGATGTTTGAAGTATAGCTGCATATGCATATGCATAGACATATTCAACTCGGTGCAAGTATTTTGCTTATTGATTTTCTTTATGGTCAAGACTGAAAGAGTAATATTAGAGGTTTTGAATGTCTGTTAGACAAGGGTTTTGCTGTTTGCTGCAGTTACTACTGAATTGCTATTGCAGAGTATTTCAATAATGTGCTATGACTGTTTCATAACCACCAGGCCAGAGCTTGCAAGACCAGCTACAACCTTATATCAGCATAATCTAACTGGAATCCTGGAAACAGCAGTGAGGGCAACTAATGCCCAGTTTGACAATCCTGAGATTCTCAAGCGACTGGATGTTCGACTTCTGGAGGTCTGTTGCATCATGGTGGCTCTGACCTGAAACATTACTTTGTGTGTGCATGTGTGCAGACAATTATATGAAAAAAAATTTTCATGTGTGTGTATGAATATATTTGCCCCCTCCCTTTTATTGACATTTACTTTGAATAATACAAACCTCATTTAGTAAGTCTTTTTCTTTTCCCTTTTTTCTGTCTATTGTCTATTTTAGTTTCAAGATGTGGGTTTACAGTCACTGACAGTACAAGGTTAAGTATATGGTGCCTAACAGGAATTGATGCTGGTGGCCCTGATTTGAGGTTCTGCAAACAGCTCTTACTGCTGTTGCTTTTACAAGAATTGGGTCAGGGAGGGGCAGGTTGGAGTCTGTGTCTCCTTTTTGCCTCTAGAAAAGGGAAGCAATGAAAGCACATTTCTTGAAAGACACCTGTGGTAAAATCTTGAGTTAATTTGAAAGCTCCAGTCCCAGAGGTGAGAAATGAATGATGAGCTAAAGCATCTGAAATAGGTAACTTCAGATTTCAGATGCCAGAAAAATTTTTCCTTACCTTTGTTTTCCTTCACTAGGTTCAATGCAGAAACACTGACATTACTAACATGAGCATTTGGGTGAGATAAGTCTCATCCTTGTATCAAAGGGTTTGATTAAATCTCACTTCATCTACTGTGTTAAAAAAAACTTCCTGTATCTTTTGTTGAGAATGAAGGAGTAAGCAAGAGTTGTCCCTCAGCATTAGTATGTTCTGATTATAAATATTACTGAAAGTAGCATATCTTTTCAATACAGGTATCTCCTGGGGACACTGGATGGGATGTCTTCAGCTTGGACTATCATGTTGATGGGCCAATAGCAACGGTAATGTCAAACACTGCTGGCTGTGAATGTGTCTTGGGTGTTGAATTAAATTGCTACCTTTTCTTTTTATTGAAGTAACCTTTTTTTGGTTTGGAGTGTGAGATCAGAGACTTTTCTTATGCACCTACTGTATCAACAGTTAGGCAAAAATCTCAGTTCTTGCCAGTTAACTGTGAGTGCTGAAAAGCTACATTTAAAACAATCACTACTGAAAACCAGTGATTCATTTGTTCCAGCAGAGTTTTTAGCAAGCACTTAACAAATTGAGTGCTCCTATTCTTTGATTATTATTAGTCTGTAGATGCTAATTTGGGATAAATTGCAAGGAATTGAAGAATGTGTTTGTAGAAAACTTATTTATGCTGTCTAAATGGTGGGTAGTTTCTCTGTTTATCAGAATGCATTTAGCCTCTATAAAGAACTTGTAAAGCTTTGTTTTTAAGCGGGACAAACTGAGAGTCTGACCAGCAGAAGGAATTTTCATATGTAGCTTTAAATAAGGCTTAGGCTTTATGTTCACCCCTTCTTACATTTCCAGCAGTGCCCTCTACCTATTTGGGTAACTGCTCAGCTCTCAAGGGAGGATCTTTCCACAAGCTCTGGGGTTTCCTGGAAACTGTTTTTTTTTTTTTTTCAATATTTACCAATAAACTGCATGGATCAGATAAGATGGATTGTGCAGAGGTTCTTGGTACTTCAGGACATATGGGATGTTTTAATTTGTCCTGATATTTGCTTTGCTTTGTAGGTATTCACACGTGAGTGCATGAGCCACTACCTGAGAGTATTTAACTTCCTTTGGAGAGCGAAGCGAATGGAATATATTCTCACTGATATATGGAAAGGGCACATGTGCAATGCAAAACTTCTGAAAAGTATGCCAGGTGAGAGGTGTCCAAATGGATGGCATGCTTGTAAAATGGATTTAGATGACTGCATCTTATTTTAAACTGTGTGTTAAGAGGGGAAAAAATATCTGATGAATGATGTTCAGATTAATTTTCTATTTTATTGCTCCTCTTGACTGGCTGTTTAATGGTAGATGGTGAAGGTGAAATAACATCATTGTAAATGGAAGTTTCCTATTTGTTGTTTTACTTCATTCTTGGTAGCTGTCTTGAAAAGTTGCACTAATATAGGTATCTTTGTTGGCCCAGTTATGAGACTGTAACTTCCATCCCTTTGTATTCATCTTCCTTGATGCCTTCCTGTTTGTACCCCATGTCTCCCTCTTTCTTGTGCTGGCTGTTAACTAGTGAGTCTCATACATGCACAGTTCTGAATTTACTGATTTTTACCTTCACTCATTCCCTTGGCTTTTGTTTAGCTAAGAACAGAAGAGGGTAACAAGGGAAAGATATTTGAGAAGAAATAGGAGAGCTCTGAAGTGTAGTGGCTTTAGTTTGTTTTATGGACTGGGACTTTTTCATCCTATTTCCTCAGCTGAAAATATAGTCATATGTGAGCATCTCTACTGGCTTACTCTTTAATTTTTTTTAATCTATCTACACTTCTTTCAGTAAAATATAGCTATTGAGAGTTATGCTTCTTAATTATAAAACAACAGATAGTAATATTTATGAATTTATATGCTTTTTTTCAATTTTGGTGTCTGGGAGAGGACACTTGGCCTCAGAAGGTCATGGGAGACAAGCTCTTTTAAAGTCTGCTCTAGTGCACAAGGCTGATACCTGGAATGGCAAACCCAAGTTTCCTTTCTGCTTCTGTGAGATAGGATTTAGTTTACTGTCATTTCCCAAAGAAGTGCTTGTTTGACTGGAAAGCAGTGGTTTATTGCATTCTTGGTTTCTCTTCCCTTTGACACTGTGGTGCAATTAACAGATTTTATTTCCATCACCTGAGGGTCTTCAGGCTGTAACTGTCTCCCATTGCTCCCATTACTTACTCTGATGTTCTCCAGAGGAAGTTCCTTTCCAGCACTTTCTGGGCACACAGTTGGTGTCTTCTTTGACTCACATTTTATAGGAGGTAATTGTGCAATGTTCTTTGCTCCTCTGTTGCCAGCCAGTATTGCTGCTACCATCTAAGATTAGTGGCTGTGTTATGAAGTATTCAGTTTGATAGAAAAAAATTTACCAAGCTGATTTGGTGGCTGTGCTTGTCCTTGCAGTCTTTAACATGCCATCTCTTTGGATTTTTTACAGAGCTTTCTGGGGTGCTGCATCAGTGTCACGTTCTGGCATCAGAAATGGTCCATTTCATTCATCAAATGCAGTATTACATTACATTTGAGGTATACTCTATCCATCCAATCAGTTACTTA
Organism: Climacteris rufus; assembly: GCA_013398175.1. NCBI lineage: Eukaryota > Metazoa > Chordata > Aves > Passeriformes > Climacteridae > Climacteris > Climacteris rufus. The sequence continues at coordinate 81,280 of VZRZ01002227.1, read as the reverse complement.
GAAAATGAAATACTTTTAATATTCTGTATGTGTTGTGGGCCTCAAATTTCAAAAAACTTGTCATCTAGCAAATCAAAACAGCCCCATCTTGTATCACTGCTCCAGGTGCTTGAATGTTCATGGGATGAACTCTGGAACAAGGTCCAACAAGCACAGGACTTGGATCACATCATTGCAGCTCATGAAGTTTTTCTGGACACAATCATAGCTCGGTGCTTGCTGGATAGTGATTCCAGAGTAAGTCTTCTCCTTTGCATTAAATTGGAACTTTATGATCTTGGTTTGTATGTTAGGAACCACCTTCTTTTACATGGTAGCAACAAAGGGAAAAGTAATTTTTGTTCCTCTGATAGAAGATTTTATAATGGTAGGTTCTGTACCTGCTGCCAGACATAGTGACACATGTTGATAATAAAACTTGCTATAGTGTGAGCCAGTTGTTTTTGATCCTAAGAAGCTGTCTGATCATGCAACAACTGACTTAAGCTTTGCAAAACAGTCTCTCCAGCTGTGTGTAAAATTTTTTTTTTAATTTTCTCCTGTCCTGGAGAATGGTGGTAACTTAAAACACTTGTGCTGTACAACTGTTTAATTGTTTTGTTGCCTGTCTCACAGGTGCTTCTCAACCAGCTTCGAGCAGTTTTTGATCAGATCATTGAGCTCCAGAATGCCCAAGATGCAATGTACAGAGCTGCTCTGGAGGAGCTGCAGCTGAGGTTGCAATTTGAAGAGAGGAAAAAGCAGCGTGAGCTTGAGGTACTGTAGGGATATTGCTAGAATGTGAAAATGAATTGAGGCAGGTATACTTCTCTTTTGGTATATGGAGGATTTTAGATACTATGTAGAGGTACAGCAAAAATGAAAAATGTGGTTGGGACAGATGTAAAAGTCATCAACAGTAGCTAGTGACTTCAAGCAAAACTGCTGAGTGGTGTATTTGATTTGTCTTGCCCAAAATCTCTCAGTAAATTTCTCTAGTGGACTTTGGAGGATGAGATATTTAGGGCTCTCTTAGGTAAAGTAAATGCAACCCTTCTGCAAAAAATGCCACAGCTTCATGTCTGCCTCTCTGCTGCCAAGCTGTGACATGCAGTGTTGGCGTGAAACTTGACAGCTTTGCTAACCTCAGACTTCTTTCATGTGCTGTACAAACCACCAAGGAGACTGATAGTTTCAGTGTTGGAGGCTGTGTTTGTCTTTCTGTGACAATGGTTGGTTTTTATAAATCTGATGCAGCTGGGCAGAAGGTGGCCCAGTAAGCAACTCTATCATGTGACACTTGACATCTTAACTCATTTGGTCTCTGTGTAGGGCAAGTGGGGTGTAACTGCATCAGAAGAGGAAGAAGAGAACAAGAGGATGAAAGAATTTCAAGACTCAATACCTAAAATGTGCTCACAGCTGCGAATACTCACTCACTTCTACCAGGTGCCTCTTAAACTATTTTTTTAAATACACTGAGCTTTGTGTAGTAACTGAATTTCAGATATTGAGTAGGTGTAACTTCTGTGTTCATGTATGTTCATGGATCTAGGTCTTCATTTGTCCCTTCTCTACTTACAAGCCTTTATTCACTGTTCCTTAGTAGTCAAAGGTTTTGTGATAATCCATGTTCCCCTGATAAAGGGGAGGAGTCTTCTCATGTAAGTAATCTTCTTCCTCCAGTAGTGAAAGTAATAGCTATCTTTTGGTGTCACTTGAGGGGAAAAAATAGCATTCCTTCTGCATTCCATTTTTTCTCACTGTCTTTGCAAGTCATTGCTATTAAACACTGTAGAAAGTTTTTTACTAAGGGCCAAGCACTTAATTTTAAGCTCACGGAGGTGGGCAATGGATAAGCTGTTTGGGGGAACCATGTGCAGGCTATCCTCTATAATAAGTATTTTATTCTGGCTTTTTCTTCGTTTGTTGTATTTGATGCTAAAGCTACTATTCTCTGGAAAAAGGATCTGTTAGATTTCAGGGAAAACATTTCAGAAAGTGTTGAGAGGGACACAGCACTGTGTGCCACAGCAGTCTTTCAGGTCACCTGAAAACCAACCCTATCCCAACTCATCTCTTGACTTTAATGCATGAGATGCTCTTGATGTGATGTACCTTTTAACTTCTTTTACTTATCACTTTTGGCATACCTGAAGTTAAGACTTTTAAAATGCTGATACTGAATTTCACTTAAAGCTGTAGTACCTGCTTTCCTCTTGCTGTTAATATTTCTTTTATCTTTCTTATTTTTATGTCCATCAGTATACATTTATTCAAATATTAAACATATAAGCATGCATTGCTTTTCTAAAAAAGTGAATGAGTTTCAAGTTGTTTTGCTCTCTTGTAACCCACATGTTCATTTTACCTCATAAGAGTACAATTGATTTGTTACAGCAACTATAGTTGAGATTTTGCACCTGTAGAGCATGTGCATCCCAATCCTCCCAAAGTCCTCTCCTTGTCTGTGTGCTGTGGGGCTCCTGCAGTCCTGTGGCTAGAGCCAAATGGGAAGATGGGATGCAGAAGTGTGCCTCCCACATGCCAAGTGCAAATTCCCCATAAAATCTGCTCAAATGTACAGTCTGGTTGGCTCTGCAGCACTGCCTGTCCTACTGGGCACTTGCTCTGCTGTCTGGGGTTGTACCTGCTGCCACACAACCCACATCAAACAGGTATGTGGGAAGCAAGCAGTGCTCTCCTGCTGGCCTGGCCTGCATTGTACCAGCCACATGGACACAAGGTGAGGTCTCCTGTTGGCACAGGCTGCATCCTGGATGCTGTCCCGAGGCAGTGGTGCACGGAGGCAGCTCCTCTGTGGCCTGGGAGATGCAGGGTGCTAGAGGGGGGCACAGGGAGCACCCTTTAAAAGACCAAGCTGTTGGCACTGCAGACTCTGACATGCATGGCAGATACTGGAAGATAAAAATGAAACTTAGGTTTTGCAGAAAGAATGAATCCAGCATAACTGATTTGTTAACAGTTGAATATGAACCTTGTGCTTGCATTTCTCCAGATTCTCTGCCTCTTTACCAGGTCTGTGCACCACCTGGCATTGTGTGCAAAACACACCAGGGATGCGTTCTTAGCCGTCTCTTGGGTTTTTCTTTCTCTTCCAGGGAATTGTCCAGCAGTTCTTGGTGCTGCTGACAACCAGTTCTGACGAAAGCCTCCGGTTCCTGAGCTTCAGGCTGGACTTCAACGAGCACTACAGGGCCCGAGAGCCGCGGCTGCGCGTGTCGCTGGGCGCGCGGGGCCGGCGCAGCTCGCGCGTGTGAAGCGGCCGCTCGGGAGGCACCGGCTGCCTGAAGGACCTGGAACCTCTTTGGACATTTTAATGCAACCAAACTGTGTCATTGGTGTCTACCAGTGCTGCAGGCAACGTGTTTTCAGTCCTGTGATTGTGTGACACTGCATAGCAGAAAGCAAAAAAGCAGGGTTTTTTACACTGTTTCTAGGATTACCGGACTAAATAGGCTGATTGAACCTCATCCTATCAATTTGTTGAATCATCCTTTTAAACAAATGCCAATTTTATTTAAAGCTTTCTGAGCTCTTTCCACTGTAACTTATATCTGTGTCAGAGAAATCACATGTTCTTTTGTTTATAGAAAGCACCATTTCCTTTTTTAACAAGAAAATAAGAAGGTTATTTTTTCTATATGTCCTTGTTCTATTTGAAGAGAGCTTTTGTTAAAGCCAACAGGTCAGGACCCAGACTTACTGTCCTTGTTAAGAAGCTGTACAGCATTTCATTATGCTGATTTTCAGTGTTGTGATGTGTTTGACCGTGTGAGAAACTTTGTATCAGGAGACATAAACTTATATTTAATTTTGTTGTTGTTTTCAAAGTTAAAAACCTGGAATAAAAATTTAATGGGGAAATTCTATGCTTACTGTACAGGAGCAAACTATAGAAGCAGAGTCAGGAGTGTATCTGTTGCACATAAGATCTAAAACTGAGGTTAAAGCCTCAGTACTGTCAAGGAAAGTGTTGGTTAAGATCGAGTAATGTTCAAAATCAGATATGTAGAAACAAGCTGACTTGGCTAATGTTGACTTCATTCTCTTCTCTTTCCTATTTTTGTCATTGTAAATATTTATATATTGCTGTCCAGATATTGGGGAGAGGGGAATTCTTTTGCAAAGTTGTCATTATATCGGGTCATTTATTATGTTCCACAAGTGCAAGCCTAGAAAAATAAAAACACAGTTATCTTTCAAACAAGTGTGTTGCTTTTGGTAATTGCAAGTTTATGATTTTTTCACAGGGTAAGAAAGGAGAAGCTTCCAGTTAGAAGCATATTGATTTACAGACCACTGCTCATTACAAGATTTTGGTACTAGTCTTATCTACACCGAGAGTTGTGTGCAGTTCATTAATTAACAATTACCCTCAGATCAACCAGGTCTATGGCCTTTTTTGCCTCTTGCCCTTACTCTGCTTGAACCTTTGGGAAGCAGAGGCCCCTACCAGGCTGTGCAGGTAAGGCTGCTGGGAGTCATCATGGCAGTGAACTCTGATGGGGAGGATGCACTGATGTGCAACCTGGGACTGGGTGGTTTGCCCTCTGGACATGAGGATTCCTGTTGTGCAGGCCTTGGCATCCTTGCTTTTGTTAAAACATGGAAGGCTTTTAACTGTGTGCTGGTGCAGGTACTGTCACTGGGTGGTGTGTGCAGACAGCATTTCAGCTGTAAGCAAGGATGGACTCAGTGAGCCAAAGGAAAGCTGAAGGATGCTGAGCCTGGCATCACAAGCTCACAGATCATTTGACAGGCAGGAGTAACTCCATTTTTATGGCTGTGGTGGGAGCATATTGTTCCTGTAAAGTCTGGAAGAACAACAAATATTATTTGATCGTGTTTTGGCCAAAATTGTTGGGACAAAAGTTAGCTGCATGGGCAGTCTTTTGGCCCTTGGGTCGAGAGATGTGTTGCATGATCATAGCATTAAACAAGCCAGAGGCCAGAGAGGCAACACCAATGTGGGAACTGGAGGACAAGTTCCAGAGGAAGGTTAAGTTCTCTTTGCTACTAAAATGAATCCAGCAGTGCCCAGGAAACCCCAGTAGTGGCAATGCTGGGAATGATTTTGAGATGATTCTCCAGCAACTTGTTGATCTGGGAAAAGTCTTCACTGCTGCAGGAGTTGCTCTGACTGCCAGGGTGAGGGGATCAGTGGGGAACTGCCATTGCCTCATGCCCCTTTTGTGGGTGGAGAGCAGTTTCTGATCCTCTAACCTGGCAGCTCTTACATTTATTTCGATTTACACAAGTTTTCTTGTGACAGCCTCACCTCTGTTGGCCTAATGGATTCAGCAATTCCTAACAAAAGTGAGAGAGTAATGATCTTATATTTCATTTGTGCCCAAAGACTAATATGGAATTCTACATCAATTTGTGTAGTTAGAATAATCTGAGTTGACAGTCTCCTGCTGCTGTGACTGCACAGGTGGCTTTTCTAGTAAGGGGTGGTAGCAGCACCATAAAGGTACATTTCTAAGGAGAAACGTGAGATTTTTACCTCTTTATTTATCAACACAGAACTGCTTACATACTACAATCACTGTTAAAGAATAATTCTTAGCAACACATTTACTGTACAAGACTTTTAAAAATTTTGTTAGGTATGTAATGGACACTTTTGGCTGGTAATTTTGGGATTTTGCTCTTAGAATTACAGTGTCTGAAACTATAAATAGAGCTGTAAGTCTACATCTCCAGACACATTTCCAGGCTGCAACAAGCCTGGCTCCTCCTCTTTCCTTAATCTTTTCCTGAGGCCATTGCTAACTGAGCCCATGTGCACAGCCCCATCCTTTTCAGGGTTGCCAAGGCCTGAAGAACTTTTGGAGAAACTGCAGTAACAGTAGAAATGCAGAAACTGCATTTAGGATGCAATCACCCAATTTAGGATGTCATCCAATGTGCAACACTGTTGGGTGAAGTGCTATCCATGTGGTGCTGCCAATATCATAAATACTTTCAAAGGTAAGGAACTGGAAAGTATTTGTCTTATTCTTTTAAACTACAAGGGATATTTGTTCTGTTAACTGACAGGGAAATTATGTCTTAACCAATATGCACTCAGAAGAAGTTAAAAAACAGCCACTGTAATTTTTATCTCCCTCTGTACCTTGCAACAGCTCGACTGCATCAGGGTACAGTATGATGCAATTTACTGTCTTAGAAGCATCCACTAGGACATAGTAGAAGCTCATGATATAATGTATTTTCCAGTGAATTAGTTATCGGCTTAGGTTGGGAGATCAAGGACAGAATATAATCATAATCCTGTTTTATTTAAGTGATTCTATTTTTCAATCAGGCCCTGCGGATTTTCTCCTCTTATACCAGATGCAGTAAATAAATTCCAAGGTCTCTCAACTCTACACATGAACAGACTATTTAAAAAGCCTAAATCCACGTGGTTTATTTTGTTAAAATAAAGAAGAACTCTGTCTTCCTACTGTCACATATGTCAGATGTCCATGTTTTGGACAAGAGCTTTTTCAACCATTTAAAATAGCATTCCCATCAAGAATGGCCAATTATCTTTGGTCAGTGTGAAATTATAACTTCCAGAATGCTGCATCTAACAATGACTTTCAGTATTGAGGACATTCTTTGAGTACATATGTAACTTTTTAAATACACTAGGAGTTGAAGGGTAATGAATGCTTGAAAAAAGGGAGGTATTCGGACAATTGAAAATTGAAGCTTTATTTAAAACTTCTAGACTTAAAGATTGGGGTAGTCTGTGATCTTGTATCAATGTTTCCTAAAGCTGACCTTAGAAATGAGCTATGGGTGTGCATATTTGTACTCATTTCAATTTTCACATGAATCAGCAGCCTCAGAGATGACAAAGTATTTTACATTCACGTAAGGATGCTCAGGGACTTCTCCGAAGTACCTCATTAATTTTGAAAATTATCTTTTGGCTACTTGAAACCTAAAATACCACTTTAACCTCTAGTAAAATTCTGCTAACTGGAGAGAGAAAAAAGAGTTGGGAGAGCTACAAGAGATGTGCAAATACTGGCAAGTAGAGCAGGGGCAGAACCTGCTGTTTCAGAAATCAGAGGAAATAAATCTGTCTGGTTTCTACAAGGGCATTGTAACCATTGCTTGCTCTACCTGATTTAACAAAACAATATTACTTACAGTACAAAGGATAACAATAAACAGTTACAAATTCAATACTCTTTCTTATTCTGCAGTTGTTTTGAGTGAAACGTTTCTGCTGCCATTGATTTAACAAGTCATATCATTCTGAGGACTTGCTGAACCACAGTTTTAAAATATAATGTAAACATGTTGGTTTTTCGTTGATAAGGAATGTTATGATTTAAGGTATGAGCCACACAGACTCCCTAAAATAACAGGCTGCCTGCTGTAGTATTTTAACTATTTTTGTTACCTTAGTGCAATGCAGTCTGTAAGTCATGAGAGTCACTCATAAGGATTAACTTGGTGTTTACTCTCTTTCACCAGAAGAGCAGCAAAGGTGCCTCAGTCAGTATTTATCCTCTTTCTTTTTGTTCCAAGTTAGCTTTCTGCTTATACACTTTGACAACCCAGTATTGTACCTTCTTTCATAACATCATTGGACTAAACCCTGAGTGCCATGTGAGTGGACATACAGACTAAAGTGCAGGTGAAAAGCCAAAGCTGACCAGAGGTTTATGGGGTCAGGAGAGGTAAAGAATCCAAAGTCATGGATATTCGCTCACAAAAGAAGAGAAAGGCAGAGGAGCAGAGGGCAGGAACCCTGAAATACAGCAAATGGTGGCCAAGGTGATGCTCAGAAAAGAGTAGAGAAAGAAAAACATACCAAGAAAAGTCTGAGGAGTGTAGGAGGTGAAATTTCTATCGCTGCTCAGTTAATTTATTTTAGCTCTTTGTGGAGCAAATTATGTTAATTGTTATCCTCCAGAAGTTATCAGAACAGCAATTAAGTTAGCTAAACATTAGGGTATAGAAAATGCAATTGAAGTGATTATTACCATCAGTCTGAAAATTAAAAGATATGATAGGGAAAAGCTGTCACAAGTTTCCATGGAAAATGAAAACGAATTATTTGCATTTGAGACACGTGCCACAAGAACAAGGTATTTAGGCATCTAGGATGCCTCACTTCTACAATGGGAACATTCCCAATGCTGCTCAAGGCCACTTCATCACGCTTTAAAGTTTTTCCAAAAACTACCAAGAGGGAGGCAAAGAACACAGTCTTCTGCCTTGTTTTCTAACAAGGTCCTGCCTCACTCCTGAAAAGAGGGTATTTGTACTGAGTGTTACCTCTTGTTGCTGTTGAATGGTGGTGAAGAGCACAAAGAAACAGAGGGAAATTACAGGCAGGCTTGCAACAGTAATTAAAAAGGCAAATGGGAGCTTTCCTTTAACAACCTGGTGTGCAAAAAGAAGAATTGAAGCATATTATGATGGGTAGAAAAGGAAGAAACTAAAATTCTTTAGGAAACAAGCAACTGAACCGTCAGAGAGAAGTGAAATTGCACCATTTAGTGGTGAACAGAAAGGATAAAGAGAACATAAAATATGGGGTAAAAATGGTATTTGATAAATGAAAAGATCAAAATTTTCACTCATTGCAACTTTATTAACACAAAGTTTAAGACAAAACCAGAATCAGATCCTGACTTATCCCAGAATTAGAACGTGTGCACAGATTCCAATATTTCACAGGCAAAAAGTTCTGGAAATCTAAAGAAAGCTCCTACAAATGGAAAGACCAAAGCAGACATTAATAACAGAATAGGAAATAATTACCAAAAAAGAGTAATTGGATGGTAGCCAGGAAGCAAAATAAAATAATAAATGTTACCATTTCCTTAATAAAGACAGTAAAAGGGTGATAGTGTGAGTCAAGAAAGAAAGAAATAGCTGAGTAGAAGTTTACAGGTGCTTGTGTCTTAAAGTAGAGGGTTTCTTAATGGGCAATTGTATAACTGCAGGCTTATTTTAAGCTTCACCTTTCTCCTTTATTTATAAAGACCTCCTTAAAATCACTTTTAAAGGGGTAGGAAGGTACCAAACAAGATCACATTTTTTGGTTTGGCAAGCTCATTTGGATACCCATTGCTACTTGTAGCAGGCACCTGGCCATGCTGAGGGACTTGCAAACCTCACCAGCAAAACAAACTGTATCAGGATGCAGAATAATAGAAATCCTGCTGATCCCAGCCCTTGCCAGAGCCAGCGATGCTGCTGTGCAGCGTCACACACATCACAGACGTGGTCTCTCTGTGTCCCTGCTCAGAACAATCTCTTGCAGTGGCTTGCAGAACTCCAGCTGAAACTTCATAAACCTCTCACATTTTTGGGAGTTGCTGACCTGTGCTCTAGTACATGGATACAAAGCATAAGCGCTTTGCTTTCCAAACTAAGAGACTGAAATTCCTGAAGCAGCCTTTAGAGGACAGCGGAGAATTGCAAATGATGCATTTTCAGCTGTGGTCTCATAATCTGGGATACTTTGGTTTTTAAATGAATTATGAATTCTGATTCAAAGTGCAGACAAAGTGATAATGTGTGCTGTTCATAGGCTATGGTTTTTCAAGACAAGGTTGTGATTTGTCACAGCCATATTCTTAATTACATTGTAGCCTATTCTATCATGAAGAATTCTGCTTTCCTTATGGCTAAGCTGTGGCCTCACTGATGAACTGCTGCATTGTCAAACGGAGCTCACTGCTTCACATTGAGCTCTAATGGAAAAGTGTCCATTGTGGAACAGTGTCCCCAGGCAAAAAATACTGGAGATCCTTTCTCTGCACTGTAACTTGGGTCTGTGTCCAGAAAATCACATGTTCTTTCGTTTGTGGAAGCACCATTTCCTTTTTTAACAAGAAAATCTTAATCTTTTAAAATATATATTTATTCTATTTTAAATTACTTTGGTTATAGCCAAGAGTTTTGGACTCAGACTGAATGTCCTTGATAAGAAACTATATAAAGCATGTAGTTAGGATAATTGTCAGCACTGTGATGTATTTACAACAAACTTACATATTTTCATTTTTTTGTGTGTTTGTTTTCAAGGTTAATATTACAAATAACAGTCATTTAGTAGGCAAATTCTATGGTTACTGTACAGGAGCAAACTGTAGAAGCAGATCAGGCGTGACCTTTTTGCTTATGACATCCTAGGAACTAAAGTTAAAACCTCAGCAGTGTCAAAGGAAAGCATAGTTTCTTTCCAAAATCTGATGTTGGAAATTATCTTGGGTAATTGGCTACTTTATTTCCTTTTCCTTGTCTGTTTTTCTGCTATGTATTTATATATTGCTGTTCCCTTCTCCAGTGTGGAGAAGGGAATGTTTCCAGTTTTGTTTGCAAAAAAAGCCGTTCTCTCAGATAATTGAAGGAGGATGATGAGGATGATGCTTCAAACCTGCAGGTCCAAACTAACAGGTTTGTCCTCAGGGCATCCAGACACTGCTGATGCTTCCCAGTAGGTTATCCTGCAGGGTAACCTGCCTTTCCCAGGTGTCATGGACACAGACTTTTCAATTTTTACTCGGTGAGAGCAATGGAACTGTAGAAAAAAGCTAAAGTTCAGGTAGTGAGACAGTCCCAGGAGCAGGAGGGGGGTTGACAAAGGGCAGGGGAGGTGGGGATTGAGCCATGATGTCATTTTCTTTCTGGATAATTAGACATATCATTCTCAAGAGGAAGCCTGTTAAATTGAAATCAAAAGGGGTAGATTAACTTCTTAGCAGGCTGCCAATCCCTTAAAACAAATCTGCTGACCAAGACTTCACAATTCTGGTTTTTTTTGCCTCCTTCGAGCTCCAATATAACATTCCCAGTATTTTTCACCAGAAGAACCTGGGTGACAGAACCCTCACCTTACACTGCCAATCTGTTTAACTGGACTAAAGAGTTTGTGTGACTGCACTGCATGTTTGACTGTACTGAACTAGTACCATGACCAGTACTAAAATGACCAACTCCACTGCTGTGAGGCAGGCACCGTGGTTCTTCTAAGTTTTCATTTCTGAACAGCAGCTTGGATAACAGGTATTTGTGATAACTGCTTACAGTTTTGGGGTACAGTGGAATCACATAAATTCTGTTTTTCTCATAATTTGCTTTTGGTGCTGAGTTAGTGTAGGGTGTCTCATGATCAGGCTGCTCTTCTGAAGCTGCTGGATCCATACCACTGCCCCAGGATTCCTCTCCTGGAAGTCTGGATAGTTGGCTGTCAATGGATAGTTGACTGCAGCTATTGTTGAGATTTGTATTTTGTATGGTAATCACATCTTCTTTTCACTTATATTCCTGAGTTTTATCTGTGTTCTTCTGATTTTGATTCTTTTTTTTTATAGGCAGTATCAGTTAATATTCTTCCTCTGTAATAGTAATAATGCTTCCAAAAAGGACAACAGTGAGACCCAGTGGTCTGAGAGGTCTTTTCCACCCTTTTTGATTTGATGATACTCACTGACATGAGTTAAGAGACCAATTAAAAGAAAATTACAGCAGAGATCTCAGTAGAGTATTGCTACCAGCTATGCCATACTCCAGTGTTCAGTGGTTAATACTGACTGGAAATTGCTAATTTCAACCATCTGCACTTAACTGCTAATATCAACTATCTAATAAAGAATTATGGAGGGGGGGGAAGGGGGGAGATCAGCTGTTTTCTCCATCACCGAAGTAACTACTGAAGCCAATACTGCCCCAACCAATATGAAGTAAGAGCCTGCCACAGGGACTATTATATGGTGTTTTCATACATACCCATAGCCTTTGTGTTCCTTCTGTCTGGAAGGAATCATGCTATCCATATGTTAAAGAGGAAGGTCCTGCATTGCTGATAATCCCACAGAGTGTTTGGCATTGTTTTGTAATCTTGGGTAATCTGTCTTGACATCGACAGGAAGTTTTCTTTTTCACTTTGGTAGTGTCTCTGAATGAGTTAAAATACTGCAACAGAAACACTTTCTTGACTTCAGTAGCAACAAAGGGAACTTCCAAGTCATTGCAAATTAATATTCAGTGGAGTATCTCTGCAGACTGTCTCTAGAACTGCTTTTATGGCTGTGGTAGTTTTGATTGTTTTAATTATCTGATGCAGTGAGATGCAGCTACCTTCCCTCTTGTCCTTACAGCCTATTCACAGTTACAGAGAGGGTAAAACTGGAGAGAGATCACTGATGTCTTCCTACATACCTTGTTCACATGTCAGATGCTCAGTGCTTTCCTGCTAAACAGTGTGGAACTGGGTCTTTAATGGGAGCTGATTTGGAGAGCTGTAATTTCAACATTCAAGGGATACATGCCAAGCTTTGCTAATGACTTAAATTTGCAGTTTTATTTAAAGTTTTTTTATCTCTGCACATGCAGTCTGGGCTCTGGAGCGCAGGTCTGAGCTCAAAGCTGCTATCCCAAAGGGGACCTTATCATCTAGACTAGGAGGCTGTAGGGCAGACCTTGAAAAAGCTTGTTGATGCATCCATTCCATTGCTACTGTTGTGTTAAAGGATTTTCTTCCCTCAGTGATCTCAGGGTTCAAAAAACATCCGGAGGACGCTCTTAGTTACTTGTTTACATTTTAGGACTACTCCTGGGAGGAGCAGGGAGTTGGACTTGATGATCCTTATGGGTCCCTTCCAACCTGAGACATTCTGTGATTCTAAGAGCTCAACCCTCGGAGCAGTGAATGCAGTTTCTCCCTACCGATCCCACTACAAGACCCAACTGCCACAGAATTGCTTTAATGGTTTTCTATCACAACTCTTAAATATTTTTTTTTCCATGAACAGTCTACATGTATATGTTCCTATGCCAGCATCAGCCTAAAGGATGTGTTTGTCTTCTTCCCTCCTTGTCTTTACACTGGACCACACAAAGCCATGGTTATCCTTGGCTGGCATTTGGCCCTTAAGAATTTTTGGACAGTTTTAAAAAAGAAAGTTTCTCTCTTTTTCTACCTAGTTTGGTACAACTTCCATTCCTTCAATGAAGCACTACTCTTGCTTTCAAATCCAGAGACTACAGCAATAAATTCCCTCCTTTCCATTTTCATGTTAATTCATTCTTTCTATAACGGTTCTTTCCTGCTTTCGTGTTCTTTTCTATGCCCTCTGTTATTTCAGTATTGCCTTCTCTCCTCTTTTCACCACCTTTTAAAAATGAAAGAAGTGAGAGAGACCTTATACTACTCCTTTTTTTTTCTCTATACTTATTATTTTAACTTTGGTCTTTGTAAGCCAAGATGAAAAAATATGTCTTGTTGGCATTAGTCAAGAAGTGCTGTAATTCCATGCTTGCTAAAACTCCGCAGTTCTCCCCTCGTCTATCAAGCAAGTTGTTTCATCATAGAAGGCTGTCACCCATTATGGTTTTTCTTAGTCACCTTCGTGACCTTAATTTGACTGGAAATACCTTCCATGAGGGCTCAATACATAGCACAGAAAAAATGTGAGCCTGACTGGTGTGTAGTTGTCCAAACCTTTCTTTTGCAGATGATCATAATATTAAACTTCTCCCACTTGTCTGGGACTCTGTGACCTGAGTGATCTTTCAAAGATGAGAGAAAGCAGTTTTGAAATGAGGCTATCCAACTCCTTCAGCTCCTTCAGCTGCATCTCATCAGGTCCCAAAGCCTTATAAATACTGGATTTGTACAGGTGGCCCCTAACTCAGCTCTTCTCTACTTTCAATAAGAATTGTGTATCTACATTTGCTGTTCTTCTAAACCTCCCGATACGTTGCATGTTGTTAAAATGAACATCTCCTGTCATTGAATTATTTTATACAAATGTAGCTTTTAATTTCAACTTTCATTTTTTTTTCTGATTATGATTATAATTCCCTTGTTAAAGAGAGAAACTTTTATGTCACTTGACACAATACAGCTGCAAATAAAAATACTTTCTTTTTTTTTCTTCACATAGAAGTCATTAAAATAGTTTTTGTGGACAAGTGAATCCAGGTTCTGCACCAAGAGCTTGGATAAGAACTGCAAAAAAAACCCACAGAGGAAACACTAAATAATTGTGTGAAGGTGATAGAAAAAGCAAGTGGCTTTTATTTTCTGAAGCACAGTTTCTCGCTCAGAGCTGAAATTCAATATTAAAAGCAAAGCAGAAGACTCTGCCATGGGTGTGTGTGAAGCTGGGATGTGTTGAGCTGATGATGAGGGCTCAGTGCCACGGGCAGCAAGGCAGCTGCTGGGGCAGGCAGTGCTGGCAGCTGCAGAGCTGTGCTGCCTGCTGGAAAGGCAGGACCAGCTCTGGGGCTGACACCTCTCCCAGGGAGGCTAGGCAAAGGTTTTGCAGCCTTTTCAACAAACTCACACTGATGCAAAATACAGCCCAGCAAATTGAGAAAGAGGGGAGGGAAAGGCACAAGCATTGATACGGCCGCATGTAGCCTGTGTGGTTTGCAAAGTGAAGGTGGTGTAAGCAGGGGACTACAGCTTGCAGGTCTGTTTCCAGGGAAATTTCCCACGATTTCAGTGCGAGTTCTGCCAATACAAAAACCAGGAGCGGTCCCATGTGAGGCTGGCACAACCACCTCACCGCACCAATGCAGAACAACGCATTACATTCAGGAAGGATATGCAAGCTCTACGCTAAACCCACGACAAAGCTGATTTTGAAATGGTTTTAATGATAGACAATCTGCATACCAATTGACTCATTTGCGTATACAATAGCTTGGAACAATACCAGAGAAATATGTAAAAAGTCTGCAATGCTGTATGACAATAGCTTCCAAGTATGCTGACCTTCGGCAAACGAAACAAATGAAAAGTACAGTACTCTTTTGATGAGGCATTAATGACGGATTAAGAGCGGATACAGCTGCATCACACGAGCACACTGTTTTCACTCCACGCCTTTCCCGTAATTACAGCGGAACACTGCGAGGCAGGCAGCGAGCACACATTGTAACACGCTCGTGTTTCACAACACGCGGGGGTCGGTGACAGCGTGGTGTCCTGACCCCCCGGACCCCCGGACTGTGCTCCCGGGGCATCCCTGCTCGGGAGCGCGGGGAGCGGGGCTGCTCCGCAGGGTCCGGCTCCGGGGATGCTCCCGCCAGCCGCGCCTGCACACGCGGGAGGTAAACAGAAGACAAGAGCGC
The DNA here is from genome assembly GCA_013398175.1 of Climacteris rufus. NCBI lineage: Eukaryota > Metazoa > Chordata > Aves > Passeriformes > Climacteridae > Climacteris > Climacteris rufus. The sequence goes on along the minus strand of VZRZ01002227.1, from coordinate 66,172 downwards.
GAATCCCAGAGAAAAACACGACTGGGAAGTGAACGGGAAGGACGTGAACACTCGTGCGACCGGCCTGTCACAGGTAACAGCTGCAGGGAGCAGGGCTGACAGAGAGTTTTAGGCAGGACCACAGCCTCTGTGTGTGCAAGACAATCCTCTGGTGTGCAACCCCCCCATTCGTGTCAAGAGATCCTGGCTCTTCGAAGTGGTACTCAGGCTCTCAGTGGGTGAATAGTGACTGCTTATGGTTTTGCTCTTCCCTTATTCTTCCCTTGGTATCCACCTCCAGGGTAGGCAGGTGTACCACATATCTGTGAAAAATATACATATATGTATATTTCCTTTTTAAATCATTACACCAAAGCTTATTGGTAAGGAATGAATTGAATAAAACTGAAGTTGCTAACACGACAGGAGACTTCCTGTTTTAATGAATACTCTTTGAATGGTTCAGTTCAGACACAACGGGTCTGTTTCATGACTCTTCCCACTGACACATACCCAGGATAACTCCTAAGGAACAGGCTCCAGGAAAAATGTTGCTTTTTCTTATTTTTCTTTTTACTTTTTTTCTTATTTATTTATTTATTTATTTATTCATTTATTTTTCTGCAGAGGCCTGTGCTCTGCTTGGGTCCCAATTATACCTCAGGAGTATACCTTCCAGGTGAAGAATCACTAGCCCTACTTTTTGGCTAGTATTTGGTCCTTCTGATCCCATGACTTGATGTCATTGTTTTTCAAAGATTATAAGGGTTCCAGCTGGGAGCATTATTCTCACTGGCATCTCTATTCCCTTGATACCAGCTGTGGATGGTGCTTGTTCCAGTTTAAGTGCAAGCTTTGGCGGCCTTGTGGTTCTGCTATATTTGAGGCAAAGCAAGGGTTCTTGCCATTCCCTCCAGAGAGTCCTGACAAACATCACTGGGATGGTGTGTTTTCATTTATTTTCAATGCAGGTCATTTCAGTCATCTGCCTTGGAGCTTATCCAGGCTGCCAGAAATGCTGGCACAGGTGCAAGCGAGTGCAGAAAAGAGGCAAGAACAAACAGATGTACATCTTAAACGTGTATTTCTTAAAGTTATTTTTTTATGTAGAAGAAAAGTTTAATAGCAACATCAGGAACCATTTGAGCCACTAGAACAACCATATGCTTTGAACAGAACTTAAACACCTATGCTTGAGACAGCAGTGTTTTACTAGAGCTGTTTAGGAAATGAGTTTTTGTATGGTACAGACTTGCCCTCAGTGAGCAGTTTAACCTTTACACTGCTATTATTTAACAACTTCCTGGTGATAATTTTTTCCTGTGGAAGTTGTTCAAACACATATTTTCTATGTCATTGACTACTAATTAGTGCAAATCAAAACCCACTAGAATTTGCTGAAAATGGTCAGGACACCTAAGTACTTCATGTTGCCACATAAAGCTATACAGACAGATACACATGGCAGCCTTTCCTATGCTGAAGTCACACACAGATTTTTTGAACTGTCCAGTTATTATATTAATGGCCAATGTTAATGCAATTGTAGAATAATAGAATCACAGAACATCCTGAGTTGGAAGGGGACCACAAAAACCATTGAAGTCAACTCCTGGCCTTGCACAAGACAGCCCAAGAATCACGCCATGTGCCCAAGAGCATTGTGCAAACACTTCTCGAATTCTGTCAGGCTTGGTGCTATGAGTGCTTCCCTGGGGAGCCTGCTCCAGTGCCCAACCACCCTCTGGGAGAAGAAACCTTTTCTAATATCCAACCTAAACCTCCTCTGACACAACTTCAGGCCATTCCCTCAAGTCCTTGTCACTGGTCACCACAGAGAAGAGATCAGTGGCTGCCCTCCTCTTCCTCTTGTGAGGAAGTTGCAGACTGCAATGAGGTCTTCCCTCAGTCTCTGTTACATCAACAGCCTTGATATTGAAAGATTACATATAAGTATAAAATTTTCATGAAATGAAATTTGGGACAGTCTGTCAAGCACTTTGGAGGACAGACTCATAACTCGGAATGATTTTGATAAACTGAAGAGATGACCTGATGTTAAAATAAAGAAAAAATTGAATGTGAAGTGTGTATCACTACATGTAAGAAGTCGATGCACAAATGTGGAGAATTTTTCTTTCCAAGTGTCAGCATCATAGGTTTCTAGGAGACCAGTAGCCTCATCTGAACCAAATGATCCTCTTTCAGAAGCACCTTGGAAGAAACACCAAATACAACATATGAGAAAACTCTGGTGAAGCTTGGAGTGGAGTCCCGTGACTGGCTTTGCATGCTGGACTTCAAGAAAGAGGTGAGCAAGGAATGCTGCCAGTGGTCTTGCAGTACCTAAGGGGTCAGATGATTATCCTGTCCTGTCCTGTGGGAAGTTGTCAAGCAGCTTAATATGCCATAAAACTTTGCAGCCTAATTGCAAGGACAAAATTTCCAGAAAAATTTAGGTAACTTGGTTTTCTGAGGCCAGCTTGGCAAACTGTGGCCTGCTGGTGATGACATCTGAGTTGAACTCTAGAGTGCTGTAGGTCACTTGGTCTCAAATACCTGCCTGCTGTCATTTCATTTGTATATGCTATGGCCATGCCTGAGCAGTGTTCATCTGGAAGTCCAATCTTCATCTGAAAGCAGTCCGTGGAAATGGACTACATGACTTTTTGAAGAAACTTCCAGCCTGACATTGATATTTCAGAAACATCCTTCTCCCAGCCCTCAGTTACTTCACTAAATCAGAACTCTGTACATTGGTATATAGTCTATGCTTACCGTGATAAATATTAGGGAGGTTGCAGTCAACCATGCAACCTCATGCAATGCATCCAGAACCTTTGAGAGAAATGTAAAACTTTAAACAGTTCTCAGCTGAGCAGGTAGCAAAGGGTGAACAAACTTTCTATTTCCACTGGATCCTGTAGATACAAATGTCTCATCTTTGTACATACCTATTTTACTAATAACAACAATAAAATACTCTCCCAACCTACTAATCTAGAGCATCTACAAGTTTGTGGCAGATGAGCTGTCTGGCAGACAGTGGCAGACACTGACAGACAGTGTTATCTCTGTGTGATGAGATGTGTGCTGTGTGTGAGGTTACACCAGCCAACTATTTTCAGGCCTTCTTCTACTTTTTCAATTGAACTCTTTGGTAAGGCAGGTGTAGGTGCTATCAGAATAATATTGTATGATCCACACCAAGACAGTTTAAGTCTATGAAAAATGACCACTAGAAACACTAGGGATATAATTTCTGATTATGTCTCAGTTATGGGAGCAGTTTAAAAATACCTTGTCCACTGGCATATAAGTAGGTAGATTGACAGTAAAGACCATGCAAATTGTGATCTTCTAGGAATAAAAAAAGTGAAAGGGAAAAATTTAACCAACTGAACTTTCTTGGTAGGAAACTTAGAATTAGCTGTATCAATTATGAAAACTGGTTCAAAATGTTACTGGTCTATAATAGTAAATAGCCAGTACCTGTCAGTTTAGAAGATTATGGAAAAATCTTAAAATACAGTCTTCCCCATAGGATGGTGAATAAATCATTATAACAATCTTATATGCCTCAACAGCTGGAATACAAAATTAAGAAGAAAAGAGAAAGTAATTATCTGAAAAGTAGACTACCATCCTGGTTTTGTTCTTAACAGATGCATCCATCTAGGCTACTTTTTCTGAATGAGTATCACCTCTTTTCAAACAGCATGCTTTAAAAAACTGGGCTGATATTCCTCCTCACTTTGGACACCCTCTGAAGCACAAGAATTGCCATACTGGCTCAGCCCTAGGCTATATTCACCACAAAGCTTTGTGCTTTAAAGGCATCATGGAAATGCAGCAGGTGATGGAGTCTCACCCGGTGCATTAAAAGACAATGGACCATACCCAAACTGTTCCTCAGAAATTTTTGTTTACTCTGTCCTTAAAGAGCTCCAGCAGTAAAATACTACAGTGCCCTGAGTCAAACATTTCCAGTGTTCTGCCATTAGTTTGGAAAGTTTGTTTACTCACTTAAATCTCCAGGGGTTCTCTTCTCTTGCCTCACTTGGAGGATTTTCAGATCAACCAGGGATTTCTAGGTAATTCAAGCAGGAGGGCAGGTCTGGAGGTCAGTAAATTACAGTGGTTGAATGTCCAAGCAAGAGGAGACAGTTGTATTTAATAGCTGGAGGTGCATGGAAAATAGAAAGGGATGAAAGTGAATGATTAGACAAGGTGGTGAACTGAGATTGTTGTGACTGAAACCAGAGATTTTGGCTTTCCACGTTTCTCTCTGAGCCACCCACACTTGTTTCAAGCCAACTGAACAGAAGGCAAACAAAGCTGAATGGATGTGGATCTGGGCAGGGTAATGTTTTTTGGTAAATGTGGGGATGTTTCCCTGACTTTTGCAGTTCTGGATGTTATCATTCTTGTGTAGCTAGTTTCTCACATTCTTCTATGTAAACATAGCCATGTTATTGTAACGGTATCTTATTGTTTACATTCCTTTCTCCTGGGCACAGAAGTTTGATGGACATTTCCTTTGACCACTGTGATTGAGGGAGGACAAGCTCGTTCCTCCAATGGACAGTGATTTCTAAAATGTGTATATAATAAACAGGGCAGGTCTCGCCCAGGGCTTTTGCTCCCTACTCTCCTGACAGGTGTTTCTTGTCTCCTTCTTCCTTCGTGTCGTTACTGTGACATGGGGACACTGTTGTTGAGTACAGTTCATGCTGCTGGCAACCTCTGAGAAGTGAGGGAAGAAGGCCTGGGAAAAGTGTCCAGTGTCACAAGGAGTAAGTGTTTTCTGAAGTTTAAACACTTTTTCATAGAAATCCGAGTTAAAGATAACTTGCCTTGCCAATTACTGATTTTATTAACTTTGAGAGTATACTTAGATATATAGAGAAAGAGACCTGCAATTTGGCAATATACACTGCACACAAAGTAATAGCTTGTTTTAAAACACAAATGATGCTGACTATTATAATGTGAACAGTTTTCCAGATGAAAAGAATGAAAGGGATGTAATTGGAGAAGTATGCAACAGTGGCTAATATGGTATTATTTGCAAAGAGATATTACAACTTATAATCTTCTTTCATGGGTTTACGTTGTTAGTGTTTAATCAGGCGTGTGAGTGTATTCAGGTGTTAAACCATTCTATTAGCTAGGAAAATTGCACTATTATTTACTGAACTGTTTGTGATACATTGTTGTTGGTTTTTTACTTTCTATTTCTTGTCTTTGTGCAGTTTATGCAATTGTCCTTTCTACTTTTGTCTTGTAAAACATCACTAGGACAGATTAGCTATGTAAAAATCAGGGGGGTTGGGTGTTTAATGTTGTATTGATTAATTTTATTTCCCATCTTGTTTTTTTTGGAAGACATTGAGCTACAAGCTAGTGCCTTTGAACTTTTATCAGCTTTCCGTAAAGTTTTTAAGAATATGTAAGAACACATATCATAGAAGTGAAAACACATGCTCTTCATGGTTCTAGCAAAGAATGAAACATAGAAGCCTGCTGTGGAGCTAACCTACCTTACTGGGGTTTTGTGGAGACAGTCTTGGACAGACCAGTTCCAGGGATGCTGTCAAGAACAGGGAAGGATCAGTGTACCAGGATAGAAAGAGATGCAGGAGCCCATAATCTTGCTGGGGGAATATTGGGAGACAGGGCACCTGCTGCAGTACCCCTGGAAGGTCAGCAGCACCCATGAAGGCAGCAAGGACAGAGTTCATCTCCTCTGCCCTTGTTTCAGGTCGTGCCCTGCACAAGGAACGATGCAACTAAGCAAAGCCTCCAGTATTTAATTACTAGATGCTACCACCAACTACTCTGAGGCCAGAAAATTCACTTCCCTTCTTGTATCACTTGTTTGTACTCGTAAACAACAACACCCTCTTGGAGTGAGCTGTACTGCTGCTGGCAGAGAAAGTGGAGGTGAAAATCTGCAGGACATGAGCAACAGAAGAAGCAGTCCGTGGACACAAGAGCATCCACCTTGTTTGCACAATGTATAAATATGGGGACAGTCCCACTGTATGACAAAGAAAAGAGAAGTGGTGCTACACCCTATGGCTAACGTGACAACCTGTAGTTAGGGCACTTAATGACTACCAGTCATCTAGCTCACTTTTTTCACCATTTTGAAGATCCCTTGTTTTATACATAGCACAGGAGACTAAAAATAACTTCCTTCTAAATTTATTTGTTAAAATGAATTAAAAGTCTGGTGGAAAATTAAGGGAGATCTCAATAAATCAAATAAAGGGACATTGAGTCATCAACACTAAAATTAATTTTCACTTGAAAAGGGGAATTCTCACCTCACAGAAGTAGGTGGAAAGACTCTTGTTGCTTTTGGTCAAGTGAGGAATTGACCCAAAGGGACTGGATGCTTGTGAAGGAGAGACCCATCTGAAGTGAATGCTGAACCTGAGAATATGCTGTGAAGGTGCCCTGAGTGAAGGTGCCCTGAGTGCATTTCTGGACATGTCCTTGTGTTTACATTGCAACACTTGGTGTAGAATGTTTTTTCAGGGTTGGCCTAAAAACTTTTTTCAGTTAAAACTTCCAGTGGAGAACAAGATCTTGGTATTTTCCCAATCACAGTGATTTCAGATCAGAGGATTCTGGCTAGATTAAATAGAATGTGTTGGATTGGCTGGATCACATGAAATCTGGGGATACGGCTCTGTAGGTGAAGTCAGGATACCCCAATACAAGGCCTCAGGCCAAATACAGTCATTTTCGGAACACAGTGGAAGGAAACCTTTAAGACTATGAGTTTTGGCTAACAATTTATTTTTGAAAGGGCAATATTTAGAGACAAATGAGAAAGTGTGGTTAAAGTTCAGTATGTTGTTATGAGAAATGTTTTAATGGAGTGAGATTAAAACAATCTTGAAAATTAATTTGTAAGAATTTCAGAATTGCCTTTGCTGACAGAGTTCATCCTCATCTGCTTTACTAAGAAAATCTACTGAAATGCAGACATTTCCAGAAGTTGCTGCAGTATTTTTTATAAACTTTAGGTTTCTTTGCTAAGCCTCTGTTCTGTCAAATGTGATCCTAATTATCTGACATTTAATGTCATCCATCAGACCAATTTTTCATTCCTCACACGCTGTTTCAAGAACTCTGATCCCTAATTTAATTAATGAATCATTGTTTCCTGAGTTATTAGCTGCATCTGTTCCTCTTAATTTTTTTTTTTAAATTGCAATATTTTTTTCACTTGTCTCCTTGAAAATCCATGCTGAAAATTGGCTGGCATGCTCAAAAGAGCTGTTGCTTTCAAATCATTTCCCTTCCCTTCCCTTCCCTTCCCCATGGGGATAAATGTGACCCCTTTAATGTCTTCGAGGCTCCTATGGGGTCAGACCTTGTTGCAAGATATTCTATCTGTAATCTGTCTTCTAATGGCATCTGTACCCAATGAAATCCAAGAACTTTTTGACATCCAGCGTTTTAACTCATATTACAGCTAATTAATTCATGCCTGTGAAGCCCTTTGAAACTATACAAACACTTAGTATTGTTCTTTTTTATGATTTACTAATCTTAACTCACATGAACTTTGAATTAGAGGATTTCTCTTTGTAATCTAAAATCCATCTTATCAAAGATTGACAGGCTGTTTCCACTTTTCAGAACATGCCTTCTCAGTTTTGGCTTAACTTTGCTGTTGACTGAATGAAACACTGTGAAAACACGACCTCACCAAAGTCAGCAGGGACCAGGAGTCCATACAGAAAATGTCACCTTAGACACGACTGTGCATGCAAGAAAGATTTTAGGAAGTTGTATGAAGAACCAAGAGTTAACTTCCCACTTGTGGGATCTGGTCAGGCTTCCTGCCTTTGCTTGATCAGCCTCTTCCTGCAGCAATGCGAGGTAAGAGCCAAAATCGGCCACCTTAGGCTGCCACCTGCGGGGAGGCAGCCAGAGACAGGTCTCCCATGGGTTGGGATTTACGTGGGATTTACACCTGGTCTAACCGTGCTTAGAAACGGTACACTCTGATTTGGGAAACGGCAATTTCATCCAGAATTTCCAAACACCTACTCTATTTCTATTTAGTGCTTAAGGAGGTGCCATAGATCACCATATCTACAAAAGATTATTTTGCAGGAGTAAGGCTGAGCTTTTTATTAGAGAGGGATTTAAGACCAGAATAACTTTCATCCAAAAGCATGACTTTATTTCAAACTGCTTTCCTGAGCTGTGGTCCCAGGAGACATGAAAATGAAGGTGGTGGGATGAAGGAGGATCTTGGGCTTAGGTCTGACATAGCACAGGACACGGTCATGCTGGCACTTCAGATCATATGTAGCGGCTGGCTCAGACAAGGCTGCAATGAACAGGCACTTCTCATCATCTTAATTTTGTCCATTGTTCAAATAGGTGTTTTTACCTTAAGCAGTGATATTATTATTATTATTTGTTATGCATATTATTATACTGCCAACTTGTACTTGTATGTTATTTGAAAGTTAATTATACCTCTCATCCTTTCATCGTCTCCACTAATATTCCATTTTAATGCATTACCGTGTTATTCTTGTATGACGTGTATCCTAGATGCAGGAATAAAAATTAAATTGAAATCTAAAGATAAAAAGAAGGTTCATCTCAGTTAATTAATATTTACCTCCAGCAAAACACTGACTAATTACACTGGTGCTGTAGTGGGGAGAGACCTGTATGAAGCTGGTTATCCATTATCTGCCCAGCCTGAGGAGCAATCCCAGCCCCTGTTAGCTGATGAGAGTCCTTGAGAGGCTCCCAGCTGCAGCAGCAGGAGCACAGATGCTTTCTCCCTCCATACTGTGTTTGTGCTGCTGAGGAACCAGCACAGAGCTGGCACCAGCAGCTGGAGGCAAACAGCCCTGGGCTGGGGAACACACAGACTTTGTGTGGTGTCCTGTAGCACCAGGGAAGGGTGAGCACCTTTCTGCTCCTGCCTGTGCCACTGTGCCTGGGCCGCACCTGGGGACGTGGGTGTGGCATCGCACCTTAGGACATCCACAACATCTCTTCTCTTGGAGAGACTGTGTGCCCTGTATCCCAAAGAGTGCCTACCAATCCACTTAAACCTTAAGCTGAGGATGAATATGCCAGGCTGGCTCCTTTTGACAGGTTGCTGAGGACATGTAAAAAGTGGTACCCATTAAGTGGCACCTGCCAGCATGCCCTGAAGTCCCTCACTGTTTGTTGGGTCTGACCTCTATTCCCTCAAGGTAAATGGGGTACTCCTATCTCTGGGAAGGAGCAGTGGGATAGGGAGTGCTGGTGCCACAGGCTGTGCGACAGCTCTGCTTGTCTGTCTGCTGTGATCCTCCAGCATCACAGCACAGCAGCCCCGTGGGCCAGCAGAAACAGGGACCTGAGCTTGGGAAAGTGGGGCTTAACGCCCAGGGACACTGCTTCCCTGCTGACATTATTCTGGACAAATTGTTTCACTTTCTCCTACACCTACAGACCTTGCCAGGTCAGACATTTGCTGGTCTTACCGAAGTCTGTGGATAAACAGCTCAGTGGGAGCCCTTGGAACAGGGTGTTTCTTATGCAGATGGTCTTGTGAGTGCTGCTGAGAAGCTGGATGTCACCAGGAGGAGACCTGAGTCCACAGCTGGAACAGGGGGAAAATGGCTGCAGTCTTAATGTACATTCTGTTGGCTGTGCTGGGTCAGGGATTCCTTCCCCCATACATGTTCCCCCACTAGAACTAGGCCATGTAATCATTATACAGCTGAAAACAAAAAATCACCCCATTTTCCATTCATTTCCATTCAAAATTTTATATGTACCTCAAGTAGGTTTTCTGTCTTGATGACATAACATACAGGATTGAGTTGGCATCCTTTCTCTAAATCACTTTTGGCAGATCTCATTAATCACTGCTAATCTAAACAGTTTGATCTCACTGAAGTATGTAAAGCATGCATTCAGTGACTGACTTAGTTATGAAGTCACCATTTAGTTCAGAGGTTAAATGCAAAGTTGTGTTACACACAGAGTATTGCTGAAATAACCCCAGGCTTTTAGTTTTGATTTCCACTTTATTGATTTGCACTAGGTAAATTTAATTCCAAATCTTAGAGATGGCTGAAATAGTCATTCAATTTTGTCATTGTAGTGAAGAAACCATTAGGAAAATGGACAAGTAAAGGTCACAGTAATATTTTCTGGAATGAAGAACCAATTTTATTCAGAGGTCAGATTTGTACCAAAACCTCTAAAATACTGTCACTATGTCATTATTTAAGCATTTACAAAGTTTCATTGATATACAGTTGTGAAACATGACATCCCTCAACAAAAAAATGGAAAAGTGTGAAAGAGCTTCTTTCCTTCCATGCATAGGCTGTGAATTTCCCATGTTATGCAAGCAATTCCCTACGTTATCTTGCTTGCACTCCCAAATTTACTGTATTGCAGCTCTTGGCAACAGCAAGCTTCTCTTTGATCTCAGACAGATTCCCAGACATTGTATCAACACCAGTGTGCTCAAAGAAGGGGAGAGATGAGGACTGGGCCTGCTCCTGACATTTTTGCAGGCTCCTTGTATAACTCCAGATGAGTCTTACAGATGCTTTTTTCCTTCATTGGCCAAAACAGGGCTAGCAAAGCACCTGTGTTTCCTGAAGTAGGGATAAAGATAATTATTTTCTGAATAGAAATATGTTTAAACTGCAAACATGAAATAAATATCTCTAACTGGACTTCTTCTTTCTTTTTTCACACTGTTATCACTAAATCTATAATTTTAATTCTTGTATGGCTTATTATCCTGGGTGAGCATCAGAAGTGCTGCTTATTTACATAATATAAAATTTTATATGTTGAGGATTTCACTTTCTGCTTATTGTCCCTTCCACCAAGGGCTCTTTCCACCTTTATGTCCCACAGGACTGTCCCCTGACTCCTGTACAGAGATAAATGCCCATGTTTGATTCCTTTGCTGTATCTTTCTGAAAGAGAAAAATGGGCATAAAAGCAAATATTCTACAAAGGTCTAATAAGAAATTTTCCTGTGATTTGGATGAGTGCCAAGATCAATTGCTTAGAAGTGTGAAAAAACGTGCTTTCCTAAAATTTCCTTGTATCAGTAATATAATTTATATGCTCATTTCTTCAGTTACTCTACCAAATAAAAGTAAAAATATTTTTCATTATATGTACTCATTTTAATTAATAGCATATTGCATTGTTTTAGATTTTAAGCCCTTTTGTGTCATTGGTGTGCCAGTGATTTTCAAACGTTACTTTGGCTGAAATACACAGTGAAATGGAAAATGGCTTCAGAATCCTGGATTAGCTGTCACTGATGGCATAATTCTGTCAATAGCAGCCTGTAAATGCAGGAGACTGACTTTCTCCTCTTATATTTATTTATAACTGCCATTTCAGAATAGCAATAAGACACTGCAGGCCATGCATTTTGAAGGGATTATTGCACTTCTCTTATGACTAAAGTCACCTGCCCTTTAGCCTCGTGTCTTATAACACCTCCTGAGGTATTCAGTAGTAGTCCAGAAATGACAGCATGCTGTGTCCTATAGCTTCAATATATTTAGCTTGATCATACAGAAAAATAATTACAAAGTAAGGAAATCTGCAAGAAACCCACCCCAGCTATTCCATTCTTTTTTTCATCCTTTTTTAACCAACTTACAAGGGAAATAATTTGCAGGTTGCCAACCGTTTGTTAAAATGTACATGAAACATGGAAGCATTGTTTCCCTGTTAGGGCATCTAGCAGTATATATGAAACACCAACCTTTTAGTACAGTTCGGGTTGTTGTACAATATAGAAATAAAGCTAAATTCTTAAAAGGGTTAAACAGTTCCATTCTGCCTTAAATTACCACTGTCATTCAATTCATTAGATGAGTTTATGGAGTTACAATATATCTGTAATTTATAGCCTGCTTACTGACAAAGCTTAATGCTAACATATGCCTAATTTGCCAAGGTTATCTCAAGCCCCATTCATCTCCCCCACTAACAATATGCTGCTGATTCCATGCTTCATGGATGAGGTACATGCGGTTTCATATTTAGTGCTATCAATCACAAATAATTGCCTCCAGCTCCCCGCCTCAGTGTTCAAAGTGATTTCTCTCCAGCCTCCGAGGCTTGATGAAAAGGGAACGCGTGTAGCCAGAGGAGGGCATCCTTCCCCAGCCTTAGCAACTGTAGACCTCAAGCTGCTGGAAATCGGAGAGAAGGGGCAGCAGGTATTTCCAAACTCTTCTCTTCTGGAGCATGCACTTTGGCAGTCAGGAAGGCACACTCCTGGGTATATGCTTGTGCAGCAGTGGCAACCCTTCATGGGAATCTGGACTGCTGCCCTTAGGATTTCCCTGTTCATGCAACTGGACTGATCTGGGACATCTCCAGCCCAGCTCCCCACGCCCTGGATCACAGTTTGAGGATGTACCACAGTGGTTCTCAGCCCTTAGTCTGGTTGCACTGACACGTGGGTCGTGGCAGGACCAGAGGCTGCCAGAGGAGATCACTGTACACATCTGTATTTTCAGAATCTAGGGAATCTTCTCTGTGGGATTGTCATACCACCCACAAATTGCACTGTATGTAGCACAACATTTTTAAATTGTAAGGATTCCAGTCCTACCAGCTCTTAAACCTGTGCCCAGCTTTGTTTCTGGAAAGGGTCCCATTGATTTGTCTTGCAGAATTGTGTACAGTATCCAGATGTAAGGAGAGTAATTAACTCACAGTTCCCTGTTCTCTTCCTCTTTGTCTGCTTGCTGTTATTTTCTGCAAATTCACATTAAACTGTCACAGCCCCTTGTATCAGCATGTACTTACCCCTCTCCCTATTTAGTTAAGGTTTTATGATATGGCTGTGGTCACCCTAGAAGCTGGACACTGACTGGAAAATTCAGCTGAAGTATCTGATCCTGAACAGTTTGTGCATATACTTATTGCAAGTTATGGGCATTGCTCACATTGCCATATGAGTACTAACATTTGTATTTATAGCACATGGATAAAAAATTCCATTTTATGGATGTGAACTAACACACACACACACACACATTGTCTGTCAAATGAGCTGCTGAGCCATGCAGTTGTGTAGCTTTCTGAGCCTTCAGATACATTCCACACATCTCTTAGATCACAGTAGAAAACACAGAGAATGAGTCAACAAATCTGTTAAATCTATAATATATCTCCCACTTCACTCTGGGATCCAACAAACAAGGATATCTAGGAAAAAAGTTTGTTCTTGGATACTCTGCTACCAACCAGCTGTAAACTCAGTTTTGTTGATGATGTCGTTGTGTTTGATATTCTAAAACTTCCCCAGAATAATGGAGAGTGTTTGGCAGACCCAGTGAAACTCTCTGTTCATGTTAATTGATGATGATCTGCAGTACTGAAAGAAATTAGACTGAAGCTAAAACAATCCTGAATGGATGAACAGCTGTATAGGATTTAAAACCAGAGTGATATTCATTAGTTTCACTGCATAGGAACACTGTAAATTTAAAGGTCACTTGTAAAATAAAAAGCATTCTGGAGAAAAAAAAGTTTAATTAAAGAAATTGCTGATGCTGATTCAGATTTTGGGTAGGTTTTTTTTTCTTAAGAATTGAAAATCACTGTCCTGTATGGAAGTGACAGTTGAAAAACAGTGTTAGCTTCTGTTAAGGATTTGGGTTTTTTCTTTTGTTTCTGTGCTGTGCCAGAACTCAGGGACATGCCATGAAAGGATAGCAGTCATGGACTTCACATAGGTTTACTTCAAAAAGAACGAACTCCTATAGCAATCAGAAAAACTATTGCACTCGCAGAAGAAAAGACTAACTCTGTGGCTGTGTGGTAGATTGTGGTTATGCTTGTTATGAACTAACATTTGAGTGAAATTTAAAGCTGTGGTGATTCTTGCTTGTACTTTAAAAAGCTTTTATTTCTAAAGAGTCTGATAGGATGAAGTCAAAGAATCTGCTAAAAAATTGTATTCATTTTACTTCCTGCCCTCAGATAAAAGGCCAATCATTTTATTTTTATAGTATAGGTCTACATTTTTAGCTGTGCCTTTTAGTGAAATCAAGTAAGTAACAGAAATACATCTAACACTGTTTTTTCTGTATAATTTGTTTAATATGATTTACAATTTAAGAGGGCTGCACTGTATGGTTACAAAATAAATTGCTTTCAAAGAATTCAATATTAGCTATTAATTACTAGATGGGTTGGATTTTTTTTATCTATTAGGAATATCCGAAATAATAATGAAAACAAATCAGAGAATTTATAGAAAACATCTGAAATGGAAGAATTTTTAAAGTTTATTTTTTTCAATACAAGTGTTGTGAGGATTCAAGAAGATACACATTCATCTAAACACAACTTAAGCCATACTAGCCAATAAAATAAGTATTCAGAAAACTTCTCTTTTTGTTTTAAAGATTGTTTCTTAAATCAGTGGCTGGAAGGAAACGTCTTTGTGAATCTTTGCATACATTCCAAAGGGCTCTAAGGCTAAGTGGCTGCACTTTGCATAGCGTCTGCTGACTTCCCATTCAGAGCCCCTCTGGCAGGCGGGGGGTGGAGGGGTGCTGTGCTGTGGTTTGTGGGAATAGGCTCTTTCAGTTCTGGTTTATTACATGGCTAATTAACCAAGGTCACCGAGCTCTTTTATAAGCCTGCCAATAGAGACATCACTGGTGCTTTAACAGATCTGTTTATTATATTGCATGCCCTGATAATATGACATTAATAAAAAAAATATATAGGCAACATTTACCTGGAGCATTGTATAAACAAGCAAATATGGGAAACAAAAAAAAAAACCCTGAAATAACAGGCAACACAATATTCTGGATTTTTACATGTTTAGTCTTAGAATCATTTATTTTCTATGTTATTGCATGATGGTTCAATGTAGCAAATATAAACAAATGGAATTTATAAACTGTAACCTTAACATGTCACAGTAATAACCTGGCTTACCTGTGACACTGGATCTTCAGGACATTGCCATTATATGTACAAATTACCATGGAATGCCTGGCAGTGAATAACTGGTGAGTAAGACAAGGGACTGCATCTCAGGATTATGCACCAGGCTAAAATAAACCTCAGTGTCCCTGAAGCTGCTGTGAATGAAGAATAGATCTCCTTGCTGCTGGCTCTGCACAGAGCCATCTCGCAAGATGTCACCCTCATTTAAATAGTTAAGGGCTCTCTTAAAACCAGTGAGAGCAGTGCTGTTCTCTGCATCAAAAGGTCAGGTCAGAGTCCTCCTCAGGCTGCTCTTGGCATACGTGGTGTCCTCATTCCTGCTCCAGCCCTGCCTGTGAACACAGGGGTGTGTGACATTGTCCCTGTATGGATGACAGGTGCAGCACTTCCCAGGGGAGCTTTGGCAGCAGCTCGTCAGCCCCACAACACCCAGTTTGTACCTTTCTTTGAGTGACCCCACAAGAGCTGTGCATTGCTCCCTCCTTGTCTGCCAAGAGCATCTCGTGGAGGTTCAATACCCTGAACACCAGCAGGGTATCCCCTTCATCGTGCCAGCCTCTCTTCTCACGTCGGATGAGCTGCAGCTCCCCTGTCTGAGACTGGGGGAAGGAGGGCCACTGGAGGTTGCTGGTCCTGCATCTGAGCTGATCCATAATAGAACATGTTTGTCCATAAGAACGTGGATATGGCAATGTGTCTCTAAAGTCCCATGTGTAGGTCGCCCAGTGTGGTTTGGGCCCCACAATGTCACTGACTTGAACGGTAATGACTTCAGGATGATCGTCAGAAAGGCAAGGAATGTGCAAGCCAATCCTGAGTGATGGTGGAGGGAGCAATCTGAACATCCTTATCTGGGAAGCACTAATCTGCACAGAGTCACAAAGTCACGGAAAATGTTAGGTTGGAAGGTATTACTGTGGTCCATATCTATTCCAACCTCCTTGCTTAAACAGAGTCCCTAGATATAGTTCTTGAATATCTCCAGTGCTCAGTCTCCCACACAGTAAAGTAGTTCTTCCTCACGTTCAGGTGGAACTTCCTGTGCATCAGTTTCTTCTTATTGCCTCTTGTTCTGCTTGACACCATGGAGAAGAGCCTGCTGTACTGTAGTGTTGTATCCCTGTAGGGTTCTGTTTTTTCTAGGAGAGGGATCACAGGGTTCAGTGTGCACCCCAAAGTCTCTTAAAATTTCTGTAATGTCCGCAGGGGGTTCTTGGCCCCAGCTGCAGTTTTCTGAGCTGTGATCTGAAGAGGTCACAGTGGTCCCAGCTGCACGCCCCTGCATTGCACTTCCAGGGGTATCCAGGGCAGGTGGCCAGCTGTGATTCTCTAATGACCTTTCCTGTGTTTCCTCCAGAGGCCTATGGGAAGCATCTCTCTGTATCTCCCTACACATAATTCCCAACCTCAGCCTCACATCCTGTCTTGGTACCAAGAGATGATGTGTTTCCTTGCCATTGAACACAAGGATCCCAAGGGTTAGCATGTAGTCTGCTGAAAAGGTCACCTCTTGGACCACTATGTCCCTGCACTGATTTGCACCTTCTAGGGGTAGGTAGCACTTCTGTGGTAGGAAATACCACCTATAGTTATCTTGCCAGAAATCTTTGCTCCTTAGAAGTATGAGCTGCCTGGGGGAGCTAAAGAATGGTTATCAGTGCCTTATAAACTGATTGACACCACCACTGAAGCTGGTGCTGCTCGTGGTGGATCACACCTGCAGTAGTCACAACCAGCAATAGTCATTTCTGTCATCCTTAAAATGACCTAATGCAGCATTAGCAAGATGCAAAAAGTGACCAGCCTTTTACAGTTCATCAAGGAAATCACATCATTACACATCACATCCATATACTTGGTTTCTATTCCTTCCTGAGACCATTTCTGGTCAAATTGTCAGAAACTGTCAATACAAATTTTCAGAATGAAAAGAGAAAAAGATCAGAACAAAAAAAAGGCAAAACAAAACAAACAAAAAAACCCCCAAAAAATAAAAAAGCCAAAACAAAAACCAACCAAACAAAAAAACCCACAAAAAACAAACACTCCAAACCAAAAAAATCCAAACAAAATAAAACCCAAAAAACAAGCAACTACAAAAATAAAAAAATTGAAAAAAAAAAACCAAAACAAAAAAAAACCCAGACAGAAAATAACCAAAAAAAATTCACCCTAAAACCTCCAACTCAAAGAATTACACTCTGTAAAAATGAAGTTTCAGTAGATATCAGACTTCTGACTCCATGGAGATCTGGCAAAGAGAAAACTTTTACTGTCTGTCCCCTGTAGTTCATCATTCAGTAAACCTAGCAGATGAATCTGGAATTATATTTTGTTCTTTAGCTGTTCATTCTCCTGTTACAGTCCTTGGAACATGGGTCAAAATACCGTTCTAGCCATCAGAATACAGAGACAAGCTAGTGAGTTGGGTTAGATTACAGAGAGACACCAGTTTGCAGCTCTTCTGTCACACATAGATTTGCTTCCTTGCTGCCAAGAAGGAAATTCAAGCACACCATTCATGTCCTGGGTGAGTGAAAGGATGGAACAACTACCTCTCACATTTTCAAAAAGGAGAAGAGTGATGGGTTCTCCATTTTTTATGAAACAAAATGAGATGCATCTTATTTGGTCTGATTTGATTTCAAATGCAATTGTATTTTTAATCACCGGTGCCTAAGTACTTTCACAAGCAGTGAGTGCAAACAGGATGTTTTTTTGAGGTGAGGGTTACAGGATTACAGAGAAGTTCTCCACAGACTTGTGTCCTGAAAAATCCATGCAATCACACCAAAAGTTTAACTCTCTGGAGATGACTGTGGTACAGAGTAGTTTATAAATAGTTTAAATTGGGAGCAACTTAACATACTGGCTTGTTCACCACCGGTATGTCTTATCAGGATATTTTTTCTATGATTTGACAGATTTCTGATTGTGGAGCCTTGGATGTAAAGACTGAATTGGTACAACTTTTCTCATATCACTCCTTAAAGTTCAAACCAAACACATTCTATTCTTACTCATAAGTACAATTTGAAAGGGAATCTTGCTGTTGCTGCCACTCCAGGTATAAGGGCAGTGAATTTGTAAACATTTAATTACCTACTTTGTAAAACCTGAACTAATGTTTTAGAGGAAAAATCAAACCATGATGTTTCTGGAGAGGAGCACGTTAAGACTTTCATTGCTTTTATTTGCTTCCAGCAGTGCCTAATATCTAAATGACATAGATTAAAGCCACTTTCACAAAGCTCTTGACCTAAGTAGGCCATGCCAACCATTTTACCAACAATCTTTTCCTTCCACACCTATATTTTTTCCAGTCATGTGAAATCTGCTTTGTTTGGTATTACTTTTCTGTAATTCTTTGGGTAGGAAGGTCAACAACCTTCTTATCCACACCATCTTTTCTCCTGAACACCATCCTTTGTACCTGGTTAATACCTTAAAGTAGCATGAAAATTTAAGCAGTTAATATCTGATCCTGATGTTTGTCAAGAGTGCTTTTGGTTTTAGACACCCACACATAGTCTCATTTTGTAAAAAGAGGTGTTTTTCCTTTAAATCCCCACATATTGTTTGCTAGATCCACAGCGAGCTGAGGGGTTTACACCAGCAGGATCAATACACGGGGTCCTCTGAAAGCTGCCATTAGAGCAATTCATAAATGTGGGTAACAGTGTAGTAAAGGCACTGTGAGTTCTAAAATACCTCTGCATCTTGGATCTTCAAGTTCTGCTAAAACACTCTGCAAGTGCAGTTTTGACTTCATGATCGGTAACAAAATTTTGAACATTATGTTACCTTAACAAACTGCTGGAAGACCTGTTAGGAAAATTCTTTAAGCCTTTCAGTCTGTAATGTCTGACCTTGACTTTGAGCAAAAAATTACCTGAAAGGCCTTTGAGCCTTCATTGTTCATCTTATCTGCTGATCCTAAACCCCAGGAACATCATATTTACATATAGATATATGTATATCTATATACACCATGTATGTCATTGTTATGTCGTGCTTGAACTACAGCTGTGCTTGGGGAATCCCTGCATACCCAAGTGGGCTTCCCATTGTGCAGCCCCATGAAGTATTTTTGTCTGGTTAAAAACGTACTTGCACTGCCTTGTGCAAAGTGGAAGCCAACCATCCCCTTGTTGGATGGTCAAAACCTCACTACATTCGTTTGGCTTTTCAGAAAACAGAGCTCACTCCTCCCAAAATTGTTATCAGGTCAGTACAAAATTTTCTTTACTGGGAACAGTCCTGTAGACAACACCAGGGTTTATTTGGCTTCTTGAAGGAGGATGAAAGATCTGCTGAGAGGAACCTTCCTGAGACACCTTTCAAGAAACCCTTGGAGAAGATGCCTGGAGCTTCTCTTCTTGCAGCCAGAAGAAAGAGGAGTGGGAGGTTCTGCCAAGTTTCTGTGATTTGGGATTAAATTTTCTTTGCTTGTACTCTGTCAGTCCCTGAATACTTGTAAAGAGATGCAGGACTTTCCTGTGAATGAAGTTAGAAAAGGTTTTTGTGAACTCTTCAACTTTTTTATATAAATCTTCACCATTTTCATGGTTTTGAGCAGGTATTCAAAGTTTGTCATGAGATATGGTCTGGGAATAAGGAGGGGTTTTTGTTGCCCATAAGAGTGCGTGTGGATCAGAAAAAGATAGGAAGAACTTCACTACTTTTTTTCTGTCATGGGCTCAGTCTCCCAAAAGTGGTGATTCATCTTAGATATCTCAGATTTTGCTTCTCTGATCCAAGACACATGAAGAAAGCTGGGAACCAGCAAAATTTTTAACAGCATCACTTATCATTTTTAAAATCTTTATTTAAGGTAAAAGGAAATTCTTTCAAAAGATAAAATATTTCCGCATCCTGCTCAGTATTTCCTTCTCTGCTACAATATTTTAATTCAAATTTTGATGTAGGAATTTACCTACCTATTTTGCTTTTTGCTTTTAGCCATTTTTATTTTATTTTTATTCCTCCATTTCCATTTTCACATGTATGTATTTCATACTGTGAAAAAAGAACCTATCTTCACTTGAAGTTATTCCATCTCCAATTACATACAAGCATTTATCTTTGTCTGTGCTTACTTAAAATTAAGTGTCTTAAAGTACTTAATGAGATTGATTTTTAAAGAATCCTAAGCATGCCTTGTCTTCATACTTGAGGGTAAGAAACCTTAATGCTTTTTGTTTATGTATTTTGTTCATTCTGAAAGTAGAACTTCTTCTAAAGTGAGAGAAATATTTCTGGGCCTGCCAGAGGAATCAGCTTTCCAAATCCCAGCCTGAACTCTGACTGGAAGAAATAAATAAATAAATAAATAAATATTTCTTTTTTCTCCTGCATGAGAAAACTGATTTTAAAACTAGCATTTTGCCTTTGACTACATCATCTTCTTATTTTTAAACACCTCTCCTGACTAGCAAAAGCCATGTTTGGGCTTGGAAAAGAAGGATGGCAATTATGTAAATCTTTCAATCCTATCTTCAGATGCTTGTTCAGTCTCTCTCAGTTGCCGAAGTTGTGCTCATCAAGCCAGGAAAACAGCTCTAACACCATGACTAAGCTCAAACTAAAGCTCATAATTCAAACTCTGACTATTAATTTATTGAAGATGTCCTAATTATTTAGAGTGAACATAAACAATAATATTAAATGCTTATTGTTTGAAAATTTCAAATAAATCTGCAATAGTGCAAATATTCAGTGGAGAGAAAAATAGATATTTCATTGTGTAACTAGTAACGGTTAATTATTCATCTCCATGGGATAAAAAGAACACCTGAAACTTGTGTTCATACTCTTTTGCTAATCTTGGGTAAAGGCCCTTTTATGTTTTACAAAACTTTTCAGGGAGGGGGCATTGTAATAACTGAGATACCCAACTAGTTCTGAGAGTTCCATTGCATCAGTGTGTCGATAGATTGTCAAAAGTGGCACGTGGAGTATTTGAATTGTGTCACCATTTTGTACATGACCTCCCTTCTTGGTGCTTCACAGGTTCACTGCAGGCTCTCTCTCTCTCTGGCTTCTGACCTGACAGAAATGTTTATACTTTGGATGCTTCAGAACTGCCATTCTACAAAATTACCTGTACCTCTGTTTGCTCAGTTCTGCATGCAGGGGGAAGACAGACTCTAATTTTCACTCTGTTATGTGTACATTTGCTTGTTGTTTGTATTTGTTGTACTTCTATTCTGGGCTTTCATCCAATACCTTTTATTAACATTTTTCTTGGCTGTCTTTCCTATTCCACATCCTATTTTTAATTTATTTTTATTTTTAACTTATTTCAACACTTGTCATTTTTTTTAGCACATCCTGCAGTCTTTTTCTGTTTACTGGAGCTGTTTCCTTCACAACATCCTTCAGCAAAGGATCCATGTCTCAATAATAATTTTCCAGTTAAGCTCTCTAAAGAATTTTTTTTTGCCTTGACATCCACTGACATAGGATCTCCCTGTCCTAATGCATTGAAATGGAGTGTGTCACGGTATTCAGCTTACAAGTCAACTTCTGTGGCCAAGGATTTAATTTGCATTACATAGAAATTAGGTGCTAGGCTTCTTATTTAGTGGAGCCCTTTCCCTCCTCCTGACAGGGTACTGGGAAAACGTTGCAGCTGAGCCTGGCACACCAGTGATACATTTTTGTATCTGTACTACTGGTCTGAAAAGTCTAGTTCAGTTTCCCTTCAGATTTAGAGAGCTGGAGACACAGATGGGTCCAACATCTACACTTTTAACCACCTCTGCTTAAGCTCCATCTTCTATGAGGGTCTTGTTCCATTTCTCATGGACTAGGAGAAAGTCATAGGGATTTGAAACCCTGTGAACTGGAAGACTTTGGTGAATAGGCCTGGAAAGATATAAGACCCCTGTGTAGTGGGGACTGTCTCATCCTGACATGTCTAACAAACCCTTCTTCATAGAGATGGTCTTTTTGAGAGGCAACAATGCTGGAGGCTGCTGTCCACCACAGAAGCATTGTCCTTGTGATCTGACTGGCTCAGCCACCTTTTTATGCTCTGGAGACCTTTCCAAGGATGGGAAGGTAGAGAGACAGTTTCAATTCAGGTCCCCCTTCTATCCCAAATCCCTGCTCCAGCTGGCATGGGCTCTCAGACTTGCAGAAGCGGTGTTCAGGTGCCTGGCCAAACCTGGGTCCATGTAATACCAGCATTACAGAGGCTTTTGATGTTGATTCACTCTTACCATGTGATTAGGGCCCCCAAATCAGCTGGATGTCCAACTCCCATGCCACGAATGGATCAACCATATCTGCTTTGGTCTGGTGCGAGTCACACTGTGCACTAGGGAGCATCAGGTGACAAGGGGGCTTTTCATTTGCTCTCTGTCTGTTCAAATAACAGAGGCAAAACAAGTCAAGAAGTGTCAAGGGAAGATTTTAGAGTATGTTAAGTAGAAAGAGTTGCATAACATATCCAGCAACTATAAGCAAATAAAGAAGGAAGTAACTGAGCTGGTAGTAAACCCATGGTTTCCTGTCACTAAAATATATCTGAGAAAGGTAAATATACACGTTTTTAAGAAAATTCTACAATCATGACATGGGAATTGTAAGGTATTGCCAGGGCAGTGGCTAAGGACAGTCCACAGTATGCCAGAGATCTAATATCTGACAATCAATGAGGAAACCAAGATGTACCACGACAAATCATCATCCCAGGTAAATGATGTACAGACTTTGTTTTTCTATCCTTCTCCTTATTTTGTGATTCCATGTGCCCTGCTTCTGGTAGGGGAGTTGTTGAAACAATTTGGGCCACCCTGGCAACACTGTCATGCTTAGCAGCTATTTGTCCAGTCCAGGAGGAGCATCATTGTTGCCCATCAAAAGTCTGCCTGAGCTTGAGATGAAGGTATGAACAAATTTCCTAAATTTTAATCTGAGTGAGACAGAGCTGGTGCTGAAAACAGAATCTGCAGGAACACATATAACCTGGGGGAAGAGAGATTTCATTTCTTGCTGAACATTTGCCTATTTTTCCACAAAGCACTGGCAGTATAGGAATGTGTTTATTACCCAATGTCCATCTTGAGCAAGGTGTGGTGAGATAGGCATTGCCTTACTGATTTCTGAAGTGGCATATTACCTCTTGCTGGGTCTATCCTTGGGGCTGACAAGCTGTCAGGGAGGGCAATAGAAGGTATGCCAGCTGAGATGTGCTATCCTGGGACAAAGCACGTCCCAGGGCTGTGTCTACGCTAGAACAGTTCAACAGTACTGCTGTGTGGAGTGCAGCAGTTAAATGGTTTGAAATCTACCTCCTTCATTTCTTCTTCTTCCCCAGGATGGAAGAGGTTAACAGGCACTTGAAGAGGCGTTCCCCGGGTTTAATTGTCTAGCAGTTTCTAGCAAGACACTTTCAGTGGAAGACTCTTGACTCTGGAGTTCTCTTCCAAGGAAGCCCAGAATAGGTTCATTGACCTGTGGGGCACAGCCAGGCTTTCACCTGAAAGAGAAATGGACAAGTTGGTTTTGTTTTGGAATTACACACAGAGAAAGGAGAAAACCATTGTGAAGCAGAGATTTGGTGAACTTTGTGTATCCATTTTGTGTTAAGCACATATTATATATTAAATGGAATTTGAGTGACTGGTAACACAAGCTGCATATTAGCTCCCCACCTCCATCGTCTGGTTTGTTTTTAGCCCACAGTTTTAAAAGGTGGGATTAATTTGCTATTCCCTGTATTCCTTTGTCTATGCTATACCACCCCTAAATTCCCAGCCTCTCAAAAACCAGCAGAATGCCTTATCCCCACTGGCTGTTCCATTGGCTTGTGGTTTTGACAATGGTATTAAAAGTCACACTTCAACATAAATGTTTGCAGACAAATATGTTTTCATAACCTGGGTGACCATGACGTCCCAATTTGAATAGTACATTCTGAAATCCACTGGTATTTTATGGACTCCAAATGGTGAAGAGTGTCAGAAAATCCATCCCTGTTCTTCTTCCTCATATTTTTCATTACTTCAGCTGACCCAGAGAAGAGTCATTCGGTGTAATTTACTCTGTGAAGGATAGACTACACAAATCTGGTAGCATACTCTTCTGCTGTGGATCATTACTGAGCTAGACATGCAGTCAGAAGAATCTGAATGTCGAGCAATGCCAGAAATTATAATCTATCATTTCATCTGGCTTTGAACTTCACAACCCAAGCTTGTAAATTGGTGTAAGGTGTATTTCCTGTGACTTCATTCATTTCTGACTTCACTACATATTTGTCGAAGAGAAATCCAGCTCTTTCACATGGGCAGGAGCTTCTAAACAGCAGTAGACAGCAATCTCATGGTAATACCAATGATCAAGAATTGGAATCTAATGGAGAATAATCCATGCATGTGTCAAAATTAAAGCAGAAATTTTTATTTTCTACAAAGGGAGAAATCTATGTTGAATGCAGAAGCAGGCTAGTGGTTTTTTAACTTTTTATGATTTTACCTGAAATTTTATTTAAATTATTTCCACTGGCTTTGGTAAATAGTACCCTTTTTGGTAAATAGACCCTTTGAGAACTCCTAGGCTACAATTGAATTGGATGACTCAGAAGTTTTTCCAGGCTCCTATGCTGGGATGTAAACTCTACCTGCACTTTAAGTCTGTGTTGGAGTGAGATGTATATACCCATCATAATATTGCTTCTTTTCTAGAAAAACAAGTTTTGTGTATGGGCTAAAGAGGAGCAACAGCAGGTTTTGTGAGATGCCCTCTGCAGACAAGAAGTATCCAGCCAGGTTACAGACTTCGTCAAAACAAATTGTGCAGAGATGAAAGTTGTGGCTGCCTTATTCATGTCATGCTAATGAGAAAATTAAGTTATTTTCAAACTGTCTAACTCCAGTAACTTGAAGCAGATTAAGAGGTGGGCCTAAGAGAGAATCAGAAAGAATTAGAGAACATTTTTAAATACTTCAATAATTATTTTGGATTAGGACATATTGTCAAGTATCATGCCAGCAAGGTTGTTTCACAGTTATAAAACAGTTCAGATTTTACCTGTCACAACACAAAGATGTATATGGAGGGTCTCTCAGATCTTATGCAGAAAAAGGCATTGTATCTGCAAGTCAGGATGCCCCTGAATTGCTTGTGTCTGTAAATTTCCTTTTGCACTGAAACTCCAACTTGCCAAGATCCCCCAAAGCCCCGTGAAGGGATAAGGCTGCAGAGGTTTGGTTCTGGATTTCAGCAGCTCCTGGCTTTGTAATCTCTACTGATGCCTGTTCTTGGACCAATTTGCATTCCGAAGTGATTAAGGGATGCTTTGTCCTTCAGGTTTTGTAGGTCATTTCATTATTAGAAGCTTGCAGTATTTTTGGCAGACTTTCTCTCTCTCTCTTTCTCAAAAACAAAAAACCCAACTAAAACCAAACCTGATCTTTTTATCTAGGACCTTATAAGACTCATTGGTGAGATCAGAAGCTTTAATGGAGCTGTTTATTGTAGTTCGAATAATCTCTAGCAGCATCTTCCTGAAGCTATAACAATGGAAGGGTATTTTATAGCTTTGAGGATAATAGTGTCATATGGTAAAAAAAACAACCCTTATTATCTCAAACTCTTTATCTCAGACTTTAAGAGCACACTAAAGAGACATATATATATTTAACTCAATACTTAATAAGAACAGAAATAGACCAAAGAACAATCTTTACCTAAATTATTGAGGCTAGTGGACTTCTTACATCTTTGTGTTTGAATGCATACAGACAGTTTGAAAACAAGCCACCACTCCTGACTAATTATTTTAATCTTTGTCCTGGAAACATACTGCATTTACTCTTTGGTTGTGGAGGAGCCAACCGGGAAACACTGGCAGCTCAAGTTTCCTTTTCAGGAAAAAAGCCCCCATGTCCTGTATGCTGGTCCTTGGCAGGAGCCCACTGGACACCTGTGCTCCCAAACCTGGCCTGCTAGAAGTGCCTACTACAGATGTCAGAGCTCTTTTGTTGACTTCCTATTAGTCGCCACTTAATGGATGTGAGCCGAACACGGCTTTGCCTAAGCACTTATCAATAGACAGCAAACATTCTTCTTTCCATGGGCAAAGGGTCAAACTGTTTTGCCTGGCTATAAAGCTGTGCCAGATAATTGCTGGTGATTAGCAATTTTAATTACCAGGTGCTAGGGGTCGTTGCTTGTGGAGCTTTTTTTGCTGTTGTTGTAATTGGGCAGGCTGTCAATAGGTAGGGCTTATTGTACACTTGGTGTGTATTTTACAGATACATCATGCATCCTTTGAAAGCAGGTAAAATAAAGTCAGTAGCATAACGCGCTTCTGTTTGCATCTGATTAGCTGCACAGTGCTCCAACAGGTTTTTTGATAAAACTTGTCTGATACAGGAATCTTTAATACAACTCACTAAAGCAGTTTTTAATCCTCTTGTAAACACTTCTATAAACTATTGTTATTGAAGAGAGGCAATGATTTTAAAGTCTTTTCCTGCTACATTGGTCAAGTTGGAACTAAGTTTATCACACGTGGTCTACCTCATTGGTTTTGCATGCAGCATTTTAGGGGGTTTTCATAGGATCACAAAACCAACAGCACAATTAGCAGTGAACTAATCTTTTCCCATATTCAGCAGCAAAAGGGGTTCAAAATAAAACTGACACAAAACACTTGTCTCTGGTCTTCCTCACAGCAGTGTGAAAGTAAGCAATTATAATACTTCAGTATCTTTTTTTATTAAAATTTCTACATATTTCCTTTTACCTATATTATTCTACATCACAAGCCTTGCATGCATACTGAAGGTCTCTGAAAGCTGAATATACTGTTTGCTAATCTACTTGGGTTAGAAGATTAGACTTGTTCTTTGAGGCAATAGAAAGGATGAATACCTCTGCAGTACAGAGTTCTATCTCTGTTTTTATTTGTTCAAAATTAAAATAATTCGGAGGGAGTGGAAATCACATTCTCTGTCCTAAGGGAGGGTTCAACCTCTCTCAGCAGACATCTGTCTTTCAAAACCAAGACACGAGAGTTCTCCACAAACTGATGCAATGTGGGTCACCCGTCCGCAGGGTGCAGTCCTTCAGGCACAGCCTGCTCCAGCGTAGGTCCCCCACAAGATCACAAATCCTACCAGGAAACCTACTCCAGGATGGGCTCCTCTCTCCATAGGTCTGCAGGTCCCTGCCAGGACCCTGCTGCAGCACGGTCATATCCCACAGGGTCACAGGCTCCTCTCAGGCCTCCACCTGTTCTGGCATTGGGCTCCTCCATGGGCTGTGGGTGGATCTCAGCATCCTCCTGGACTTCCATGGGCTGTGGGGGCACAGCTGCCTCACCATGGCCTTCAACATGAACTGCAGGGCAATCTCAGCTCCGGCACCAGGAGCACCTTCTCCCTCTCCTTCTTCACTGCCCTTGGTGTCTGCAGAGCAGTTCCTCTCACACAGCCTCACTCTGCTTTTTTATGTCCACAATTACAACAGCCCAAGAACTTTTCTTTTTCTTCTACTGAAGTGTGTTATAAGAGAGGTGTTACTACCATCTCTGACTGGCCCCACCTTGGCCAGAGGTGGGTCCAGCCTGGAGCTGGTTGGCATTGGCTGTGTTGGACATGGAGGAAACTTCTGGCAGCTTCTCACAGGAACCACCCCTTTAGTCCCTCTGTTACCAAAACCTGGCCATGCAAACCCGAACCTCCAATAGGCCCCAAAAAGCAAAGACAAATGTTTTGTTATGTAAACTCTTCATCCCAAGCACCTTTTGCAATGATCACAGCCTGTCTCCAAAGTCTCAGGTTTTGGGCTCAAGTAAATACAAATGCCAGTAGATGGTATCCTTACCAGATATAAAGCAATTGATAGGAATCTGCATATAAGTGTAACAGTGGGTTTGCTTTCTCTCACCGTCTGTGTGGCAACATGGAGCTGCAAAGACTTGAGATGTGAATTCAGCTGCATTCATAAAGCAATTCCTGAAGAGAGTGGATTATGGATAGAGTTTAAGCCTTAACTTTGAATTGCCTTGCTTTTGTGGATTGAAGTTAGACCCATACAACAGTATTTGAACATAGACTCTGGTACTTTGTTGATATTAGTTACCTGCTGTGACACACAGCACATGGCAGTTTCAGTTTTATGCGCTGTAAAATGCAGGTATTGTACACCTGAATTATAATCTTGCTGTGATAATATGCCTCTATTGATTCAACAAAACAAGTTGTCTATTTTGTCTTCACTCAGACATCTCTGTGAAGGAAAAACTGACAATCAGAAAGGTAAATATTTTGGACTTCACAACTTGTGGCATGACAGAAAGGATAAAAGTGCAATAATTTTGAAATGAGACCTCGCAGACAATGCCACTCCATTTGAACCAGTGAGATGAACTTCCGATAAAAGATGTTTATTATACAGCCATGTTAAAATGTTGTGAACAATAATTTAAAAAACTACAAAGTGAAAAATGGTCTATTTAGTGATGTACTACCATCTGAAGTATGCATATGAAGGTACAGTAATGTGAAATAAAGCTGAATTTTGAACTTTCACGAAATGGATGGTGTCTTAATCAATGAACTACCATGCTTCACTTTTTACAAGGGTTTTGTATTTATCACTAAACTCAGATAGCATACTCATTTTGAAGAGAGAATTGTATTCATAGACCTCTAAATTTAATGTCTTCCATGAAAATTAAAGTTTAAAAAACCTGCAAATATGTAGTTTTCTTATAAAATATTTCAGTTTCATTTTACACTGGCTTAATTTGAAAATTTTATTTCTGTACCTTTGCAGTAAATGTGTTGGAGTGTTGATGGAGCTGTACCCAACAGGGTAATGCAATCAGGCAATGCAGATTTGAAAATACCCCTACATCCAGAGCATGTAAGATGTATTGTTAGAAGGCAAGTTCAGCCTGGATCAGTGCTAACTGACAAGAGGTATTGGAGGGTGTGATGGTTTGAGAAGTTTGTAAGGTCTAGCTTTTTGGGTGTGGTAGGGGACAAAAGATGGCTCCTGTAAGGAGCTTCCAGAAGCTCCCACAGCTGTCCGGTCAGGGCCTATCTCTGATGGCTCCTGAGAGAGTGATGTGCTTGATGGGCCAATTAGGAAGGACAGAAATGCCTCTGCAACAGGATATTTGAGAAGTAATCTCTGTAGTACACAGGCACGCGCCATGTAGCCCTGTAGTCATGTAGGTTGTAGATTAGGCAGGGGAGAAGGAGTACAGCAAATAACTAGGAAAAACAACTGAAACATCAGATATGAAAGCCAGCAAATGATGCCAGTCCGCCCAAGAAGAGAAGCGATAGGGGAGGAGGTTCCTGCATCATCAGAACTGAGACATTCTCATGGCCTGTGGTGAGAAACTTTAATCAAACTTGGAGTTGAGATGGTGCAGGAGGGAGTGAACTCCCACAAGAGGAGCTGTGTCTGGTAGGGACCAAGGACTTTGCTCCTGAATCAAGAAGGGAGTCAATTATGTTAAAAGAAGCCTGGTTTTATTCCTATACTAAGAGAGAGANGTCACCCCCACCCTAAGTGTGGACCAGCCTGATTTGGGAGGAAACAGCGGCGGCAGTTTCGGGCGGGCTGCATGCCAACTTCTGCAAACTGTGCCATGGTGCCAAAGGAGAGAGAGAGAGAGAGAGACCCCTCCAGGTATAATTGCTAAGAAGAGGAAACACCTGAGCATCTAAGGACTAAACTAATTAGAGAAAAACCCCCTCCCCGGGTTCCCCTTACGATCTGGGAGAAGAGAGAGGGCTGTGAAGCTTTTGGGCGGGGGGGGAGGATGGGAGGATGGCGGAGGAAGAATGTTTAGGAGATGTTCCTTTGTTTTTGCTTGCTCCTTTGACTCTGTAATAAATTCACTTTATCACTTAGAAACACTGACCTTATCTCAGCCTGATTTTGCTCCTCTGCCAGCATTTCTTCTCACGGTTTAGTAACACAGTTCAATTTGGAAGGGGGAAAAGGGCAGTACTAGTGGGGCCTTGGTCGTTTGGCCAGGGCTAAACCACTACAGAGGGCTTTTAGAAAAGACCTGTGGACCCACAAAAGGTGGTGTTTTAAACCATCTCTTTTACCCATAATTTTTACTACAACAGTGAACGGTGGCTGGAGGCTACACAGCAGCACAGCTGCAGGCTGCACAGCACATCTGCTTATCCCCACTGATGTGCATAAAAAGGCACATGTACAAGCTACTTGGTACTCCGATTTCTGCCTGGGGCTGCCAGATGCTGGGTCTGAAGGTCAAGCAGGAGGGAGCTGGGCTAGCATTTGATTTGTACCCCCTGCCACCCCATGGGCCATCACTGAGTCTGTGTAGCCTTAAGAAACACCTGTGCACAGGCTGGCTCTTTTACTAACCTTTCACTCATAGTGTACCTAGTCTTTGGGGAAAACTAATTAAGAACATCTTTCAGTGGATATTCTTGCAGTGTTTTACTGACTTTTTCAAGAACTGGTGTTATTTAAATTGCATTAATTCAAGAATAGGTGTTCCTGAATAAAACTTGAGTGGGCAGACCAGGAGAAACAGTCCAATAAAGACATTTATAACAAAGCAATGAATCATTAGCTGATGGTCTTTGAATACCTCATAAAACTGATGCTCAGGTCTGTGAAGACCTCTTCAGAGACAGAAAAAAAGCCCAAGGTATGCTTAGGAAACCAGAGGAGATGGAGTGCTGAGGCATACTTTAACTTAGTAAATGTCTGCTGAAGTTCACTTATGGTCCTCAAGCTCTTCACTTCCTCATGTCTACTGCTGTTTGCAGAGCAGAGGGAGGAGGCTGAATCATGAGCTCTCCTCCGTGCCCTCCAGTGGGAGTGCTGTCAGCCTAGCAGCAAGGACTGGTTTTTGTGAGAGGCTTAAGGAAGGGGGCCCTCCTCTGTTGTGCCATGAAAACTGGGCAAATGGTAGCTTATGGCAGGAGAGTGCTTGCCAAGAGGACACGGGAGGATTTTTATTTTTCATTGCTCTGTGCATCTCACACACCATCCCATACAGAAAGGAATTCCAGTGAAATATGAATACTACATGATTCCACCACCTTATATCCCCCCCTATATGTGAGCTATCAAGTGCTCACAGGGGATTGAACTGTAATTCTTGGCCTTAAGGGATTACTCAGCAGGATGGCAGGACTGTCCTTCTGTGAATGATTTTCACCCTCTGGGTCCTGGAAGCGTGCTGAAGGAGAAAGTGCAGTCACCTATACATGCCAGAGGAATATAAAAGCATTCAAACACAGTGATGTAGTGAGGTGTTCAGGAGAAGACCATGTTGTGGTGAGTTCAATTGAATAAATTGGGTTAGAGAAAAGGGAGATGCCTTCTCTCTCTTTCCTTATGGTGAAGGAAATGATATTTTGTGGCTGATGAGGACACCAGCCATTGAAGTCAGGTCATTTCAGAATGATGCCTGGGTCCACAGCAAGACAAAACCTACAGAAGTAAGTTCATATATTAATAGGATTTTCAAGGATTGGAGGAGGAAGGAGAATTTGTGGCTTGCAAACATAAAGGTAATGTGATGTAAGAGGTTAATGTGGTAGATGTCTGTGGGAAACAATAAAGAAGATGAAGTGATCAATATCCTACAGATGACACTACTCTTCTAACCAAAGTTTTGTTTCCTGAAATGATATAAGGAACACAGAATTTTATATACAAAAGTAATAGATCAGTGACTTTTTAGAACCTTTTGCTATTTGTGAGCCAGAGTGACTATAGGACAAAAAGGTGGTCTAGGAAGAGTTGCCTCAAGATGTATATGCCATATATGTTAAGAGAGAGTGGCAATCATCTGTTGCCCTCCTTATTGCCCTGGTCTTTGTATTTTTGAAAACTGTTGCTCAGTGCCCTCAGTTTTTCTGGCCGTTGCATTTCCTCCAACTGCTCTTTTGCCATGTCCTGATTAGGAGAGATGCTTCATAGAGACTCTTTCCAACTCCAGTGCAAATCAGTCCCTTTAACTAGACTCAATCTTTTAGCTGAGCATTTTTCAGCCTCAAGTAAAGCAGAAGGATTACTTTGTATGTCTTATGTCTTACAGATGACCCTCCTGTTTACACATTCCAGCATGTTAGGAGTTTTTTTTTTTGCAGCCACATGATGTCTTTGGCAGACATTCAGCTTGTGACAACTCCAGATCCTGCAAAGCTGTTAAGTAGTCAATCGTCTCCCACTCTGTATTTAGGCAGCTGAAATGCAGAAATGAATGTAGAACTTTGCATGCATTTTTTCATACAATTCCAGGTTCTCAAAGCTTATTCAGAGTCGGATTCCTATCCTCAAATCACTTCCAGCTCCTCCTGGGTTAGAGTTAGATGTAATTTTACAAAATACGATCTCTATTTCACCATCCAACTTAATAATGAAAATACTTAATAGAGCCAGACAAGGGACAGATTCCTAGGAAATCCCTTTTAATACATCCTTCTAATTTGATGGTTGACCATCGATAACTAATTTCCTAGCACAGCTTTCTGGCCAGTTTTGCATCCACCCTATGGCTGCTCCTTGGTACTGTCCTACAACTGGGGGCTGTTCCTGTGAGCACCTGGTCTTTTGTCAAAAAACGCCTTTTTTTTTCTCTCTGCCATACTTGTGTGTGGGTTACCCCAGGAAAGTGTAGTGAGCACACAGTGTCTGAGGAGCTCCTCTGGGCCCTTAGGCAGCCAATTAGTATAGTTGGGGTGCTTGTGGGCAATTTGTCTTTTCATTCTGCCAGTTTATTCAGCACTCCAAAGAAATGCCCTTAGTGTTTATGCAGGATTTTTTTCATATACTGCTCTTGTCCCCCTCACAGGAAAGAATTTTGTCTGTCTGAGAGCTAGCTAGTGATAAACACAAGGTTTTTTTCTCTTCTTAGTCCTTGATGGCTTTTCCCTTAATACCAATATTCTAATATCACTGTTACTATCCAAAAAGGATGTAAAGAAAGGCTATGTGAATCCAGATAACTCAAATATATTTTGGTCTGCAAGCCTCAAATACATGTTTTAACTCTGATTGCTCAGCTAGAAAATTAATACTGTGGAAATTAGAAGAAAGCTTTTTGCTTGGGAAAGTAATTAGCCATGTGTAATATAAGATGGTTTTGCTCGTCAGCTCTTTTTTTAACAAACTTGCCAGTAATTTCTCTGGATGTTTTAAAGTCCTACACTTCGTGAAATTGATATACCTCAAAAGTTAAGGACAGCACTTCCCAGAGAGGGCTGATAAATAAGCATCAAAAGTTTGGATATGGTTCAGGGATAATGAGGATTACCAAATGTTGTTATAACCACCCAAGTGGAAACAAAACCTTTCAGATATTCAAAGATATACTCCTCTGAAGGTTGGATCAAGGCATTTTAACTTCTCATCTTTTACAAGAGAAGAAGACATGAGGTGAAGAGAGATGTTCTGAGATACAGTTCAGGAGTCATTCACAATTTGTAGAGTAGCCTGTATGAACACAGCCTGCTCCATGCCCCACCTTCAGAAAATAAGTGTTTGTGAAAGGAATTTTTGTTTAGAAGCACCTCAGATCTTGCCATTGCAACACTTTAGATGTCAAAAGCCAGGATGGATAAGTGTGAAGAACATTTAAAAAAGGAATCTTTCAAATACTGAAGTTGCAATCCCATATTGAATGAAAAATCCACTCTAGAAATGTGGAAAATATTTAGTGAACAGCTGGAGTGACTGCAGTCAATTCATCACTCTTTTAACATAGGATAGAGGTCAGCAAATGCTAACTATGTTTAAGTGGGGATATGAAAATGAGTATAATCAAGAATTTTTAAAAATATAAACCATCTGATTAAAGGAAGAGAATTAGAGGATAATTTTCCAATATCAGAAGCGAAGCTAAGGGATAATTAGGAGAGCAAAAATATGAATTTTGAACCACTGAGAACATTTCAGCTATCAGCAGAACACACAATGAGGCTAACACAAGCACTAGCTCCAGTTTTAGCAGAGTGGGGGACTGACATACCCATTTTCACCCCAGGCAGCACAGTGCTTCCCTGCAGCCAGTGAAGCAGCTGCTACATTCCTAGTGCTGGAGAAGTGGCATCCTACAAACATCCTTCTGGCACACTGCTTCGAAAAGGAACAGGCAGCACTGGGGCTTTACAGTGTGAACCTTCAGCTGGGCTGTGCACACCAGTTGCAGACACCTGCCTGGTTGAAACTGATTCCTCTCTGACATTTTTCCTGTATTTTATTATGGGGTTTCCTGTTCTCTCTCCACAGTAATTTGGCCCTAAGTGAGTAATAGAGAGGTTTGCACAAAATAGCAGAGCTGTAAATCATCACCAACAAAAATAATAAAAGCACTTCTAGCATCTTTAATTTCCAATCAATGAACAAATGAGGTTATTGGCTGAATAAGGGGTAGAGGATTGTCAGGCTTTTTAATTCAACCATTCTTCTGGTCTGACTCAGCTGTCAGAGCTGACTTGAAGGGAAGGGTTGAGACAACACACAATCTGAGTTGTTAGAGGGCAAGGAAATCTATAGAATGAAAGCAATGATTATGACTTCCCAGGAACATTGATATGCTAAATCTGTGAGTGAGAAAGATGTCTTGGATAAGGCTTTTAAATAAATTCAAGATTTTTGTAGAAAAAATTTGCTTTTGAGGCCCTCTAGAAAAGCTTGCATTTAAAATGTTGGCTGCTTGGATACACCTCACCTACATGAATTGTCCTGTGTGATTTTTTGGTTGCTAAGGATGCTATCACAAACAGACAGAATTTCAATTGGAGACTGGAGCAGGCAGCCTGTCGTTTCTGGTGGAGTGTGGAGTAGCCTGTTCTTGTTTATTTATTATTACTTTCTTAGCAAGGTATCAGTTCCTGAAACTGGCAAAATAGTCTTTCTTGGATGAAATGTCTTCTATTTCAAATGGCGGGATTCAGAATAGCACCACACAAGTTGAATTATTGACAAAACTTATGTAAAAA
Source organism: Climacteris rufus (assembly GCA_013398175.1). Lineage (NCBI taxonomy): Eukaryota > Metazoa > Chordata > Aves > Passeriformes > Climacteridae > Climacteris > Climacteris rufus. The sequence goes on along the minus strand of VZRZ01002227.1, from coordinate 31,211 downwards.
ATCAGAGCAGAGAGAATTTTCCAGGCTCAGGGGTTTTTTAGGTTTTGTGCACATCTGGGCCATGGCAGCTCAAAAAGGCATATTCAGACATAGCAGGTTATAATTGATAGTGAAACTGAGGCAGCACAAAGCTCAGCAATAGTATGCCCAGCAGGATGGAGGCAGCGATTGTCCCCCTGTACCTGGCACTGGTGAGGCCACACCTCAAATTCTGTGTTCAGATTTGGGCCCTTCACTGCAAGAACATGGAGGGGCTGGAATGTGTCCAGAGAATGGCAATAAAGCTGGTGAAGGGTCTGGAGCACAAATGCTTTGAGGAGCAGCTGAGGGAGCTGAGGTTGTTTAGCCAGGAGAAAAGAAGGCTCGCAAGAGACCTTATCACTCTCTGTAACTGCCTGAAAGGAAGTGGTAGTGAGGTGGGGGTTGGCCTCTTCTCCCAGGTAACAAGTGACAAATTGAGAAAAAATGGCCTCAAGTTGTGCCAGGGAAAGTTTAGTTTGGATATGGGGAAAAAATTTGTCACTGGAGGGTTGTCCATCACTGGAACAAGCTGCCCAGGAGTGATGGAGTCACGATTCCTGGAGGTCTTTAAAAGATGTGTAAATGTGGCATAATTTAGTGGTGGACTTGGCAGTGCTGGTTTAGCAGTTGGACTTGACCTTAGATGTCTTTCCTAACCTAAATGATTCTATGATTCTGTGGTTCTGCAGAGGTCACAGGTGGGAGAAAAATCCCAGTAAACACACTGGAATCAGTTATGTTATGTGGTGTGGTGTCACAGTTTATAGCCAAACCCAGTTTTAAGCTAACTGCAATGTCAGCATAAGCTTAGTGGGGATTCGCTGTGCAGGGACGGTCTCAATCCTTTTTTCCAGAAAATGTAAGAACAGATGAAGCCTAAACAACTGTTGTTCACAGAGATGCCTGTGAGCTCCAGGCTCCCATGGAGGCTTTGAAATTTTTTTCTCAATGTCACTGTTGCTAAAGGAGAGCAGCCTTGTTCTGTCAGCAGCTGTTAAGAAGTCCCATTAAAACAGTTTCCAGTATCTGTTCTACTTCTGTTGGTCTAATGTCCTAAAGTTAGGCAGCTTTACATAGATATATGCATATATATATATATATGCATATATAGATATATATATTTAAGCATGTAAGTTTAAACTTCACAAAAGTACCTCTTCTTGCCTAAGAGTTGGCAACAGGGGTTAAAAGAGCTCTTTAAATAAAGCTATTTAGGAGAATACAAGTTATGCAAGTTATGTCCCCATTTAAACAGACACCTACTCATGCAGTGACAATTCTCTCCATTTCCAAAGGCCCCTCTGGATGGAAGGAAGGAAGAAAGAGGACACCTGGCCAGCTGTGAGAAGCTGTGAGCTCCCAGCTATTTGGGCATCTTTTTGCACTGCTTTGCCTACCACCTGCCCTCAGATTATGCTCTGTGAGAGACTGACAGCAAGACACACATAGACTATCATTGCTTTTAAACATGAGATTCACTGTGTGAATTTTGAAAGTCTTAGCCTGAGGTTGGTCACTCCGGCTTTTTCTGCTCCTGCCTCTTTTTCCCTGTCCTCTTCTAGATGTGCTGTTGAAAGTCATACTTAAAGGAGGTTTGTTACAGGTGACAGCCCAATTTCTAAACCAACAGTGACTCACTACTGTGACTCCAGAGACATGGAATTACTTTTATTTTTTAAAAAATCCAGAGAAGCTTTTCTTTTTCTATATGAGAATGATAACCTTTGTTATTAATTTGAAATGTATGTAATTCAGCTTACGTGGGGGGAAGGGAAATCAGACGGAAAAGGATGCATCCTGTTAGAAAATGGAAAATACTGTATTTATCATCTTAAAAAGAACAAAAAGATCTGCAAGTTATGTGGGTTTCTGTGACAGTAATTATCCTTCTATTCAAGAATGAGTAATTACATTATTCTGCATGCTAACTTCCCCCCTCCCCAGCTATGTGGCATGTGCAGGCAGGTGCACACACACATGCAATGTGCTTGTACCCTGAAGAATAAAACCAGGGTGCACTAGAAAAGGTAGTTCTGTTGTTTTCTTGAATAATGGTGATTATGGTACTTCTTTGTTTATGCTAAATACCACTGGGTGAGAGGAAAGCAAGCTGAATTTCCTTATTTCTTCTAGGAAGCTGGGTACTGCTCTGCCTTGGCACTAGCCAGTGTAATGCTTTGAAAAGGTTCACTCCCTTCTGTCTACAGCGAGAAAATATTAAATATTGATTAACCTAGAAGACAGTTTGTGAAACGTGTTTAAAGAGAGCTTAAGGAGTTCACTGCAGGATAACTATCTGCTATAAAATTTATTTCTGTGTTTGTGCTCATCAAAATGTGAAAATAGAAATGTGAAAATTTGAATGCATAGATATATTCCAAGTCTTTTTCTGGGAATTGTTTTTTTCAAATTATTCTTCCTGACTTACTGAATGACAGAATGATTAGGTTGGAAACAAGAGCATCAAGTCCAACCATTAACCCAGCACTGCCAAGTCCCCAGTTAAACCATGTCCCTTAGTGCCACAGTACATGTCTTTTCAACACCTCCAGCAGTGGTGACTCCACCACTTCCTTGGGCAGCTGGTTCCAATGCTTGATCAACCTTTAGTGAAGATATTTATCCTAATATCCAAGCTAAACCTCCACTGGAACAACTTGGGACCATTTCCTCATCCTATAACTTGTTTCTTGGGACAAGACACCAACATCCAGCTCACTACCACTTCCTTTCAGGTAGTTGTAGAATGATAAGGTTCCCCCTGAGCCTCCTTTTCTCCAGGCTAAACCCCCCCGGTTCCCTCAGCCACTCCTCATAGCATTTGTGCTCCAGACCCTCCACCATCTCTGTTGGCCGTCTCTGGACACCCTCCAGCACCTCAATGTCTTTGAGATGCTGTTGACTTACAAATCAGCAATAAACAAGTGCAGATTCTTATGAATAAGGAAAATCAATAAAAGGAAAAAGGGAAAGAAGGGAGGAGAGGAGAGGTGAGGAGAAGAAAAGAAAACAGAAGGAAAAGAGATCTAACACACCATGAATATAAGCCTTAAAAGAATTTGAGGACTGCTCACAGGAAAAACACAAAGCAGGTACAGCTTTATGTAGGAGATACAGTCACAAACAAGGCACTCAGCTCATCAAAAGACATTTCTACATGCTTACATTTCTGAAGTACCATCTCCAAAAAAACCAAGGTTTTCCTTTTAGTAAGTACACAGCACATCAAGGCTGAACAATTTGTTAATGTGAACATTTGAGAGAAGAGTGATTACAGCAATAAAGGTTCTGACACATAAATTAAAGTAGTTGGGTTAGACTAAAAGGATATTGCAAAACACCCATGTGCCCCACTTTGTAGACAAAATTCACGTGATTTTGGGGGGGTGGTGGTGGCTTTGTGATCACATAATCAAGGACTGTGAGGGTGCCAGCACACCTGGGTTAGCATGAGTTTTGTTGCTGGTTTTGTGAATGCAGGTTTAACTGCACACACAGCCCCAGGAACCCAGTGTTCCCAGGGAGACTGGGGACAGAAGCTTCGTTGTTATGCAGGTTTTAACAGTTTTGCTAAGAAAATCTAGTGAGGGCTTTTAAAAAGGAAAATTGCAGGATTTATCTGGAATGTGAGAAATCTTTGGGTCCCTAGTTAATTATGATCTGCTTTGTTACAGTAACAGAAATTGTGCTAGAGAAAAGGAGACAGTTCCTGTGATAATAAGAGTATGCACTCCTACTATTGTTTTATTTTTATTCTTCCATCTTAAAAGTAGTTGCTGCAAACAACCCCAGTTCTCTCAGTTACTCCTCACAAGACTTGTTCTCTAGAACCTTCACCAGCTTCACTGGTCTTCTTTGAATACACTCCAGCACCTAAACATGAAGTTTACCCTTAACTTGTCTGGCTTTTTTGAAAGGCTGGCTGTGTAAAGCATCTGACTCTTTGCCAGACTTGGTAGCTACTCACAGGTTAGAGTTCCCCAAGGAACTTTTGCCTGCTTTTACAGATTTATGCAATGCTGTGCTGCTGAGCAGCCTCTCCTTTAATCTGTGGTGCTCACTTCTCCACCCTACTCATGAAGCACCCACTGCAACAGGCATAAAACTTTGAGTAGAGCCATGGATGTGACCTCAGAGGCTGAGTTAGGTCTTTCCAAGGCAGAGTCATGGGTGTGCATTATGTTAGGAGAAGGAGGTTCTGTTCACAGCATTTTCAGATCTATGCCAAAAAGAAAGGACTGCAAGAACAATCTTGTGTCTTGGTCACGGTAAAAAAAATTCTGTTGTAATGTTTATGCACCTGCCTCAACAGTTTAGTGTCCACTTCAGAGAAGAACTCATTACAGTGTCCTCTACTCTTTTCTATGGGAGTTTGATTTAACTATGCCAGAGAAGACAATAGAATAATGAATTGAGATAATCAATGAAATGTCTTAAGCAAATGTTTGTTAATACTTTGCATTAAATCCCCAACTGCATTTAAAAGCCAACCCTGCATTTAAAGCTAACTCAAATTTATTAAAACATTTATTTGCCCCACAAATAACTTTGTTATGGCAGGTTTCTTCTGTAGCAGCTATTTGAATTATTAGAGAATTAATTTTCTCTCATTGTTTGCAAAAGAATAATGTTGGGGTATTTTTTTGGTTTTTATAGTATTTTCTGTCTTGCCCAGCTATTGCAGGGACAGAGTATACTAACACAGTAAGTTGCTTATTCCTAGCCTTGAACATATTTACCAAGAAAATGTTAGTTTTCATGGCAATTTTCAAGAGTTTTGTAAGAAGTCCCTCTGTTCTTTGACCTTAGTGAGTGTTTCCCTTGGTCATATTCATTCTGTGCTGAGAAACAAATCAAAATGAAGCAAAGGGGGGAAAATCCCCTGAAACAACTCTATAAAACAAAAGCAGTGTTTCAAATGAGTATACATTGAAATTTGATAAAGTTCTTGGAATGTACAAAATGCAGGTAATTCCATTACAAACAACAGTACCAAAACTATGTACACTCAGAGAATAAAAAAGGAAAATATTATTTTCTGTGTTTTTGCACCATGAAACGACATGTTTCACTACAATGAAAAAGAGCAGCTGAGTGTCAGCGATCTGGGTCAGTTTTCATTAACAGCCTAAATGATAGCATAGCAACTGCATTCAATACATTTGCAAATAAGCAAAACTTGAGAGGGGATGCCGGCATGCTGGTCCAGGAATAGAACTCCAGTGTTCCTGGCAAATTGGAGATAAACTGAAAAGGCTGGGTATATAAATAGCAGCACAGCACACGTCGTGTCCAGTTCTTCTCTTCTGCTTGGCATTACCAAGGCCTCGTATGAAATGCTGTGTACAGTTTGGGGTGTCACATTTTAGGAAGAGTAATTGAGGGGGAACAGTGAAAATGATCAGAGCTCCAGAAAACACAGCATCTCAGGTCTGCTTGTACTAGCAGAGTGGATACTGAGGTGTGTCATGGCAGGTTTTTAAGTACATGAGAGGCTGTTGCAGGGATGGACCAAACTGTTCTTGCGCAAGCTGAATGGGAGAGAAACAACAGACTCACACTGCATCAAATACAAATTCAGGTCAGACACAGAAAAAACCTGCCAACTCCAGATGGAGAAATGCTGGAATAACATTGGGAGACTTCATTATTACTGGAGGTACTAAAAACATGTTAGACTGACATCTGTTAAAAAGGAATTGGGATGCTTGAGCTTGCTCGAGCATAGATGACAGAGGTATAACCAAGATTTCAGCAGTCCTGTGGTTTTACAGCTGTATAAATAGTCCATAGAGATAAGGGAATCAACACCAGAGTAGAAGGTAGATCCAATAATTTTGTCATCTACCTGCAAGGAAACAGGTGCTTTCTTTCTTCCCCCTTCCCTCCAAAAGGTGTTGGTGACTGGAGTATTTGAAAGCTCTGTCCTGACTTGCAAATGCAGAATTTGTTTTCCTGCAGTTTTCATAGACACTATGTGATGGTGCAAATGTATTTCTGAGTTTCCATGTAAAACCATACAGGATAAAAATAAAATTACATTATATCTGGATCCATGAAAGCTGTGGGTGGGTGGGAGGGCTGCTGCCAAAGCTCTGATTTTAAGCTTCATGAATTGGGGAGAAATTGAGGCTCCTCAGTGAGATTGATTCCATGACTGCTCAGCTTGATAAGCTCAGCAGAAGATCGTCAGGAAAAAAAATCCTAAAACCTGTGGGGATTTTTCATTTGAGTAAAAGCCCATGTTATGAAACTGTAGTACTGCTTGTTAGGAGCTTTTACTGTTTAACAAAAATGCTACCCCTCAGTTAGCTGATAGTATTAGTGATTATTTATTATTTCAGCCTCTAATTAACAAGTATAATGATAAATTTCTGCTGAAAATACCATTACACTTTGCATTGGCTACTTTTTAAAACTTATTTATGTCCTCTACTATGGCACATAAATAGAATTCAGCAATAGAAAGGTTTTTCTGCATGGTTGGGGTAGAAAAAAGGGTTGTGTACATTTGCTTCATAGTTTGAGAATTCAAGGACACAGAGGAGCTTTTGGCATGTACATCTTGGCTTTATAGTGAACTGAGAAAGCTACACCAGGCTTCGTTGTGTTTTTCCTGTAGATCTCCATTCCCTTTGCCATCTCTCCTCCCTTTTTTCAGACGGGCTTTGAAACTCCTTACGGACCTGATAGAGTATTGCTCTAGGAGTTTCCTCATAACCAAATCCTGTCACATGAGGATACTGCTAAGAGGAGAAAAAACACTAACAAGTTCTAGCAATGCCAAATTAAATTCAGTTCTTGTATTTTCACTTGGCATGATAACACTTCCAAAGAGCAATTGTTTCACAATTCGAACTTCTGCAGACTGTTCATTTCCTTTCTCTTACTTAGCTGTTCAGAGACCATCAGACACCAGGCAAGCCAATAAATGTCCATCTGAGCAATTCTGTAGCTTAAACATCAAGTGAGGCAAACTATCTTTTTTCTTGCAAGAACAAATTAAAGGGGCAAACCTGATAGCATCACTAGAAATAATTCACTTGCATAGCAACTTGTTTCTCTTAAATGAGCTTCAGGTATTAATTAAATTAAAAATCCTGATTTTTAAGAAAGCTCTTCTAAAATAGTGCTTCTGTCATGACACATATGGAACACAATTCTCTTAAACAAAACCCAGTACTTGAAGCCATGATTCATGTGACATTTTCAGCAAAGTACTCAAGAATATGCTAGCTGTTCCTAGGCTGCTTGGACGTAAACTTACATTAAAAGTTGTAATTATAAATAAAGAGCTTGTGCCTGCATCATTGGGAACAGAAGAAAGTCTCTTTTTGGACTTGTAATTGGAAGAAACACTGCTATGCATAAGGATTTCAATGGCTCTTCCATTAAGGATGGCTGGCAACATCATTTAAAATGCTTTTAATAAAGAGATTGAGAGGTTTACAGCTCTTCCCTCTCATAAGCATTTAAAGAAAAGAAATTCCTTTACACAGCACAGCAGATGTGCAAAAAGATGACTGATGCTCAACATCCATGCTGATAGCCATGCTACTCACAAGGAAGTTCCAAGCCAGAGGGATTTCTGAATCAGAGCACTCCGAGGGAGGAGGAAACCTTATTTGTTAAGAAATCAGGTTTGGTGGGGTAAGTGTGAAAGAGGTCAAAAACAGCTGGGTCTGGTTAATATGTCTTGCAGTGAATTGCAGAAATCTGCAGGCTCCATCCTTTGTTTCAGGGTCTGTGTGCAATGTGGAAGTAAATAACTGACATTAAGTTTATACTAATTGAAGTCTCAGATTAATTGCTGTCCTTAACAGGACAATGACTTTCAATCACTTTCATCCCAGTAAACTCCAGGTTTTCAGCAAAGGGGGCCATGTCGCTGAGTCACAAAGACTGAAACTCATATCTGCTGTCTTTATTCCATTTATTCCACAGAATAAGTGTCTGTGTGCATTTATCTCCCTTTAGACTGCCTTTATACTAATTGGAAGAAAATTTGGCCCTATTTTTGGCCATTTGCTTTAAGATGGCATGAATCACACCTTCAAAATGCTTCTGATTAAAAAAGCAGCCAGTGGTGGCTAGCTCAGGGACAGACATTTAACTATCAAATCTATTTGGTTAGGAGAGATGAATCCCAAACAAAAGTGTAAATATACATCATATGCTTGGACACACATCCCTTATGTTGGTCCTCTGATGATATTAAATGGCATCTGTCTGGGCAGTGCCATGGGGCACTCCTGAGTGCATGTCCGCCTTTCACCACAAAACTGGACAAGAGGGAGGGAGGAGAGGGGCTGGCTGCTGCCCGGTGCTCAGCCCAGTATGGAGCAGGAAAGTGTCTGCAGAGGGTACCAGGCCCAAGAACAGACATATATTCTGGGGTCCCACAGCCAATGTGCCTGCTATGAAATGGCTGTAGTCCAATTCACAAGATACCCCTTGGGCACTAGATTAGGATCTCTTAGCTGGTGGCCTCACTCCCTACTTACATGGTCATAGAAAAAAGAAATCAAAGGCACCAAGGCTGAAAATAAGAGCATCAGCTTTCTTCTGTTTTAATTTTTAGATAAAGGAAACTATTGCTCATCAAGGGAGGCAGAGTTAAAACAAAACCTCTGTCTAAAGGCCAAAGTATCTTCTCTGGTTGCAGAATTATCACTGTGTTGACACCAGGAGTATGGCACTGCACAAGGCGTTTCTCCAGCTGAGAATGGTTGGTGGGAGCAGCAGTAGCGTGGCAGGTCACCCTCCCTCGTTGTTCTTTGACTTTGCTTTCGGGTCATTTCAAAGAGAGGTTAATAAAGATTGTTTTTCTTTGAGCAAGGCTTGCTTTCTGTGATCATTTTCTGATAATATCATTTGTTTTCAACTTGGCAGTAAGGTTGTGGAATGAGATCCCCCTGGACCACCATGACTTCGTATTTTACCTTGCAGTAAACATCCCAGTTCTTTCTCTGTCACTCGATCAGGGATAAAAGAAACCTATGCCTTTCTTAAGGAGGAAAAAAAAAATTAAAATCCCTGAGGGAAAGAATGACTATAGGGAACATGGGATGTACACTGTATTGGGTGGTCATTTTCTGGCAAAGCTCTGAACTCAAACTCTATTTATTGAGTAAATGCACCGTGTGCACTGTGCACTGTGCCCGATTCTGCAGCAAGCGGCAGAAACAGCCCTGTGTGCCAGGCAAGGGGTGAGATAGCATTACACTTCCTCGAGCTCTAAAAAGAAACCTTTGTGCCAGCTTTGGTGCAACACTTGGTTTGCTTGTAAAAAATCCAGTCTTCTATAATTTATAGTAGGTGTAATGAAATATGTTTAATTTGATGGAAAGTCCTTGATAAGATACCAGCAGTGGCAGCATGGGGATGTTTCTAAACTGGCATTTGAGAAAGCCAACATGATTAAATCAGGGCTCATTTTAAGTTGACTTGTAATTGCCTGCACAGGAAAGGTACAAAGTGACTTCCTCTGTAACTATGAGATTTTGTTCTCCACATCCAGATGGAATATAGTATTGCTGCATTGGCTTGTAAGCTTGTGGGGTTTAAATAGTGCCTACAATCTGGTGCCATGCTGATTTACTAATCCTTGATCTTAGTTGAACATGATCACAGTCCCTGCTTCTGTTCATAAGGGATAGGCTTACTGTTAATTGACAGGCTTTGGCGTCCTACCAAAAGAGCTGCTATGTAGAGAAGGAACTAAAACTGAGCAGAGGATGTATTGGACAAGCCAATTTGGTGGGGGAAAAATCTATTTAGTAGATCTTTATGCCAAAAATTATTTTCTATTTTATTGTTTCATTAAAACTACAGTACGTGATTTGCATTTTAACATGAAACAAATAAAAACAGAATAATCTGAAATGTGTTTGCAGGGTGATTAAGTAACTAAGATGTGGTGTTTGGAATCTTCCCAGCTATTCTGCTTTTTGTTTATTTAGTTATTGTGTGAACTTTCATGTTTGTGTCTGCTCACAAAACTTGTGTGCAATGATACATACTACATATACCCAATCTTGTGATATTGCTCACAGATTTCAAAGAGGTTGTATCCAGGGGTTGGGAACTGCATGACATTTTATCCAGCAGGTTTGAAATTTGATGGAAAAATGTTAGCAAGCTGTAGCTTCTTTTTCAACAACTCCCCAGAAGTTTCAGACTGTCTTTTTATTCAGAACTATGCTCCAAGTTTTGATACCTTTCTCTAGCTTTCTAAACCTGGCAAAGCCTGAAAGAAAAATTATTGTGGGGGTAGCCTGAAATCCTTTAAGATCCATCTTCTAGACTTCTGCACTGCTGGCCTTGCAGGCCTCAGGCATGCTAAATTGAAGGGCAATATTTAGATGTCAGTGGTGCTCTAGGAGAATACAGGCTTCCACCAAACAGTTTTATAGCCTTCAGCCTTTTGTAGCCTTCATTGGCTGAACTTGCCAGTGTAGATGTGCTTATTTGTTGATAACTTTAAATGTATCTTGTGTTCTGGATCTCATGCTCACTTTGAGCCTGCCCACCTAGAGCCGAATATAAATGCTTTGAAATGCCTGGAATCCAGCTTTTACACTGTGTACCAAACTTGGGGGAATTTCCTGCCTAGTTTCAGCATTTCATTTAACCAAGGGGAAAAAAAAACGTCTTTTTGTGTTTTGGGGATCAGTTGTAACAGTCCTTTCACTGCTATGCAACTGAGGAGAAGAGTAGGACCTTTCCTTCCTATTAGGTAATTCTTTAGTTTTAATGAAGGGCAGTGTAATTCTGAAAACTGAATTAATTCTTTTATGCTGAGCCAGGGCTGAACTGTGGTGCAGGGCGCTGCATGACATCTCTGAAGGTCTCACACCAAACTCAAGGCAATGACTTGGAGTCATCTCTCAGCCTTTCTAGCTCTTGATTGTTTGGGATGTTCAGATGGTACATTTTCCATGGTGGTGTACAGAATATGCCATCAAAGTGGCCAAATAATTGTTCCCTGACTTTGTTCTTGCATAGGGTATTTGGAGGCGATGTCCATAGTATCTCATGAGTGTGTGTATAACCCACCCATGCAGTCTGTCCATAGCAGGCAGACATGTCCATATCAACACAAGGTCTTTGTTCTCAACATACATCGGTTCAATGGAAAAAACAAACCTTCCTCTAAGCCATTCCACGACCTCTGGGATGGTCCTAGGCCTCCAGAGCCACATCACAGCTATTGCCATATAACTACAGGTCTGTGTCAACCTTTGTCTTAATGGTAGGATGCGTTTGTACTTCCCAGTGTAGCACATGGACAAAGTGTTCATGTTCACTCTCATGTGTTTCTACTTCCCTGAGCTCTTCAAATTCATCCAAATGCTGAGATCAGAAACTCCCTACCTAAGGCTTAGTTAGCAGTGCCACAGCAAAGTTTGCTTTGTCATCTGACCAGCTGGGAGATGTCAATGTTTTGGTTCCTGCGGGGTCACTGTATGCCTACCTTGCCTGGCTGATTTTAGCAAAATCTCTCTTACCCCTGCCATCTCTGCCAGCCATAGCTTTATGGAAAGAATGTCTCTCTTAACCCACCTCCTGTGAAGGGCTTTTATAAACATGCTCTCTTATGCCTTGGGCGTTGGTCCTCTATGGAACCTGAACTTAGTGTGAATCAAATTTAGAGAAATCCTTCTTTAGCTTACTTGTGGTGGTGTCCGTGACTTGGCCTCAATAATTCTGCAGCATATCCTCTTCTCTGCACCCACATTGTCGGGATTATGCAGAAATATGGCCCAACTCTTTCCAGTCTGTGAGCCTTTGGTTTTGACCAAGAAACAAGAGAACTGGAATGAGGAACTGAGTAAAGGGGATACTGTAAGCCAGATCCTCACCCTGTCCTGGATTCAGACACAGCTGGAGAGCACAGCTAAATGTGGGAGCTGGGAGACACTCCTGGGTTCAACATGAGAGAAATCAGCTGGAACATTTTTCTTACCCTCTAATTATTCTTAAGCAGGTTAAAAACAACAAAGGCATTGCCAGCCTTGACAGATCAATTTACACAACACCATAAAATCATATTTAAGTATCAGTGCAACTTCAAGACAAAAAACCATAATCTTTTTCTATCAGATAATTGTCAATGAATCATAGAGTATCCTGATTTGGAAGGGACCTACAAGGATCATTGAGTCCAGCTCCTGGCCCTGCACAGGATTACCCCAAGGATCCCACCATGTGCCTGAGAGCATAGTCCAAATATCTCTTGAAACTCAGGCAGGCTTGGTGGTTTCCATCACTGGCTCCTTCGCATCCTATGGTTGTGACAATCCAAATATTAAAAGACTTTTGGCTTCTAACCGGAGAGGCATGGAAGCATGTGCTATATGGAAACACCAGATGGGCTGTTTCTGGAGCCATAAGAGAAGTTGAAGCTTCCCACCTTAAGGATACTGAACTGTCCTTTTAACTCTGAACTGATAATAACAGTTATGTATTTTTTAATAATCTAAGAATAATCTTGTGGTCACTCAGAAAATATCTTTTTAATTAATAGAGGTATTAAATAGAAGTGGATTAGCTACATCATATTAAAAAACTTATGTGTACATTCTCATTCAAAATTAAAATGTTCTTAGTTCTTAGTTTAATTTATTTCCTACTGTGATGGTTTAAAAGTGTTTAAAATCAGGACAACTTTAATTCTGAGTAGAAAAGCACACAGGGAAGCTGAATAGGATTTATTTAAAGTGCATTAAAAAGTTAACTTGAATTGACTTCTTTAAGAAAACCTCTTACTCTGACCTTGAATGAGAGACAAACATATTTGGTTGATGCTAAAATTTGGAAAAATGGTTTGTCATGAGAGGAACAAAAAAATAGGAGGTGGGGGATAAGGTTTAAAAACTCCTATAAAATTTAGGAGAGATTCTAATAAAACAAATTGCCTGGAAAATTCAACTATCCCCTAAAGAGTCATTGTGTTCAATTTGGAGACAACACTTAGCCATTACATTGTGAAACAGCTTTACCTTAATTGAAAATCTCAGAACAGTCTCCTCCAGAAAGTTGTTTCTCATGTTTCATTAACAGGACTTGACTGTGAGGGACACCTGCAAACAGCTGACAACTGCCTTATTATAAACATTTTATTAAAAGTACTTATTTATAAATAGCTTTCTGTATTGGCAGAGACATTTTACTAATGTTGGGAAATGTTAGCTACAATTAAGTAGCTCACTAGAAATTCAAAACTAGGGAAAGTTATCAGAAGGATGCTAAAAAAATATCTCAGGATAGAAATGAGGGCATGTATGTTTAAAGACAGTCCTGGAGGGGGGGGGAAGTATTGTGGTGAGAATGTAATGTATTTATAGAGCTCAAAAGGGTGTGCTCTGTGAAGGTATTGATAGGCAGTCTGTCCTTTTTTCAAGTCTTATCTTCAGGGTAGCAGAGCTCAAATGTGCCAAACACTTCTCGTGTTCAACTCTGATTGCATCTGTGCAATTTTCTCTGAGATTTATGTCTGGTGCCAATAAAAGCAGTAGGCATTGTCTCACTATATTTAACATATTTGTTAGATTAACTGATTGCTTAAATGTTTTTATTCTTATCACATCTGCAGTGCCAAAACTTCACTGATCAACAAAAGGATGCTGGCTGGACAGATAGCAAAGTGACTGCTGTTCCAGGGAAGAAATGCAGGCTCAGAAGTGTGGCTACTGCAGACAGAGGAGAAGAGAGGTCATGTGCCTGCTGAAGTTGTATTCCTGGTGTTGTATGACGATTTTCCTAAGGGTACTTGGGTATGCACCCCCTCACACACATGCTTTGCTTCTTCATTTAGGAGAGACTGTAGACAAAGGCATCTGGAGCAGGGAAGTCAAACAACATAGTAATGGGGCAAAAATATTCACACCTTGACTTTTACTAGTGCCCTTTCAGTTTTAATATTCTTGCAGAATATTTCAATACCCTGCTTTTTGCATGTTCTCTTCTACCCTAGCATGCATCCAAGTTAACTGAATGCAGTCACTGCTCATGGATATAGGAAATCAATTGTTGTTGCTGTCTTTGTGTCACAATTTCTAACTCTAAAGCTAAGTAGCTGGTTTGCTTGAAGTCAGGCTTCTTTAGCTTTCTGATGTGACCTGTGGGGTCTGGAGTTCTCAAGACACACATCTGGGTCCACAGAAGTCATGCTGCTGTTCACTGGGTGCTCCTCTCTCTTATGCAAGTGAATGTTCCAGGACATTGCACTGCTGGCCTTTCAGAAGAGGTGAGTAATTTACTCCTGGATTATACTTTGTCATAAAAAGCCTTTCAGCATTGCATAGCATGACTAGATATATGCCCATCAGTAGCCTCTGGTGGGTGAGTGAAGTGACCTTTATTGGTGTATTTGCTGTATTGCACTTGCCAGTGTACTCTGGGACTGGATGAAGTACTATGTTTAATCTTTAAGTTCTGCTCTGGGAAGTGGGTTGTAAGTGGTAGATGTGGGAGAGAGAAACCAGCAATGTACCTTCTGACACAGTTTTGTTTGTTCAGTTTCAGTTTATCAAGTGTCCTTTATCCCTACCATTTAACACTGGTTCATTTCTTGTAACTGCTGTGGCACAGATGGGCTTAGGAGGGGATTTGAAAGAGAAATAACTATAAAGCCTATGAATCAGCCCACTTGGAGACTGCCTAGAGGAAAAAGCAGTTACTGTGGCAGGAGGTCAAACCAAGGCTGATGTCCCAGCCAACAAGTGGATGAAAGCACTGGGATGAGAGGAGCAAGAGGGAGTAAACTGAGAAAGACATAAGGTTATTTAGGAAGCATAAAACAAAAGCATTGATCTTGAGAGAGTGGAAGAAGAAACTGTTAAACAGGTGATGGAACAGAACGTCAGGCAAGGAAAAGAACGTGTGCCATTTTACCTGCAAAACTGCAGTGTAAGCCAATTATTCTAACCTCTGGTTTAATAATTTGAGAAAAAAACTTTTTCCTGGGTTGTTCCAGAGTTTGCACTACCCTTTTAATGTTCAGAGTGACAAGGGATTTCCGTTCCCTCTAGATTTTTAAATACACCTTTCTATTCATGTGAGCAAAAGAAGTTTATGGAGACTTAGCAAGTGTCACTGTCATGGTGGCACAGAAGCAGAGGTTATCTGTGCAGCATCGGGCTCTGTGTGGCTGATACTCAGCTTCATGGCTGTATCCTTCAGTGCCCCAGCAGTGCTTCTTTCAAAACACATAAGCAGGGTGCAGTATGAATACTGGAAAGCTGTGGTAATTTCAAATTTACTTCTCATTCAAGTTGAATGTCATTGTTTAAATTGTGTGTGCCTCCTTTTTGTTTCAGTACGAGATGCACATTCTTACCCAGAAAACAATTGACAAGCTTTGAAAATATATATATTTCACAATGCCCACAAAATCCACACAAAATAGACATCTTGTAATGCCCAAATATGCTCATTTAAAAGTTGATGGAGGATTTATCCAGAATATAGAACGTCGCAACAAGGTTTTGTACAGAGCAAATTTTTTAAATGAGGCTTTTGTTTTTGTTGTTGTTGCTTTTGTTTTAAGTCTTTGAAAATAGGATTTGATGCTGATCTGCTGAAAGGCCTTATCCAGCAGTACTGCTGGCACTAAGTCACAGGGTAAACACAGCCTGGCAGTACGAGTCACAATGGACCACAGCTTGAAAATTACTGGCCTAGCAGCCCAGGAGTGGGAGCTCTCTGAGCTCTGCCTTTGAATCTCTTTTTTATTTCCTTTCTGAATTTCATCATGAACGATATAAAACCCAGCATTTTTGCTTCTTGCTTTTGCCTGTGTAAAGGAAAAGGGCAAGCACAGAAATACACTGCCTTTTTTCCCCCCTATAAAGTCTTCATTCAGATGCTCATCAACCTAATTTTTCCCTCCTTCTCCTCTTTGCTCACAGGCTTTCAGCTCTCCTTTGCCATATCCCCCTGCTTCTGTTAGCATTACTCTTTTGTGCTTCATGTTGTTTCTCCTCTCAGCATGGCCTGCTGATGTGCCGTCGTGCTGAGCAGAGGGGCTGGAGCGGGGAAGAGTCCTGCCAGCAGTGGAAGAGGCAATGCTGTGCCTCCATTCAATGCCACACTTATGTTCACTGATTATCAAGAGGTGCTGGATCCAGCTGAGCCACTTCAGCTTGGTGTGACAGCATATCAGCAGGGTAAGGAGGGAGCCCCAAGCCCTGGCACACATTGTTTCATGAGAGCAACCCCCAGCAGACACAGATTTTCTTTCCTTCTGGACAGTGGGAACTCGATTCCTCTCCTGTCTGTCCAGGGAGACTCTTTTGTGACAATGTGTTTATATTGCATTACTTGTCCACATGGTAGCAAGCAAAAGACGGGGCTAAGGGTTTGATCTCCTGTGTTATTCCTTGGATGCTCTCCAAAACATATCTGCTTATGCTCTTGGTTGAGAACATCAGCCTGCAGCAAGCATGCCCTGTCCTGTTGAAGGCTGCAACCTCTGCAGCAGATGCTGTCTCTCACCTGGGACACACTGGCTTGTTAAGCTGCTGTAGCCTTGCTTACATTTGGCTGTGGCTCTCCAGCCTGGAGTGAGATGGTGGTTTGCAATACCTACTTCCATCAGCAGTTCAGGGCCACTAAGAGGACATTTGCCATGGGGTTGGCTTTACTGTGCGACCACAGTCACCTGCAAGGGTCACAGTTCTGTGCTGGGCTTTCAGTCACTCCCATAATTTGTACCCCATTCATATGACACTTTAGCATCTTGATTGCTCCTTGGGTTTGTGTAACATTTATATTCCCTCCCAAAATTCAAAAGCATGTGGGTTTTAGCCTATTGAGATAGGATTTTCATTTGAATCTTCATGGGTGATATTAATATTTTCCCATAAGGGATGCATTTTGTTGTAATTTATTGCTTAGGTTGGTAGATCTTTGAATGTTTACTGTCAGGCAGATGCATGTAGTTTGTCCAACAGTTGATGATGTTGCAAACCTTGTCCTCAACTTTTCTGCAGACCACTGCAACACTTCAAACTCCATGCTGATCAGAATAACTATTTGGATTATAATCTACCATATAGCTTCCTACATTTGTCTTCTTTGCATGGTATGTTGTACACTTCTATAGATAGCCTCAAAGTCCCAGTAACCTTTATTGAGAGGCATGTCCTTTGTCTCTGCACCCTTTCTACTGTGATTACTTTTGCTGTGATTGGTTCAAAGTCTTTTCACAAAGTCTGCCTTTTGAGATGTGGGTATCTTTGACAGTCACTATACAGAAACAGTAGAAAAGTCAGATTACTGATACTGAATGGACATTTTTTTCTTTGAATATTCAATGGAAATGTTAAGCCTCCGAGTCTTCCAAAGGATTAGGAGAACTATGACAGAAATTTAAAAAATAGTACCAAGGAAAAATATAGAGTCTCTTCTTGCATGACAACTTCCTATTTCATCATGGAATTTGTTATGTTGTTTTTCAAAGTCCTGTCTTAATTTCCAGTCCAAATCTAACCCAGTAGATTTTTCTGGGCCAGGCATATAGGATAATAACCATTCATAATACAAGGAGTTTGTCTCTTGTTCTCACCTCAAGTAATAATACTGTTTGTTTTAATGCGTTCTTTTTGTGGCTAGTGAGATGCCACTTTTATTTGCAGGTGATTCTGTGAAACATTTTGTTGGTGCAACAGAGAGGTCCCAGCTTGTGCCCAGGTAATCCCCTGTCTCCCAGCCACACTGGCTGAAGCAGAAGGTCAGATCCGATGCTGCAAGGGCTGAAAAGTCAGGTGTGCCCAGCTCTGCCGAAGAGTCAGTGAGGCAGGAGCTGTTAATGATGGAGAAAAGTAAAGGGACTTGGTTGGCAGTAAAGCTGAAATGCTTCTGAATCAGTTGGACTCTCAAAGGTGCCAGCTCAGGGATCCCAGTACCTGAGATGGGATGGCGGTGCATAAGTGTGCACTTCTTCCAGGCACAGTAATACAATTTCCTTCTGGGGATAACTGCCAGTGCCTAGAGAGAGCAAGGAAGAGCTCTTAATGATCCTGCTCAGCGTGGGATTTCCAGGTCAGAGGCTCTCTGCAACCTCTCCTGTGTTCCCAGGAGAAGCCGTTTACTCTTCCCATGGCTCCTGTTTTACCAGCGGTCATTTTTAAAGAATTCTATAACAAAATGCATATACTTGTCCATTTATGTTCTTGTATTTTCTTTTCTGTACAAAAGTATGATCATCTTGATCTGCACGTGTGTCTTTTTGGGAATTTGGGCATTAGCTTGGGTGCTTGCTACCCTTGACCTGAACGATGCTAAGTGTGTAGGTACCATCTGAACACATTCCCCCAAATCATATTCATTTTTCCACTCTCTCTGAGTGTACTGGTGGCTGATCTTCACAGGCAAAAGCCCTCCACATGACAGTGTGTAGTGGTTTAGCCCCAGCCAACCGCCAAGGCCCCACTAATACTGCCCTTTTCCCCCTTCCAAATTGAACTGCGTTACTAAACCCATGATCAGAAATGCTGGTAGAGGAGCAAAATCAGGCTGAGACAAGGTCAGTGCTTCTAAGTCATAAAGTGAATTTATTACAGAGTCAAAGGAGCAAGCAAAGACAAAGGAACATCTCCCAAACATTCTTTTCTCTGCAGTCCTCCCATCCTCCCTCCTCCCCCCCCACCCCCC
>VZRZ01002227.1:266-12344 GCA_013398175.1 Climacteris rufus | reverse complement strand
GTTACTGACTGTGTCCATTCCTCACCAGACCAAAGCCCCTTCTGTAGGAGATCACTCCTTTCTACATTGTCTCTGCTTCATCTTTTGCCATCGGGCCGGTCTTTCTCTTAGGATAGGAATAAAACCAGGCTTCTTTTAACATAATTGACTCCCTTTGTGATTCAGGAGCAAAGTCCTTGGTCCCCACCAGACACAGCTACTCTTGTGGGAGTTCACTCCCTCCTGCACCATCTCCGCTCCAAGTTTGATTAAAGTCTCTCACCACAGGCTTTGAAGATGTCTCAGTTCTGATGCTGCAGGAACCTCCTCCTCCATTGCTTCTCTTCTTTGGCAGACTGGCAGAGTTTGCTGGCTTTCATATCTGATGTTTCACTTATTTTCCCTAGTTATTTGCTGTACTCCTTCTCCCCTGCCTAATCTACTACCTACATGACTACAGGGCTACATGGCGCGCGCGTGCGTACTATAGAGATTGCTTCTTAAATATCCTGCTGCAGAGGCATTTCTGTCCTTCCTAATTGGCCCAACAGTGGAAAACAGCACATCAATCTCCCAGGAGCCAGCAGAGATAGGCCCTGACTGGACAGCTGTGGGAGCTTCTAGAAGCCCCTTACAGGAGCCATCTTTTGGCCCCTACCACACCCAAAAAGCCAGACCCCCCAAACTTCTCAAACCACCACACAGTGTTGAGCCAAAACTAAGTACCACTGTAATTTGGGCTTCAGGTATATCCACTTTTATGTACCATAATTCCTTCATAAGTTCTTATCTCAGTAACTTTATTCATACTTACCCTGGCATCTTGTTTGCTACAGGTTTTGGGCTGCAAAAAACTCTACTGGAGACTTTTCCATTAAATTCACCATTATCACATGAATTTTTGTGAATTGATTTTAATAATTTTTCAGCTGTAGGATTTTCCCTATGATGTTGAATTTCTGTGGTGCGTTCCTTTATGCATGTCCTGGAAGACCCTCTTTCCCTTTCAGTATAACTGTATTTTTTCTATTTGTTTGGCTTAACCTTTACTTTCTTTTTTTCTTCCTAGCACTGCAAGTAGAAAACGGTGTCTCTCATCTTCAGCTTGTGCTAATTTTTTTCTTCACATGCTGTGACTCTCTTTCTGTGAGAGCACTGATTTGTCATGGTAAATTATACATAGCTCAGTGTCATGTGGATTTCTGTGCTTTAAGTTGCATCCTTCACTATTTTCCTTAGTCTAACATCTTTCATCAAACACATTTCTTTCTTTTGCAGCTAAAAAAGAAAAAAAAGTAAATAAACTTCTGCTATTTCCTTAGCTGCTTTGATGCAGATCCTACAAAAGTTTCTGCAGCACCATCTATGCAAACTACTACTTATGCAGAGTGTGTGCTGAGAAATACCATAGATCAGTTCTCAATGAGAAGTGGGAATTTGAGAAGCACTGTTATAGTCTCCTTTTGACTCTTCACCCTGGCCATATTTCTCAATTGCTCTCTGAGGGGTTTGTGGTGTGACTGCTGTTACTGGTTACGATTCATTTTGGCCCTGGGCTGGTGAGCTGTGTGCTGCTCAGAGGGCACAGTGCCCCTGAAGCCTCGTGTGGTGGGACAGAGCTGCTCACAGGGCTGCTGTCTGCTGACTTACAAGGGCTCTCACATGCTGTGCAAAATCTTCTCGTTCCCATTGAGATGAAATTGCTTGAAGGGAAATTTGCTGCTGGAAAAGGATGGATGAGGCAGGAAATTATCTTTGCCTGGTTTTCCCCTTATAGTGTGCAAAATGCCCTTCTTTGGGAGGTAAATCAACCTTTTGCCAGGCCAAGGGAGGAACCAAGCCCATGTTTGCTGGTGTAGGTACATGGTAAGGGAGGCTCATAAAGTGAGTTGCTGTAGCCCTTGTGATACTGGAGTGGCTCTGGGTATAATCCCAGAAGCTGGTGCAGATAGCACTTCTTGAGCCCTTGCTGCTGCAAGGGGTAGACAGGCTCCTTTTCCTGCCCTAACCTCAAAGTAGGGCAGGCAAAGGGGATGGGGAATAGGAGGCTCTGCCCATTTCAAACGAGGTGAAGCTCCACCCCCCAGGAAAGCCGAGTAGCTGAAGAGAAAACTTAGATTCCTACCGAGTTACACCAGCCCTTGACACCTTCCTCCACCTGTCCCTGACTGCAAAATAGCCACTTCAAGGGCTATTTTCTACATGGAATAATTGAACAGGTGAGCTGAAGAAAATAATTATTTGTTGGCTTCCTAGCTACAAATTATAATTGCTGCCTTGTAACCAAGCAATGCTTGCAGAGACAGAGTGAGCAGCAGATAAATGCCAAGTAAATAGTATGTACATCTCTTTAGTTTAGCACAGTAGGACAAAACATGAAGTAGGAGCTGCATATCAAAAAGCTGTAGCACCATGATGAAAAGTCTCCTGATTTGCTTTAAAGTGAGGGCATAAGCTTTGGTCCTAACTCTCAGAAGGGGGTGCTATTACCTCATCTGATTTCTTTGTATTTTATAAGTATAACTATAGGGTTTGCATGCATATGTATGTATATGTAAACCCACTGTAGTTTTAAAAGCAGGCTAAAATATTTATTTCCCTTTACCCACTTCTTTAGTTCACTGTTTTTATGAACAATGATAACAAAGTTACTGCTTTTTTTGTTTTAATTACTCACTAGTGCAGTATGCAAAAAAATGACTGATTTCCAGCAATATGGGGTTCTTTTGAGAAGTATGGGAAGCCTTGAAAAAAGAAAACCAGAGGAACAAAAGGAAGAAAAGGCATAAAAACAAGTGGTGTCTTTATTTCATATTGCACAGTGTGTAGAAAAATTTACAGTCTTGTGCAAGAAGTGAAAACAACATACACTAAGTGTGTATGAGAAACACTGAGTTGAAATCAATGTATTTTACTGTGCAAAAATGTGATGGTTTAGATTATGAAATGTGGTAATTTTAAAATTACCAGATATTGTTGGAGTATATCCATTATTACTGGATATTGTTGCAGTATATCCATTATTTTTTAACTCTTGAAATTGGTTGTTCGGACATGAAAAGAGTCTTGTTAATTTCTTACCTCATTCAGAGATATTTATTTATTTATTTTTCACCTCTAAATTTAAAAACAGTCACTGCATACATCTGTCTTGGACACACTGCAAATAGATGTGACTTTCTGTCTTCTCTTCACACCTTCCTGCCCCTGCCAGCTATTAGAGATATGTCACACTTGTTCCCTACCAAAACCCTACTTTGGAAAATGCTACCTGACTCTGGAGCCTCTCCCTCTTCTTTGTGCAAGGAGCTCAGGTACTCAGTATCACAGTTAGACTGGGCACAGCGAGCAGTGAAATCTGTGCAAGCAAAGGGCCCTGCTGAATCTGCAAATTTTCCCTGGCATTGTTGGCAGATGCTGGAACAGGAAGGCCATGCTCCCCGGTAGTCGTGACCATCTATAAGTGAAATTGGCACAACTGGTTTATGGTCTCCAGCTTTGAAGAACAGCCTTACTCTCATGCTGCTGGTTTGCAGGGCTTTCAACTCTTACATGACTAGGTCACAATACTGACTTAGAGGCCAAAATACTGCCTTAGCATTAACTGATAATAATTGAGTGCCATAAACTGTGACCTGCAATTAGGAACAGGATTTGTGTTTATCTGGGATTATGGCCATAGCCATGTTCTGGATTTAATGGGTGAACATAGGTCCTCCTAATCATTCCACAGTAGGGAACATCACTTCCCACAGATGCCTGCAGTCCAGACTTTCTGCAAAATCCAACCATTGGCTTAAGCGGGTGCTTAGAAAAGAAGAATTTTCAAGATGGTTCCTATTCTACACAACTTCTTTTGCAGATATTTGGCTAGTGTCTCTGAAATATTGTAAAACCAAAATCCTCAGTGTCCTGAGGATTGCACCTTCCTGGTTTCTTCTGCCCTATCGTCTCCATTGTAGTAATTTCATGGAAATGATTACATAGAAAGAGGTGTGAAGATCGTGTTAAAATGACATGAAGACAATAACCTCCCCTATTATTCCACAGTCATCCAGAGTTCACAGCTGGAGTTTTGATGCAGAAGAAATTGAATGTGGAACTTCAGAAGAACAGTAGCAGCTTCTTGTAAATATTTCCCAAATCTTAGTTTTGTAGGTCTGTGAATTGTTTATTCTCAGCCAGGGATAAGATCAAAATCTTAGATATCTACTTTAGGGTGAGATGAAGTGCCTCTGGATATGCACATTTCCTTTCAATATGATAAAAGGAACCCTAATTTTAGTTCCAGACAGATGAATTTTAAATGCTAAAACAGATGAATCCTATTGCATCCAAGATCCCTGTGAAAAGTCTGGCAAGTTTCAAGTGATTTTAAAAAGTGTCTTAGTCTGGTCCCAAAGAACTGGCTATCATGTCATTGACCATTCCATATCTTCATGTCTGGGATGTGCCTGTGACTCTGGCCATTCCTAAAAATGGACAGGATAACATTAAATTGCCTTCTCCAAGGACAGAGTGTTTAGAGTGAGTCAAAGGTGGTTTTCACTTCACAATTTCCTTGAATTTCTCCCTGTGGAAGAAGTGAGGTTTTAAGGAGCTGAATAAGAGAAGGCTCTTGTGCATTCAGAATGGTTGTGGGAAGACTGACAGGGAATAAAGAGTAACTATTCAGCTTGAGATATTTATTTTCTTTTACTTTGTTTATGTGTATATATATATTTCAAAACAGAGTGACTCTGTTTTTTAGGGTCTAACTTAAAAGACCCTCCTGTGGCACCAGTATCAATCCCATCTAGAATTATCCAGAATTAAGATTTTTATGATTAGTTCTAGGCAACAACGACCTTGTTTGCACTTTGTATTTGTTAGCACCCTCTAAATACAAAATTTTAAATCCTTGGGAATAGTTGTAGAAATTTGCTGGTTTGTTGTCTGAAAGAATCACTCCATCTTGCATAGCTGTAAACAGTCATCCATGGCAGGAGTTTTAGGACTGTATGTGCTGGAGGTTGCAAGTCTCTCCAGGCGCTGCTGGCTGGATGGTCATCACCTTTGGAGCACCTTTGTGGTGCTTCCCTGCCTTGTGCTTTGTGCCATGCTGTGAAGACTCACTTTCTGTTCTCATGTCCAAGACCTGAACACTTACTCCTGCCACCCAGGAGCTGGGTGAAGTTAAGCCCTGCTCTTATCCTGCACAGACACAGGGGAGAAGAGCTCCCAGAAATGCTGGGGCAGGCCATGCCTCTTGAAGAGCAGGCTCCTGGAGTGTTTCTTGCTGGGGAACAGTGCTATACCTGTGTGGTCCAAAAAACTTGCGGTGCAGTCATCTATGTGTGTACAAATGGCAACCTTCTCCTGTTTGTTTATCAAGGTACCTATTAGCAGGTTAAATGAAATTATATGCTGATGAGATACAGTCAATTAATAAAGAGGATGTGATAAAATCAAAGTGAATCAGAATGTGCAATCTCTCTTTTGGTAATGCCAGCACAGTACACAGTAGCTCGACTTGCACAGCTCACCGCTGACAGCATTGAAGGATATGGGAAGATAACCTTGCTGGAAGCTCTGACTGCTTAGGTGGTGTCAGGAAAAGTGGACGAGTCCATGTTGGAAAGGACTGATATAATCCTCACAGGCACCTGAGTGCAACATGATGATGCCCTCTTACTGCCTTTGTCACTTCTTATAGCCATGCTATAGGAAATCTTGGCCATAATCACCTTGCTGTTCTGCTACACATCTCAGTGCATAAACTCAGCACAGCATCTGTTTTCTGCTCCACCACCTATTTGTATTTCTCTTCTTGGCTTCAGCTGCAACTCACATTGTTGTGTGCATGTATCACATATCAGATGGGAAAATCAGGCCCTTCATGTCTGATGCTTCTTTACTGCAAGGCTGAGCTCTCCAGTATCGTCTGATAAGATTGTGCTATAGAATAGCCTATGAAACACAGTGTAAAGTGATTTCAGATACCTTCCAGCATTTTACCAGCACATAAATAGTTAGCTGCCATTGGAAATCTTAAGCTACAGACAATGGGAGATGGTAACCTCTTGTGCACAGGATTTAAAACTATAGGATCATTGACCTTGAATCGTGCATGTAGCCTGGGAAATCTAGAGTTAAGCAGCTTGCAAAGCCATAAAAGCCAGCCACCAGTCTGAAGAATAGAAGCCTTCTTCTAGTTTTCCTGCTGATATTCAATGTTGTTTCAATCAAAGTACAGGTACTACTTGAAGAATGACAGATCTTGTGAGCTTTATATACCAGTAAAATGTGATTATGCTTCATGACACTCCTGCATTTGACTTTTACATTAGAGAATATGATTCACAAATTCATTTGAAAATTCACAAAAATAGAAAATAAAGATTTTTTTTTAATTGCTGGTTTCTCATTAATTGCACATCATAACTGACTCACAGGAAAGTAAGAATCATAATGAAGAAAAACAGAAATAAAAAGGGACCCACAATCTTAATGTGTATCAGTACTGAAAAAATTACAAAAATATAATGAAAAGCACAGAAAACTATATTTTTCTTACTGGCTTTATTCTTATAATATTATCAGATTTTTAAAATACAGTTTTAGAAAAAAAATGAACTATAGCTTTTTGCAGTGATAGGCGACAGGTCAGAAAAGCGTTTCAGAATAATTTTACACCTTTTAACCTTAAAAAATACTTTGCTGACAATTGAGAAAGGGCCTTAAAAGAAGCGCTGATAGGCATTCTCACAGCAGGGTTGCCATGTCCCATCACATAGCAGAGGGTTTCTGCATAATGTATCCTGTAATAAGAAGTGTACTGCAAATCACCGGGCTTGAGTAGCAGTTTTAAGAAAGTAATCCTTGGCATGAACTGCTATTAGTGATGACACTGAAAGTTTGTTACGTAAAACTCTTCAGAAGACACAAAGAAGGTAAACTGTTTAAAATTTTGATTCGAGCCTTGAAAGAACTACTTTGTCATAGAAAGTCGTCTGCATTTGAATATATATTTAGTGTGCTCTGGTTTTTTTCATTTTTGCTTATGCTTGGACAGACTCATTAAATGGAAACTGCAGAGTTTTGTTCAATGAATGTCACTTCTCTCTCATTCCGTGCCGCAAATAGTAATTGTTCCAAAAGTGTCTTAATAATTACTGGTGTTAATTATGAATGCTAATACAGTCAATGATCACTCAGAGCTCCCATGTTGCAAATCCTTTATAAACGAAGTAAAAATTAAAAAAAAAATTTAAAAAAAATTCCAGTATAACAAAGACTAAATCACTCCATCAAAGCACAGCAAGCTATATTCATGTTTTAATGGCTAGACTAATCAAAATGGGATATGAATCTACAAGAAACCTTCTTGTTGAAATTAATTTTGTATTTGTCTGGAAATGTAAATAAAAGAAAACGTGAAGGGGCCATTTCCAGGCAAGTTCTTTTCAGTGTTAATGATGCAAATCAGTGAAGTTTCTCAGTCCCTGGGGAATCTTTTTGTCTTTCTCATTTCCATAAGAATGTTTTTTAGGTGATTAAAATAAAAATCTAATGGAAATAAAAATTCTTTATACTTTTCTCACAATACAGTTTAGTAGATATCTGAAAAAAAAAACCAGAGCTGGCATTGACTTTGGAACTATAATAAACCTTCCTAGGAGAGTATTGGTCACAAAATGGTTTTGTATTTCTAATGGAGACATTTTTGGTTGTCTTTAGAAGGATTTGATAGTAGTTGCAGTCATGTGAAAGCTTGATGTGTCAATGTAACTCCAGAATTTTCTCAGCAGCAAGAGGTAATGAAATATTTCATTGTGTTGTTTTCCAAGTGAGCAGTATAAGACACGGGCAGAGACAAAGTAATTAAAACGTTGGCTTTCCATATTTTTGGCAAATATTTTTTTCAGAGCTACATTCTTCCTGAAGATCAAGGACTGGACTGATAGTGGAATACTGGAGAAGCATTAATCATTTTAATCTACTTTTAATCCCATCCTTTCTCCAGAAAAAAAAATCTTGTTTTCCATGCAGTGCTCAGAATAAACTCCTGTCCCCAGTGTTCACTAGTTGCTATAAGTTGCTCAGGACCAAACAAAGAAGCGAGGCAGTCTCTTTGGCATGCTCACAGCCATGGTCTCCAGTGAGAGCAGAGCAGGGACGCAGGAAACTGCTCTGGCACAGGCAGGGAACCCCACTGTGGACTCAGGGCTGCATGAGGAGGCTGCGGGCAGGAGACACAACAAGGAACCAAGTTTCTGTGCTAACCCCAACCCATGCACTCTTGTAGGTTTGACACCAGTGAATAGGGAGCTGCAGCCCTTCAGCAAATGCACATAGAAATGGAGTTGGAAATTACCGCAGCTTGGGATTGGCTTTCTTCCTGCTGAGTCTCCTCCTCAGCTGCTAGTGAGCAACCAAGGAGAATAAGTTCCCAGGACTGCTTGGCTCCTGGGTTTGGGTTGTGGAGGAATGAACAGAACTCTTGGGCTGGATATGGGATCAGATGGGACAACTATTCAGGGAAAATACACAGGTGTCTGATGCCTCTGTAACTCCAGGAGGTGATTTCCTTCTTATCCCTCTCCATAGCTCCTGGCTGAAGATTTGCCCTCCTGCCCCAGGCTTCCCCAGCCCTGAAGGGAGTCTCCTCCAGCTCCAAAGGGGGAGACTTATGAAATGTTCCTGACTATGGTGAAGTCAGAGAATGCTCAAGGTCCATTATTCAGCAGATACTAGTCAAGGACCACAAAACCTGAGATGGGATGTAAAATCTCAAAACAAACCAAAACAGAATTATTTCTTTATAATGCTTTTTAAACAATTGTACTTATAAGTACATTTCAACACTGACTTATTGTTTGCTATTGGATATTAATATTAGAAATGTGACTGTTTTCAAGCTGTTCTCCAGACCCTGAGGACACATAATTTATTGTTTCCTTAACATGGAGAGAATACAAAAGCCCAGAGTTTAAGAAGAAATACAGTTATACGTGGTGAAATCATGACTTGTGACAACATTACCAGTCCATAAGTTCGATGCCATTCTTCCTCCTTCTGTTTGGGTGAGGCAAGGAACAAATTCCATGAAAGCTCTTTGAAGCCTTTAAGGGAAGAAACTCCTTTCCATCTGCCACTCTCCCTCACAGCAGTGTCCTGAGCCTTATGCCTTGCCTATATATCCCCACACAATGTATGGGAGACCCTGAAACAGCCCACACTGCCTGCCACAACCAGCAAAGAGAGAGGAAGGGTCAGAGTGAAGTGCTCCTCAAGGCAGCTTTCCCTGGCCACCTGGGAGTCAGCCCTGCCTGCCTGTGCACAGTCCTTTGCTCACCCCCCTCACTGTGGAGGGCTCAAACACCTCTTCTAAAGAAAAATAAATACACACAGTTTTAAATGTAGGACACAGCCAGAGCTTTATAGAATCCTTTACAGACACCTACTGTCCAGTGCAATTGCCTGGGGTTTATGAGGCTCTGGTCCCACCCCTTTCTGGAAAGAAATTTTCTTCCATTCCCAGGGTGTGCTTTCTGCCTGGCTAGGAACTTGCTTGCTGGAGCATTGCCACAGGGCACCCAGTCATGTGCTTTTAGTGGCATGCCAGAGAGAAGGAACATGACCCTGTAGCCTAGGGCCTGAGTGCAGATACCTGGGATTTACTTAAGTTTCAAGGAAAAATCTAAGAGGTAAAAGCAGCCTTGTCACCACCTTTCCTGCTGAGTACATACAACTATAGAGAGATTGGGTACCCCTTCAGTGAGATATGAGTTTGATTTCTCTCAGCCATAGAAAAGATTGCACCTAAACCCTCCATTTCCTAAGGAAATAGAACAGCAGCCTAGATACTGGACAGACTGATGCTACATTTTGCAGGGATCCTGGTCTGGCACATCAGGTGCTCAACTTGCTCAGCTTGCTAAGACCTTTGCTGGATGTGATCTGAACTCTTCTCTCCACACTGGGCTTGGAGGGCTTTATCTGGAAGGGAATTTAACTGGTAACTTGTGAGCGTCCCATTTGGTGCAGGCCTCACTGTGCCATGTTGCCAAGCGACACTTTGCAATGTGCCTCCTGCAGCCTTCTCTCGCCAGTTAGGTACAACTCCAATGTACTCTCCTCTTTGTCCTCAAAATGTAGCGTTATGGATTGCAGCCTTCTCGACGCCAGGCAGGGATGAGCCTGTTTTCTGGGAAATAGGTCCAGCAGACCTGCAGAAAGCGTAACTGGATGCTACACAGCTGACATGAACTGATGTGGAAATGTTGTCAGCTCATCTAGTCAGAAACCTGTTTGAGACTGTGCCATCTGCACACTTTGCTGAGTGCTCCCAGCCAGTGCCCACTGCTGCTCAGGCCTGGAGACAGGACTGCTGCTCCTGAAGCCCTTGGAGCTGTTCCTTTCCCTTGGCAGGGACCACCTGCACAGGCCTGCACTGGAGACTGGAGCAGGCTGGGGCTAAACAGGGTGATGTCAAGCTGGGGTGAGCTTTGCCGTCAGATGCAGGTTGTGTAAGGACAAATTGCTCAAGAGATAAAGAGGCTCAAAGTGACTGCCCTGTCCATTCCCTGGGCCATTGATTCATTTTTTATGCTAGTTTCATAAGAAATATCCCTGTATCTTTAACGGGTTCCTTGGCTTGTGAGTCACAGAAAGGGCAAAATGAGGTCCTATAATAAAACAGATCTGGCTGTAACACATACTTTTCTTCACTTACCGTCTTCTCCAAGACTGGATCAAGAATTTTCTCATGTGAATCCCAGGGGTATCTGCAAAGTAAGGTAAAGAAGGGCTCATTTTCCAGACCAGTCCACTTGGAGCAGAAAGACAAGTGGTGTGGCATCTTTTAGAGCAAAATGGGAGAATTCTGCAAACTCTAATGTTTCCCTGAGGCTAGACAACCTCCAAGCAGGAATTACAATTTTGAATTTAGGCATCTTAAAATGCCTTTATGTTATTTCAGGGTTCTAAATCCCAGCTAACTCTGGTGGGGTATGTCTAGGACTCACTTGAGGAGAAATTCAATGCACAGAGATAGTGAATTCTCACCAGACTTTATAATACCACAAAATGAAACATGTCCTCACCCAGTGGAATTGTTTTTAGTGATCTTCTTATGATGTTCTAGGGAAGATCCCCTATAAGTTTTCTGGGACTGTCCTTTCTGAATGGGTCCTGCTTAGGTGTTATGTCCCTCAGAGAAGTGGTACAAGCTGGGATAGCTGTGGTGGCAGGTGCAATAGGGTAACTTTAAAAGTGCCACAAATGTATGTGAACTTTCTTCAAAAATGTAAATCAGTCAGGATATGGAATCCTGTTATAACGAATTAATCTGTGCATTAAATGGGAAAAACTATGAAAAGTCTAGCTACTTATCCTAGATAAGAGGCTGAAGCCAACACTAAATTTACATTTCAGTAAGGACAAAATATATCCCAGAGAACGTGAACAGAAAGACCAGTCTCACATTTGCAGAAAGGCGTAGCTTTGTTGCTGTACCTCTGCTCTCAGGTATTCCCCAAAAGAAGAATTGTCAAGAGGAAACTCCTGTTATTGTCTCCTGTTATTGTCTCCAATATTGCCCTACCAGAGTTTTTCGTGGAGAAGACTGGAAAGGCATCATACATTTGCAATGGTTCTAATGAACAGTTTTGACCTATTTCCCAAAGCAAAAGGTAGCCATTGATCAGGCTGTGTTTATGGTAGGGATGGTTTTGTTTTAGAAATTCAGGTTTAAAATCCCAAAGAAATCTTTCTGTAGCATGAGCATATGCCCCCCCCCCCTTTTTTTTTTTGTCATGGAGAGTAGCATCTCAAACGCCACAGCCCAACTCCTAAAAAAATTCACCTCCCAAGCTTCAAACCCACGCTTGCCTTAGGCCCACAGCTTCTGAAAAAGTTGTCCTGGGAAAGATGTCTCCCTCCCCTCCTCCTCCTCCACCCTGCAGCAGGACCCATTGTCCGCCGGCGGCAAGGCATAAAGGAGTTAACGAAGGAGCCGGCAAGGAGGTATGACGGGGTGATGTCAGAATATTTCCAGGGGAAGAATGTGTTGGGGGGCGCTGGCCGGGCTGGGGCTGGGGCTGGCGGCCCCCGGCC
>VZRZ01002226.1:268515-389098 GCA_013398175.1 Climacteris rufus | reverse complement strand
GTACAGGTTTTTTTCACTTTCTCAAGCCCTGAGCTGGGCACCAATTTTGTTATTGTTTGAGATAACAGCCGGAGGAAACCTCCTCCAAAACAGAAAGCAGCTCTCACCAGCCCATCCCCCACTCTGGTCCAGAAAGAAATTTCTCAGAAGAAATTAAAAAAACCCCTGTTTATTCACACACAATATGCATGCAGTAACAGCAAAGACAATAAAACAAATGAATAATATCAGATAATAAATCCCCCAAAAGGGAAAACCTCGGTTGAAAAGTCCCAGAGAGTCCCTTCCGTTTGGTAGACTCCCAAAGCCAGGGGTGGGAGGGGTCCTGGCACAGGCTGCACCAGGCCTCCCTAGGCCCAGGAAGGGGAATGTCTCTCTGATGTTGATCCCCTCCACAGTTCCAGGTGATGGCACAAGTCCAAAGAAACAAAGAAAAAGGCAAAAAAAGGAATTATAAAAATGGCCAAAAAGGCAAGGGGAAGAAAAAAACAGAAGGGAAAAAATCCCCAAACATCTCCTTCTCTCCGCCGTGCCGACCTTGTCTGCTGCAGCTGAGAAGAAGGATCCCGGGGGAGTCACCTTATTTTAAGCACAGTCTGTTGAGAGGAAATCTGCTGTCCTCCGGGCAGGAACATAACCCTGCACTGGAAAGATCCACTGTCGATAGGGATACAGGACAGTGGGGTTAGGATACAGTCACACCAGGACACAAAATAATTTTTAAATGGAGCAATTCACCTTACGTTTAGACTATTTGTACATGATTAGTAGGTATCAGCAGCTTATTAATGATCCTTTCAAACTGATAGTTAACCAGAAGGTTTTGCTTCACAAACACCAGGGCTGAAAAGGAATATCAACAAAGTGTGGAAGCCAAGACAGAGTTATTTATTGTTTTAAAGTGCGCTCTTATATTGCACTGTAACACATTCTGGGCTGATGTGATATAGTAGATTCACCAAGTTAGAAAGATGGGATTCAGAGTGCTACAGACCTTTATAAATCCATGGTACTTGCAAGGAGACATATTTCCCTTGGGCTGTCTGGAGAGTACAGGAAAGCCCTGACAAAATGACTAGATTAGCAGACGAATTACACCCATTTTCAGATAAATTTTCTTAGACATACTAGTGGTTCAAATACTGCTTTCCACCAAATGTGTGACTTGATCACTGTTTGACATGCCTTGTCTGTCTCCTCAAGGACAGAATGTCAGAGACACCAAGGTGAAATGGATGTAAATCACGGTTAGCTTAACAGGAGGTAGAACTGAGTTCCTAATAGATCCACTGTCATGGACTCAGAGTCCATGAGTCTCACTCATGGAGTGAGAAAGAGGGTGGGTCTAACAGAAATATGGAAGCTTTTGAGGAACATAATGAAATACAGGGAGAATCCAGAGAATTAATTGATTCCTTTAGCAAATGAATCTTGAAAATAGGTGGCAAAAATCAAATCACCAAGGGCTTGCTGCAAGATGATCTTAAAAATCTGCTGCTTAATTAAATTTTACACATGCATGTACTTGTATATTTTATACATTTATTTGCACATTACATTTTATAAAAAGCTATAAATAGGTGTCTTTATGTTTAAGTTAAAACTGAAAAATATTTTATTTTCCATTATATACTTCAGAAATCTTTCTTTGTGGTTAGTAATATTCACCATGAAATTCAGAAAACTATCAACTTTTCACTATTTTCTCTGGCTTACCTTCCCCCAGATGCCATATTTTTTGATCACATAATTCTTCTTGTTACTTTGCACCATTTATGTGTGTATCTTTGACTTAGGTCAAAGCTTTTTAGTGTGCTCACTTCTGTGTTTCCACATTTATCAAGGATCAGCTTTTACCGGCCCCATACCTAAAACTCTCATCCTGACTCTTGTCAACTTGTCAATTACTGAACCATCCTTTTCTTTCCTTTTTGTGAAAACTGTTGTCCATTTCAAATGAGGCTGGACTGATTTTCTCCACCTTGTCACTTTGACAGTGTCACTCTTGACAGTCTGCTGGCTTACACTTCTCCATTGAGTTAAGCACACCACTTCTTTTAAATTTCAAGAATATCATGAATTATCCCTAACCAACCTAACATGTCTTTCACCTTCAGCATTTGGAATTAGCCTCTGATATAGTACTTTCTGTCACCTTGTACTCATTTACCTTTGGCATGTTATGCTGCCCCTCTCACTGGAAATGTCAGAAAACCATCCCACAGATTTTTTTCCACACTAGTTATTTTTTCGCTGTATAAATTCTTTTGGTTTCCTTTTTTGTAAAACTTAGATAACCCCTAACACTGTTTCAGAGCTTTTGCGCTCAAAGAATTTCCAGTCATATGTTTTTCTGCAAGTTGCTTATAATATGGACCCATTTTCCATAGTTTTATTTGTCTAAAATTATGTTTAAACTGAAGCCTTGAACCCTAGGTCCTGTGGTGATACAAAGCTTAACATTATAATATGAAAAGTTGGTGAAAAACATTTTTTTAATTTTCCACTTTTTGTAGCAATGTGGCATTCAGAAGTCTCATGTTAAAGTTTAAGGAAACAACAGCATTCAGTCCTATGCCAGAGGAGCCAGAACTGAGTTCCTACTCCTCACTGAAAATAGTGCACTATCAGGCATACAATACATCATTGGAAAAAGAGAAAAAAAAAAATGGGAAAATGGTGTTTTTAAAAAAATTATTTTAGCATGTAAAGCAAACAACAAATACACGGGCAAGACACGTTACGTAACTAAAGTACAAACACATATACTTTCTCCGTAAGAAATAGCTATAAGTAGCAGATATTAAGGGTAAGGAGAAGTTAAAAAGACAATTGTTCGAGGTACTGGACTGCTTGATTGGTGAAGAGAATTTTCTTTTTACAGTAGTATAATAGTTATGGAAGTGCAGCAGGAAAAAAGGGATTTACACTTTGCAGTTTACTGAGGACCCTTTTGAGTCTAAGAACAGCCTGAAGTCATCCTAGAAACTTCGGCATAAAAAATGGACAGCTTACTAATGAGCATATACATTAAGAGAGACAAACTTAGATTGCTTCTAAGGATTTCATGTCAATCTTTATGTTATTCCATCATCTATTCTGTAATTACCCATATAGCCCAAAGAAATAATCAGGAGAGGTTTTATATGTTAATGCCTCTGCTCTGCAAAAAGCAAAGAGAAAATGAAAGCATGTACAACTTTTCTACAACTTCTTCAACTTCTGAATTTTATAAATTTTAGTAATGAAAATGAAAGCAGAGTACATCAAGAACAGGATAAGAATCTTCTTGACACGTGATATAAACTTACAGTTTTTGGCTCAGATCAGAACTAAAGTCATTGGGTAAGACATCCATATATAATATATATTCTTGGGGGCAAACAAAATGTATGAGCTGTGAGAGTCATATTTAAGAGACTTACTACAGCACATGTCCTCTAAATCCAGCAGAATCATTTGGAAACTGCTGTGTTCATTGAATTAGTTCTGCAAAAGTTGTGGGTTCAGCTTACATAAAACACATGAAAAAAATATTCCTGTGCTGGTTGTCTACAAATGGACAAGTACATGCACGTCAGTAGCATATGTCCTTTACAGAATATATGCACCTAACCACAAGATTTATGAGACATGGATGCTCTGACACAGTATTATATTCATCCTGCAACACAGTGTTTTTTCCTGTTATATGTATACACACACATTTCTTTCTGATTCTTCCATTGATTTTATATCATAAATAAATACACCTTTATTTAAAAATATTTAAAATATATAAATTGGTGTCTGAGGGTAGGGTGAGACAATAGCTAATTTTTGTCAAAATCCACGGGTCTATTCTGTAAAATCATGACAAATCCATCAGCTACCCTTTGACCTCAATAATGGCATATCACATACAATATAGAATGCCCTGTATTGCTATAAGATAGCAGAAAAAACATTGATATAAGAAGACATTCAGAAAAGTAGAGAACATTTATTTTATCTTCTACATATAACTGTTTCTTTTATATAAAAAACCCAAACACAAAAATATAATGCTAATTTACTATAGTTAATCATATAATGGGTTTATAATAGATGTAAAGAACAAAATGGTATTTCAGTTTACAAGGAAAAAGCTTAGTAGAATCTTAAAATGTTTTTTTGTTTTGTTTTGTTGGGGGTTTTTTTTGGTTTTTTTTTTTTTTCAAAGCTTGTATTTCAAACAGTCATGAAAGGCTCTCCTGGTTTTTACTGGGGTAGAGTTAATTTCCTTCCTAGCAGCTGGTAAGTGATGTGTTTTGAATTTATACAAGAATAATGCTGATAACACAGTAGTGGCTTAGTTGCTGCTGAACAACACTTATCCTAAGTCAAGGATTTTTCAGTTTCCCATCATCTGCCAGTGAGCAGGTGCACAAGGATCTGAGAGGGGGCATGGCCAGAACAGCAGACCCAAAATGGCCAAAGAGAAATTCCACACCACTGAACATCAGGCCCAATATATAAGCTGGGGGGACTTGGCCAGGGCCTGCTGATTGGTGATAGCAGACAGTCTGGGCATCAGTCAGTGGGTGGGGAGAAACTATATTGTCCATCATTTGTCTGTTTGGGATTTATTTCTCTCTCAGATTTTGTTGTCTCCCTTTCCATAACCATCTTTAAAAAAAAAAAAAAACTTCTTCTTATTATCTTCTTCTTCTTCCTCTTCTTCCTTTTTTCTTTTATTATTATTAATTTTAAATTTCATTTTGTTTCAATTATTAAGTTGTTCTTAACTCACAGGTTGTACCATTTTTTATTTCTCCTCTGCATCAGAGCACCTGCATTGTCCATAGTTACAAGCAGAGTTTATATCATGACAAGGGCCCATGTGGTCACTCTTCTCTCTTAAAACTCCATTTGATACGTATACTTCAAAGTACTGTCCAGTTTTTATTGATATCTAGGGTAAATATTTAGCACTGAAAATTAAACTTCCAGGTTTGGAAGTTGTAATTGACTTTTTCTTACTTTAAATTATATGAAGTTAGTAAAAGTATCAGGGGAGGTGAAGAAATGTATATGTGTTCATGAATAAAATATTTTGATTCTCTATCCTTCACTTCTTGTGAACATTGATGTGGCATTATATTCCAGAAATGTGCAGCCACAAATGAATTGTCTGATACTTCAAATGCATTACATGTTAGTAGGTCTTCTTATGTGTTTAGTTTATGAAATTAAGAGATTTTTCCAGACAAAAGATTCTATAAGTAATGATCAAATTTTGATAAATATTCGTTGATGTTCCAGATCAGACAGAATGTTTTTATCTATAAATGAATCAGAGGAGCTTCCTGTTATAAGCAGATGTCACTTTTTTTTCCTCTCTCACTATATATGAAATTCGTTTCCATAGACTGGAAATTTTTCAGCACAAGGAAATTTATTGAGTAAATATTGGTTTGTAAGATTTCAGTTTATTCTAAATCATCAGAAAAAGAAATATTACTACATTAAACATTTCATAAACTGAAAATAAATTTGCAGGTCAGGCTTACACTTGGGGAAAGCAGCAGTCAGATAAATAAATCTGGTGTATTAGTTTGTGCCAGCCCTTCTATTTAAGTTGGCTTCTCAGGGTAAAGTATATCATTCAGACAGGTCACCAAGGGGATAATTCAGATTTCTATTTTTCTTTTTTCCAGGATTTTTCTTCTCATGCAGCCTAATCTTACAGAATTCACTCTGAGTTGTACCATTAACTTCAAAAAAACTTTCATGTCATTTCATATTTAAAATTATGTTTAAAACCTTTTATACTTAGTCTGACATGAAGAAGCCTTCTAAAATTAATTATCTGCTTTGATTTTGATGAGTTCTTTTTTCAGTTTGGATTAACTATTCAGTTTTGAGATGTAATTTGTATCCACACTTGAGCACTGTTGCCCCACAGACTTGTATCATGTCCTGTGGTCCAGATTTGCTCATTGCTATTGTTCTATGCCCTCCAGAGAACACAGAATCCTGAAATTATAAAGATATTGATTGGTTGATATAATCCACATTTCCTTAATTTCTGTCATCTATGTATGTATGTACGTATGTATGTATGTATCTATTTATCTATCTATCATAAAATTATTTGTACTTTGGTCAGGAAAACAAGCAAAAATTGCTAATATTGTGCTTCTAAAACTTTTGGTAAACTGTTCTGGTGAGCTGTGATTATTCTATTAAATCGGACTCTAAAAATTATTAGGACCCAGCAAAGTCTATTAGTATTGAAAATCTGTGTTAATGCAAAAGTTACAAGGCAATAAATAAAGACTATTACAAACTACAGCTGTCATGCTGGATTCAAATTTGGGTTAATGCTTACAAAATGTTCATGATTTCCTACTTAATGGTAAGACAGCTTGCAAAAATAATGTTCCATAGTTTTTGCTTTCATTATAATTCTATTATAAGAAATAAAAGAAAGGAAAATGTGGATTCTCCTTGGGTTGGCTGCTTATTTTACCTTGCATTCAGTCACTCCTTAAAGCATGACACCTGAAAGAGACACAGCATTGATTGAAATAAATAGTAATCTCAAATTCCTTACAACCTAGAATGAACAACCTGGTACAAATGAAGGGAAAAGAAAAGCACAGGACACGTCAGTATCAAACCAGCAAAAAAACATTTTCCCATGTTGTTTCTCTCTTTCCTCAGACACTTTTAGGAAAACCTAAGATAAATCTGCATCAGTAAAGGTTAAAATGGATAAATGAAAGAGAGGAAGAAAGGGCTGGGAAGAGTGGGGGGAAGGGAAGGAGGTTTTGAAGAGACACACATATTCTTGCATATCTAAATCACTCAGGATCTTAGCAAACTCATGGGTATACCTAAAAGTCCTGAAACCAGATGAATGTGTTCTTTTTATGATCTTTCAGGTGTAATTCTTGGATTCTATAGTGCAGAACTCCAAACATTAAAGTTAGATACCCATATCTCTATTGACTTAATCAATACTGTATATTGAAATTACCTCGTTAACCTAAATTTACCATTTGTGGAGAAATAAAAGACAAGAATAGCAAAAGAAGTATTTATACACAATGAGTGAAACTTCAGGCAGCACAGCTTTCTATCTTGCTTTATGAACCAAAGGGAAAAAAAACACAATGAAAATGAGATTGCAGGCTTGAAACAGATTGTTCCAATTTTTTTCATGAAGATCTTCTTCTTTAGAAAAATAAATGCATATGACTTTATGTCTATGATGAGAAAGCACTTCAAAACCATGCCAGATTGTACTTGAGGTTGTTAAGCATGATTGAGATCAAGCAGCACACCTAACAAAGAAATGGAAGGAGCTGAAAACCTGCAAATTCTCACCAAAAAAGTATATTTAGAATATTTTCTTCATAATTTCCTATCTCATCTGTTTATTCACATTTGCAATTGAAATGCTCAAGCTGCAAAAGGTAGAATTTTTAAGAGACCTAGAGAACTAAAAATATATATGAAAGGAATGAATCTGCTCAGTTATACAAACATACCAGCCCACAGACACAATCAGTTTGGAGCTGTGGAGAAATGTTGATGACAGCTTCCAAAATGTATTTTTGTGTTATGGTCCATACATCTACTTATAGAGATTCCTTACTTTCACCACAGAAATCATAAATGGTATTCTCAGCTTCCACCAGAACATTAAGAACCTTCCTATCAATAATATGGAAGATTACCTTTTAGAAAAGTTGTGTAAACTTGTTATCAATCTGCAAAGGTGAAACTGATTCAGAGGGGGGGAGCCAGTGCGCCAGAGTGAAATAATTGAATAAAAAATATTTATTATTTTGTTAGAAGGGGCTGAAGAATCAGCTACCCCTAACCTAACAGTATATCATTTTTAATTCCATTGAATTAGCTCCTACAAACAAACAACACAAACTAAAAGTACTAGGTGGGGAAAAACAGTTTTTCTCAAATATTATGCAGATGGTAAACAGGAAGGAACATGAATTGTCAGGCAGCAGAACATCCTTAGTGCTAGCAAAATGATGGAGTACCATAAAAACAAGTACTGATAACTGCGGTGAGTTCTAGCATCATTTCACCTAAAACAAAAACTTACCAATTAGAGGTGCATCTAGGAGAAACTCAATGTGTGTATGAATAAAAATAGACTCTTACTGTGATACATCTAGGCCCACACTATGAAATAGTAAAGAATTTCTCATAATCTGACTTCGGCTGATGTTCACATCATCATTCTGTATTCTCATCATATCAAGATAAAACAATAGCAATTCCCCTAGTAACTAGCAATTCAGTTGTTTCGAGAAGTAAATGGAAATAAAATAATTAATATTGTCACTACATTAGAACTGTTAGTTGCCAGACCATATTTAAAACCAGAACACAGAGGAACTGTAATTAATTTGAAAGGGAAAAAAGTATTTGGAAGATAAACTAAATTAATTCTTATTTTAAAAAGAGAGCTGATATGTCTCTATGTAAAATATATTCCTGTTTTACAAGTCTGAAGAAATATTATTTGTATTTTAAATATGTATATTTTCATCAAATAAGTGGTAACAACTAAAATACTACTGACTGCACAGACTTCTTGTCAGGAACATTTCCCTTCAGTGCATAATGCAAAATGGAAATCAGTAGAAATAGGATGGTATGTTTAAAGGAAGAAGGATTTAAGAGATTTTGACTGTTCATGTGTGTGTGGCATATCTCAGTGGAGACCAGAAAGGTTTAATTATGAAAAATTAATCTCCTTGTCAATTACAGAATAAAAACTAAGTATGAAATATGCTTCGTATATAAAACACATCCAAATATGACATTATTATGGCAAGATTAAATTTAATTTAAAATACTTAGGAAAGAAAAGAGACATTTTTTATTGTCTGTTTAGGAGATAAATTCTAGTATCTGATACTTAATGTTTTCATTCACTGAAGACCATTTTTCAAAATCTACTCTTTGTGGCAGCATATGTGGCAAAAGCTACAGCCCCACAGGCTCAAGACTGGTGGATTCAGCCTGAAGTTGCCACTGTCTGAGTCACACTCCCTGGTCAGGGTGAGCTTTCTGGCTCACCCCCAGCATCCCTCGCAACTTCATTACCATGTTTCAGTTTATTGGTTAATTATGGTATTACTTAATATTCTCTGTAAGGTTAAGTTCTAGAAACTTCATTGCTGTTCAGTTCTCGATTGGTTCCGTGTAAATCCTTGTACCCCAATTGGTTACTCTCCCCTGCTTGTATCCTGATAAATCCCCTGCTGTCCCCCTACCTATCATCTCTGGTCTCTGAAGCCTTCAGCTCTTCCCGATCCTCACGCCGCCTCTCCCAGACCCTGGACCCTCTCCTGCCTTCCCTGCTGCCTCTCCCCAGGAAATAAAAGAGCTGGAAATCACACCAGAGCCCTTCTCTCTGGCCTTTATTCTCGCCTGCACCCACGACATCGGCCCGGGGCTCTCTCTCACCCAGAGGAGCCAGCACTAACAGAGCTGCCGGAGGACGCGCTGCATCTGAGGAAGCTGCGAGTGGCAGCCCCCAAGAAACCAGGGTCACTCCCAGACTAAAGCTGAGTGGCCTTGAGCAGGCACCCGGAGCCAGCGTTAACTCTTTACATTAATGATTCACACAAATGCATGTTGGCTTTCAGCTGTAGTTTAGTTCTGTAACTTCTTTCACTTTCATGGAAAACTATGAGGATAACAGTAATCCTTTGAGCACTATATATTACCTATGATATTTTAGAAATATTTGCTTCGCTGCTCAAATATCTGTGTTTATGAAGAGTCCTTGCTACTACACTCTGGCTAATTTTGCTTCATAGAAAAAAAAAATGAAAGAATACATTAGCTAACACATCTTATGGAGGTAGGATAGTGATATCAATATAACACATAAGCATTAACAGCTTCCTTGTTTCAGATTACCTATCATTTATGTAAAATCCAATTTGAATAATACACTATTGCAAAGAAGCCATATCAACCTACAATCTTCTATATTCAATACTGACAGTTCAAATATAGAATAAACCGCTATGGCATTATGAAGTCTGTTTAATATGTAGTAAAACTGAAAAAGGGTTTTCACCATGTACTGAGCAGATTACCATGTGTAAACCACCACAAACATAAAACAAATATTGATATGAAGACAAGACATCAACAGCTATGTTAATACTCCTTAGCTTTCTACTTCTCTTGGATAATAACTTCATGGACCAATGGTATAATCTACAAGTTGCCCTTGCAAATTTTCAGTGTCTTGGGTGGTGGGGGGGAAGAGGAGAAAAAAAAAAAAAGAAAAAAAGAGAAAACCGCACAACCTACTAAACATTGTCTAGTCTGGAGAATATTCAGTTCCAAATTAAAATTTACTTTGATGGAGAATTTCTGGGAGGTACCAGAACAAAGCAATATAAAAGGGCTAAGACACCTTGATGTGGTCAGATGTTGTGTCTGCAGTGACAGACATTAAGCACAATCCAAAATGAAACACTGCATAATGTTCTGAGCTAAGGAAATGGGCAGTTAAAAATCAATCTCTATCTCACATTCCCAGCTCTGAACCTGAAAATGACAGCTATTATTCAGATTTACATTTTATCCCAGCTAGAATAAAGCCAATAAATCACTGTGCTTTTGGCTGCTCGGATAATTACAATGTGAATGGCTGGTATGAGTTTCACTGGGGGGAGATGCTTTCAGAGGGTTAGAGCACAAAGTGGAAAGAATGACAGTGACAAATGGGCTTGATTTCCATGTTGAGATGAGAGCTTGTGACATGCAAATTGCTGAACACAGTAACCTCTGCTGAGACCCATCAGCCCTCCTCATCAAATACCCAGAAAAGGTAAGTCTGTGTGGTGAAACATCTTTATGGAGCTGATAGCTCAGGTGAACAACCTTTTGGTTTAAGAGGACAGGGGAATTTTTAATGGTATATTAAAAAATATTCTCATGTTTCTTTGTCAGAAGAAATTTCATCATAGTCACTATCTTCAATGTAACTTATCAGTTTGCTTCTCTAAAAACAGAAACACTTTGAAGTATAAATTCTCAGTTATTATTAGTTCAATATATACTTCTAATCATATCTCTGTATCGGATGACTGAGTAGCAACAAATTCAGCTATACACGTTTCTCAAGAACATTTGAATGACTGTGATCCAAATGTTCCTAAGTCATTACTGTATGACTGGTCATTTAATCCTGTAACAAATTCTTTCATTTATCAAACATTAATTATGGCTCTATTTTATGACAAATGTCACATATGTTTCACAGCTCCTTTCCATGATTGTCCTGACTTCCATTCTGAAGTTCATCTTGCACAATTTTTTCCTGTATGACATCACGTTTACTACTCTCTATGTAAACAAACCTAAAAATAGGTATGCTTTTATTACTACAAACTTGAGAAAACCATTTGAAAAACAGCTGATAATTTACCTAATTGAACTTGATTTGGGCAGCCGGAACAGTGGGATGTT
Organism: Climacteris rufus; assembly: GCA_013398175.1. Taxonomy (NCBI): domain Eukaryota; kingdom Metazoa; phylum Chordata; class Aves; order Passeriformes; family Climacteridae; genus Climacteris; species Climacteris rufus. The sequence continues at coordinate 377,605 of VZRZ01002226.1, read as the reverse complement.
CCTATTGTCACAATGGAGATATCTTACTCAGATACAATTATTGATTATTATACATTTTTTATTATATCTTTCATAAAGTTGCCTTTTCTCTTGAGGTTTTGTTGTTGTTGTTGCTGTTCTTTGCTGCATTATATATGAGCAACTTCTACTCTTTTTTTAATAAAAATACGTCTGGTAGTTTGCAGAGTATGCAGATATTTATTCTTATCTAATTTCTTTCTGCTTTACAAGGACTGTGAGGAACACCAAGTATTCTCCAATAAACCTAGCAGTTTACCTGCAAAAAAATTATACTAAATTTCTATTTAAAGTTGAACACAATATGGCATCAACATCAGTTTGTTGTACAATAAAGACAATAAATAGGTGTCAATAACGTCAGATAAAAATCTGCACTAGGGTAAAGAATAAGTATACAGCTCTTTCTAGTCTACTCAAAAAGACCATTAGTAAATAAAAAAAAAATCACAAACACATATATTTGTCCTTGAAATATCTTTATAAAAGGGGGTAAGGGGGAAAACATCAAATGTGAAGGTTCCACAACTCTCCTGAGACTACACACACCAAATCTCTGTAGTAGTTAGAACTGGATGAGATCATACAAGCTGTAATAAAAGGTAATAAAACATAGCTAAGCTGTAGGAAATTAAGACAAAACCATGACAAGAACATGAGATAATGCCACTACAGGACTACTTTAATATCAAGGAAGGATAAAACTGAGAAGAGGAAGTGCCCTTAGCTAGGATGAAAAGCGAAAAATTTTGAACTATAGAAGAAGATAGGAGGCAGATAAAAGAGGCTTGATAGAAAGAGAGGATTAATTGTGCTGAAACAGGACATAACGGTAGACTTTAAATATCATGCTAAAGGGCATCTGGGAGCCAGAACAACATAGGTAAATGAAGAGATTATCCTTGATCCTTCTAAGATCTTTACTTGCTTGAGTACAAACATGATGCACTCAGTGCTTAGGCACATAAATGATTATAAACACTGGAATAAAATACAGAGAAAGCAGCTCCACTCTTTGTCTCTTTGAACTTTATGCAGAAGAAATAGAAGAGACAAGCAACAGAAAAAAAATTTGTATTCACTACTGCCCAAATCAACAAATTCCTTTTCTTTTTTAGATCCTTTCCTATATTTGTCCTGAAAGACAAATATAAGAATAGTAGTATTAAACTTGTTTTTCCCTTTATTTCATGGAATTATAAAATAGTCAAAAATTATCTAGGCTAGAGGTGATTCTAAATGTCAGACAGCCCAAGTCTCTTCTCAAAATATAGTCATTTAACATCAGGCAGGTCAGGCTGTTACACAGGTTTTTAATATGGTAAAAGTTGCAGATTCCACAGCCTCTCTGCTCAGCTGGTTCCAGTATTTGATTATTCTCTCTGTTTTACTATCCATTTAAGATTTCTGTAGTTTCAACATCTGTTGTCTATTGTCCTTTCACATGCACTCCAAGGAGCATGTGCCTCCATCTCTGCTACAATTTCTTGTTAGGTCATCGTAGAGAGAAGTAAAGTCTTGCCTTCACTATGTTTTTTTTAGGGCTGAAATAAGTGCCGAGTCACTTTTAAAAAGCAACTGGTTTATTGGCAAAAAGCACCAAAAACAACAACAACTGAAAACGGGAGGTCGAGAGAAACTCGCCCTCCCAGTGGCAAGGCAGAGAAATGCTGCGAGGGGCGCAGGGTGCTCCCTCAGCCACATGCGCCTCAGCAGGGCGACGTAACCAAAGGAGGACAAGAAGCAGGGGTATGGGAGGTTTTTAAAGACTCCCCACCAGCTCTGGATTGGTGGCTCTGAATCCTTCCCATTGGCTCGCTAGGCCTATGTTGAGGGAGCCTTGGACACTGACTCCATTGGTTTAGCTCCTTTACCAATTGCTGGTTAGCATGACATCATTGGAACTTCTTGGTCCTTCTGGAAATTTCCTTAGCTAACCCCCTTTTCAGGTAGCCCAATCTTGTAGTTACAACAAAACATTACACCCGTACATTTCAAGCCGCTTAATTTAATTAACTTTTAACTTATATTTTAACAAATCACTACGTCCAGTCCCAAACATATTCGTAACAAACTCTTAAACTTGTAAGCTGTGTCAAACCTGTAAAAAAATCAACGTTTGTAACAGGGATGAAGAGTCCTAGCACTCTCAGCTTCTCCTTGTACGTCAGCTGCTCCAGAAATCATGTTGGCCTTTCAGAATGTCAAATCCATTTCTTGATTTGTGGAATCCATAGTTAGCTGAATGAGGACTTGTCTGTACACACAATAGGTAATAAGACAAGAAATCATATTTCCCATAAAGACTTCAAAAACTGGGGCAGTATATACAGAATTAAACCAATATATAAAGAACCTCAGCAATTCATAACTGATAACTCATTTACAAAAAACGTAATGTTTTCTCCCATTATTAAAAGTATAAATAGCAGTATTAGTAAAAATAAAATATATTCTATGTTCTGTATTAATTGATTCAGTTTCATATTTATTTTTCTTATTTACTAAGTTGTTTCTTTTCCTTGCAGCTACCTTCTTAATTAACCTACTTCTGAATAGAATAAAGAATTTTGGCTTATACATTAACTCTATTGAGATGGATATTCTGGGGTCATAAATATAATATATTCTTTATTAGGAATCCGTATCATACAAAATATGATGAAATGGTTAGGACTCTTCATCATATCACAATGGCGCAAAAAGACCCACCTGAGAAGCAATATTACTACTCCAAATTCAGAACCTAATAAATCTTATAAGGCATATTTTCTGGGAGAACAAAGCAAAAAGTAGCAATGGTATACATTTTTCTTCTTTAAAAATATTTGAAAATTTTCTTCAGTTTGGAAATACCTTTTTCCCAAACTTTACTGATCAGTTTGAAGTAATAAATACCTATGTGGTCCATGGCTGTAAATTACACTGTACTTTGAAATAAGCAATTTTGGTCTATTAAACACCAAAACTCTGTTTTGTTCAGGAACTGAACACTTAACATATATGAAGATTTTAAAGTATTGCCTGCTAGATTATGCTGATATTTATAGTTTCAGGAGGCTTGGGTTAGAAGAGTGGTGTTTCATGAAACTATATTTGGTCGATGTAGCAGACATAATAAACTACTACTTGTAAGGGTGCCACGGCTAGGTAGTGGGTTTAAAATGCTGCACAGAGCCACTGGGTTGAGTGGAAGCAGCACCCTTCGGCGCTGCTCCCAGCTCCTCTTTGCAGGAGTACAGAGGCAGTAAGTGCAGGGGCGTTGGAGCTGGGATCCCACACCTCGTGGTATAAGCACAACAGAGACAAAGAGATGGTTCGAGGGGGCCTCTCCCATACAGCAGCCCGGGTTTATTGCGAACATGTACAGGAGATAAAAGGCGGGCATCTGAACTTGCAATGCACTTTTAAAATCTAGGGAACAGAGGCAGAATGCTGACCCAAACCAATCACCGAGAGGATGGGCGGGACATGGCTTGACTGACAGGTCACCAGCCCAGTGGGACCACTGTCCACAGGCACGTCACTCTGGAGCTGGCTGGCCCCAGGTGTGCATGGGAACATCAGATTTCCCTGCTGCTGTGTCTGGCAAAGGGGCACAAGCCCGGGCAGTGCCGAGGGGGCAGACGCTCCCGCTGTCCCGGCTCAGGCTGGGACCCTGTGCTGTCCCCACCGGGGACAGCAACCTGGCCTCTGTTTCAGCAGAGGTGGTGCCAGCAGGGCTGCCCCTGTGCAGGGCGGCACAGCCCAGATCCGGGGCAGGGCAGCCTCCTGCAGGACCATGTTGTATCAGCGAACCGCAACATAAGGGGAGCTAACTCTGCAGGGTATTCAGGTTGGAAGGAGATATTTCTCTTATCTCACAAGTATTCTGGGTAAGGTCAGTTGCCAGTAACATAAGTTACTATTAGCAATCCACCCAGTTAATACATAGATTCTCTACAATTTGTCACATCCAATATTTACCAATATTTTTTTCTGTTAACATATTACATTATTATCAAGATCTTAGTAGGGTTAAAAGCAACAGCTTGACCTTCCTTCAATAATTGCTGGAATTATTAAAATTTGACAGAAAACCACAAATAGCCCATCAAAAATGTTTTCCTAAGGAAAAAAAAAAACAGGCTTGAGAAAAATTACAACTTTATTAGTGATGCAATATATGCTAATATAGAGGTTAAAAGTACAAGAAAATATTTTGTTAATCTTCTCCATCAGAAATGTCTGATTTAAATAAAATGGTGTGATTTTATTTTTATCTAAACTCAGACTGCTTGGTACTTCTTTTAGAAGTCTGTATTAGCAAAACAGACTTTCAAATTAAGGTGATATTAGCATACTATTTGTCTCATTGCTTATTGTAATATTTTTTTGGTGGGGGGAAGCATAGTGAATTTGTATAAATCAAGCTGAAAGTGTTAATTTTTTCTTATTTTCTTCTTCATTTTTTCCTCATAAACGTTTTCTGGTGGGAAATAAGTTTTGTGAGCAGGAATTATCTGTCTCTTGCTAATAAAATGACAAGCCCAGAGATATGAGAAGCCACAGAATTCCAAAACTTAAAACAAGTCAGTTTTTACCTATCATAACTAAGATGTCATAGACAAACAGGACAAAAGATTATGCTATATCATCATCTTTTGACCTTGCATAAGCAAAAAAAATAATTTTATATAGAATTTAGAAAAAGAATTCTGAATATTTCATTGACCCTTTTTATATACGCAGAAAACATGCAAATGCAAGATTACTCTTACCTATTTCTTTATTCTGCAATCACTATCAATTTTAAACACACTTGTACTTTATTTCCAAGCAAATAATTCAAAACCCAGATGTGCAGTTAAAGCAAATTCATAAGAATTACAAAATTATTATTTTTCACCTATGTATTAAATTACAAACCTACAAAAACCCAAAAAAGGTGCTTTCCATTCAGGATTTCCAAAATTTTTATTTTCTTCACATACAAGTTCCTTTTTGATATTAAGATTAATTTCCTCACCCTTTTTAGTATGGTGAATGTGCAAGCATCAGAAAAATCCTATTATTGCTACTTGTCAGATTGCATTATTTTCCCCTCAGGAGCACTTAACACCAGAACTTCCTGCTACATCCAAATAAAGATATTCTGAACAGCACTGCTTTAGGGTATATATTTTTCTCACACTGAATAAGCAAGAAAAAATAACAGAATTATAATCGATTATTTTGACTATCAATTTCCTTCACTGTGGTTGAGCTGAATAATTTGCAGTGAATCATTCATGTGATTAATTTCCCTCCTTTTTTACTTATGAAAAATCCATTGGCTATTCCTAATTTATTTGACTTTACTTCTGTCTAGAACAGAACCCTTCTGAACCACAGGAAAGAGTTTTCAGTGAAGACAAAAATATTCTGCCAGTGGAAGAGTATCTTAGAAATATATTCACCAGGTTTTCAAATCTATATGGATCAATCACCCTCACCCAAAATTTAATCTCATATATTTTAAATTTTCCAACAATTTTATATATGTGAATAGTCATATGCAAAATACAACCGAACTACTCATATGCATAAAGTTAAATGTGTGCCCAAAAATATGCAGGACTAGCACTCACTGTCCGGGCCTTGCAGCACTGTAATACAGCACTATTTCTCTCTTGATCCTTTGCAATCTACTTTCCATCGGGAAAACCATCTTCATTTACTGAAAATACCTTGCTATGCGTCGTTAGGTAAATGCCTTTTTAATAAAGAGAATCCAGGTGTACAAGTAAAATACTATGATTGAATACCTTTAACACCTCAGCTTCATTAGGCAATGACAGGCTGTCATGCTCTTTTCTTATTTATTCTGGTTGAGTTGCCATCCCTTTCCTGTGGCTATTAACGTTGACAGATCATTTATTACTCTGTGAGAATACAAATATATTTCCATCACTGTCTTATACATTTTTCCAACCGCACAGACTGTTAACTTAGAACTCCATGTGCTCTTTTGAATAATAAAATAAATAATAATAATAACACATATACATGTACCTCATAATAATACATATACCTCATGGTTCTAACGTAACAACAACTTAAACCCATGCAAACGCAGAATTAAGGATTGAGTTCCTAACACGTTCACCAATACTTCCTTTTGTGTTGCAGTGCCTCTGGGCATAGCTGATGGCCTGGCCCGGCCCGGCCCCGCCGGCCCCTGACACCTTGAATAAGCAGAAAAGAACCCTTCCTCGTCTCTTTACTTCCTTGCTTAAATTAAAGTGCTGTGTGTGAACTGAGCCAAGACCCTGCGGGAGCTCTGATGCAGGCTCGACTCTGTTCAAAGAGAGACTGGGTGAAGCCGAGTCGCTTCTCTCAGGTCACGAGACCGCTGCTGAAGGCTCCGAGTTACTCATGCTTTTTACCCATGACACTTTTGAAATTATTTCATTATTTGATAGTAGTAAACCAAACCTTCCTTTTTTTGTTCACATTAAGCTGTTTGGCTTTTCTACTGAAATTAAAAATTTGAATGTGAGAATAAGAATTCTTATTCAAAGGAGGATTTGTGAAGGGCAAAAGAGCTATAGGTCCTTCACAGAGAACTGAAAACTTCACCGTAGTGTCTGTAATGTTATTCATTAATCTCCATAAATACTTCTTCAATAATGAGTAGTAAATCTAGCATATGAAGAAGATAATTTCAGTTTGGAGGGAAATTATATTTTTTCTATGAGTTAAGGTTAAGGTTAACTTAAGACAGCAGCAAAATTTAAACTATCTACTTCACCACAGAGTAATTACTAATCCATAAATTGAAACTGTTGGTGAAGTTCTCACAGATAATACTGATTGCCTTGCCATCCCAGCTTTCAGTGTTCAAGAGTAATGGACACAACTGGCCTCTCAGTCAACAGCATCCTCAAAACACAGTTTTACACAAAGAGCTGGGCTAAATGCATAATTCCTAAACTCAATATTTGTAACCATCTAAAAGTTTTCTCACTCAGAAAAACTGTTAATTACTTTTGTACGACAGAGAATATGACCTGCCATGCAATACAGAAGGATATCTTATTATACATAAGTCTGCAGTGTATCCAGTAGGTACTTCTCTACATTTTCTACAACCCTGTAGATATGAATGTAAAATATGACCTAATCTGATGGCTAAATTTGATTTAGCAAGAATTGGTATGCTATGGTTCAGTTGTGGGATTCATTTTCCAGCATTCCGAATGAGACCATTGCTTGTTATGAGTCTAAATGTGATACGTACTTAGGAATATTTCAGTAGGAGGCTACATTGATGAGGTTAATAAGCTGTGCTTTGTTTACTCTTAGTGCAATCAAATTGCTCTCACGGGTGATAGTGGAGACAGTTCCTGCCTCTTCCTCACCTACAAAAGAAAAGGAAAATAACCATGTGGTGAACTCTGCTTTGAATAAGCAGGCACTACTTGGAAATCATTACCAATACCTCCTCCACTTACCCTGCTACCATTTATGGCTACATGTATTAAGACTACAAATTCTAATGCACAAATAGTAAACCAGCACAACCCAAAACTTAATCCATCTGCCTGACAGGTGATAAGAATTTGACTATCACTGCAATCAATTATTAGGATGATGTTTTGAACAAAGGACTGTATAATTCTTCTGCTAGGAAATATCCTCCAAGTGTCTAAACTCTTCAGCGTTTATATTAAGCATCTTACATCACTGAATTTCACAAAAAAAATTAATTAATTCCACTTGTACACAGCTATTCCAAAGTCACCTTCAGAGAAGTTTTGCAATGACCAAAGAGAAAAGTCCTGATGCTCAAACATCAGTACTATAACAGTCCAGTTATGTTGTTGCTGGCACTTTATTTAATATTAATTAATGAAGCACAACAATTTAATCTCTGTGCCACAATTGCCAAGCTAATTACATACTCTTAATTGCAATACCTGATGAAATAATTGTTACCTGGTCTTGTGAAAATAACTAATTTACCATGCAGGAGATAGCTGGAAACATTAAGAGACAGAATCATTTTCATGTATGCATTGTAGAGATGTGCTACCCCCATGAAATGCACCAGGAATAATACAGATCAGTAAAATCTACTTCAAAGAATTAGAAACAAAGTCCAACAAGACAGAGTAATGTATATGCTTACAGCTTCTATATTTTTCATTAAATTAATAGACAGCAATGTACTTTTCATGTTCTGAACTTATGTGTTGGAAGTGTCTGGTGAGAAATATTTTTCAGCAGCAAATTTGCCATTTCAAACTGATGTTATTTTCAGAAAACAAGAATAATTTATGCAATTTCTTCTTATCTGGAAAGTCATCTTTCTGCTGCATCTACACAATGAAAATTACAAGTATTCATTAGATATTATGCTATTCCATCTCAGAAAAGTAGAATATTCTTTATTAATTTTCCCTGAATATGTAAACATAAAAGTGAAACATAGACGTTATTTACAGGCATTACCAGATAACATGGTAAAACCTCATTATCCTTCAAAAGTAAGGTAACATTCATGAGTTTAACTGTTCAATGTATTTTAGTAAAAATGTTTAGAAAAGAAAGTTCTTCGCTTGTTCTTCTTCTCTTCTATAGAGTCAACAGCTCCAATCAAAGTGTCCTCACTTCCTAATCTAATTATTTGATGCTCAATTTATTTAAAACTGAAGAAAAAACTATATCCTCATCCCATGCTATTTTCAGTTTTTTACAGTGAAAATCATAATGATAAATTCTGAGAACATTTTCAATACCCTTGATTTGCTTTCATCACTCATTCTTTGAATAATGCCAGAGTAAAATTTTTCGTTTTCATCCAGACCTTGTGTCAAAACACAACTGGCTAAAATCTTATCTGAGTGACCACTACAGACACTTCTGTTCCATAAGAGAAACCAAGCTCAGCATTAATTTCTTCTTGATTTTTTTCTTTTACTTAATGTTTCCTTTAGGTTTGTAATAGCTTCCTCTAACCTATGTACTTAAGAACTTCTCTTTAGCCACTTAATTTCCTTCCAAAAATACAATTTAGTAACAAAAATTCATTAAAAGTAAAGGGAACTACTCATGCTTAAAATAAAAAAATAATCTCTTATAAAATAATCAGTTCTTTTGACTTATTCTACTTAGTAAGTAAACAATCATCTTTGAATTGTCCTAGTCACTTAGGCTTTCTCCTCCCCTAAGTACACTTTAGATCGACAGATCTGATTGTGAAATGAGTTGGTTGTTAAATAAGATGTTTTGTGGGGCTTAGCTCAAGGCTTGGTTATGTCTGCCTTCCCCCATGATCTACTTTTTAAAGTAATTTACCATATATTTGCTCTTTCTAAGCCTTCTCTGTATAGCTAAGATAAAGGAGTGCCGTCCTTGAAGGTTTACTCATGTCCTGCTCACTTTGATTCCTTAATTCCAAAGGAGTAACATTTGATTTTACTACTTTTACCTCACTGCTTATATTCTGCAGGATTAAAAAAATAAAAATGAGTAGAGGTATCATGCATATTCAGACAAGAATCCAAGCTATGGTTTATGAATTACAATAGCTCTGACTGACTCCAGAATCAAAGCTGAAGCGTTTTTTTAATATACTCCTTTGCTGTACTGGGTCAACCTAATTCCAGCACACAATGGTTTTGGATTACCAAGACACTGAAGGTAAGACTATATGAACAAGTTATCACTAGGTAAATAAAACCAGCACATTTCTTTAAGTGCTGTTGTGTTTCTCCAGTAAATGTGTGAGTCTTTTCAGATGCCTGCCCTTCAATGGCATTTGGACAATTTTAGATAGGACTTATGAGCCATTATGAAACGGGTCTTCTCAAGCCTGCAGACATTTCTGTGAATTACAGAGCCTGGAGTTGTATATGTTTTCTAATTTCATAAGTTTCTACATATTAATGAAGTGATAAAATGAGCACTTTGCTGCTTCAAGTCTCTTGTGACTAGTCATGTCCTTTTTCATTACCTTGTCTTTAGTGACAGGTGGTACCAGGCAACAAATAAGCACTGAAAACCCATCTGTGTTTACATTTGCTTATTAAACATGCATACACACAGAAAAAGAAAGAAACAAACAAACAAACCGCTAAACAACTAAATCTAACAAGCCACAAAAAAAAAAGGAAAAAAAACCAACAAAAAACAATCAAACAAAATACAGAAACAAAAAGAAACCATTAAAACCAGAGCAATCATGATGGTATAAAACATACACAGATTAATGAGGGAGAATAACACACTGTGAACCCATTGGACCTTGAGGACTACTCTTCTGACAAGGACTATTTCCTGTGACTGTTTGGTACCTATTACTTTATAAATGTGTACCTATGTGTAGTGACCAGATGGGGTAATGTTCCATACCTTCTTTATGTTCCATTGCCAATAGTAAGTGTTTTTGTTGTGGAAGAAGAATTAAGTTATAGCTAAGCAGATTTTGGACATAATGCTTGTGTGAAAAGAAGAAAGGACTTTGTCTGGTTAGTCTCTCTTTGAACCATTTTAAGTTTCAGGTAATATTTCCTTATTTTTAGCTAGTATTACCTAAAAATATATGTGATTTCAAGATTTAATTTTAGCAGCAGTATAGTTCTAAGCCTACACAATCCATTAATAAGTATTGAAATTCTGTTAGGAAATTCAAAATACAAGATAACCTTCAGAGTGTATGAGCTGGATGCATACAATTAATATCTCAGAAACAAGATACTTAATTTGATTCATTAATTATAACAGTGAAAAATTGTAGCTAGGCCTGGCATTCTGATTTCAGGGACATTTTGGTCACCAGTATAGAATTCCTATTGTTGGGTATAGATAATATTCTCCAGAGAAAACAATTGATCTTCTCTAATAGAAATAAGCTTCTAGAAGGCAAGCATAAAAGATTAGGTGAAAGAAGGGCTAAACTATATTTTAAATACTAGTGTGTTTGATGTTCAAAAAGTAAGAAAAAGTTAATTAGTTTTAAATTTGTACTGATAAGCAAAGACTTCTATTTCCTGTAACGCGACTTCAAATTTAAACCAAATTTACTGTTAAGGCTAAGGACATAAGCAGAAAGGACAACAGCAGAAGAAAAAGCGTGTGCTGTGAACATGACTCCATAAATTGCACAGTAATTCTTGTTTTCCAGATTTTATACTGTGCAAATCAAATAATCATGTTTTTCTGTGTTGTTAAACAAATAACATATATTTGCCTTTCTTAAATTTCCTATTTCCCAGTATCATAATCCTAATTCAAGCACTGCAACACCAAATTAATTGGTTGATGTTTTATTTCTAAATGTAGATTTTCTGTCAGAGGGTGGAGGATTTTAAAGAATACAAGTTTCCTGCTTGTTTTAAGGCAGTTTCTGGGAGATGCTTAACATCCTCATTGAAATCAACTGTATTTTAGATGTTACAATGTCTGAAAGATCAGAACATGATATTTTGAATAACTGAAGTTTAAACCTGAGGGGGAAAAAAGTCATCTTTACTGTCTCCTAACTCTTATTTATTTATTTATTTATTGCCTAAAATTACTTCCAGTGTCTGATTATTTTTCCTTGAAAATTACTTCTTTTATTAGATAGAAATAGTGTTTTATATTCTTTTTTGCCAGGTTGTCATGGCAAGCATCTACAATATTTAAAATTTTAGTAAGACCTCCTAGATCAATGCATGGTAAAATTTAAGACCCTACTTATGTTTGATTATCTGAACATAAGAAATCTAAGCCTAGGTAGTCTGCAAAGTTTCCTAGATGTCTCAATTTTATCTCAAAATTACAGATTTTTCCCAGCATGAGGTGAGAAGCATTTAAGAAGCTGTGATTTAGAGGCAAGAGGGAAATATCTACGGAGGCCCAGTCTCTATGTAGGTTAAAATATCTTGCTCATCTTCCACTAATGGAAAGAAATAGAACCTACAAGCAACATTAACCAAGAAGAAAGTCCTAACTGCAGAGCATTAAGGGACCTTTTTTGTCCATACTTCTTGTCATCATTGTAATTATACAAACAATAACAAAAATAAAAGAGTCCAAGGTCTCCCCTCCCATGTTATTCACTTGCTAGATGATGCTACAGGTCTCACCAAACATGAAAAAAGTGAAGGACAAACTGAATTGTTGCAGTCCAGATGTCAGCCAGGGGACACAGAAAAAAACAGAGGTATTCAAGACCAAAAAATTGTGTTAGGAAATTATGACAATTGTAGAATCACAGAAGGTTACCATGTTGGAATGGACCTTAAGGATTATCTAGTCCCATCCAACCCTGCCCTGGGCAGGGATGCCTCCATTAGACCAGTATATTAGTATATTCCCAGTTCCCAGTATGTCCAGAACATTTCTTGGGGGAAATGTGCATCTGGAGAGAGTACAACAGCAAATAGATTACACATTTAAGCTTCAGGGTTAAGACAGAAATGGTCAGCGAATGTCAGCTTTATACAAACTCACACACATGGCCATTATTTAGTGCACATTAATATAATTATACTTTGTTTTATACATGTGAGGGAAGATCTGCAGGACATGCAGAAATACATGTCAGTTTTCCACTTTTTTTGCCCCCCTTCTGATACCCAGTTCCCTGGAATGTAAAGTTTGTGCTAAAAGCAAACAGTTTTCCACTTCTCCAGAAAAAAACCAAAACAAAACAAAACAAAACCAAAACCAAACAAACAAACAAACAAAAAAACTGAAAATAAGAGGATGCCTTGGAATTTTGTAGCAGATTGTCCTGGGGTGTATGAAAAATGTAACCAAAGGAATGTATTCTATTACCATCTCCATCACTATTGATGAGTCGTTAATGGTGGGTTGTTCACACAGCTGACTACCGCACCCCACACCCTCCTAGATTGCAAACTGGGCATTAGATAAGAGGCAGGTGAAGGACTCAGCCCTGATAACATCTTCTAAGCAGCTACTCTGACCATCAATGGGACACCATTCCATTGTGATATGCTCCGCCCCAAAAAGAAGCAACTGAACATCCTACCCAGACAAAAAGAGTGGAGGAACTCCAGAAGACTTAGATCTCCACGGATCTATGGATCTCCGGATCTACCACTGATCTCCACTCATCTCCACTGGTCTCCAAAGGAGAGGAGCTCCATAACCACCGGACCTCCAAGAGACAGACGGGATTTCTTCCTCAGGTTGTACTGTTATCTTGTCAGTTCAGTCTGGTGTTTTCTGTATTACTGTTTTTAATTTTCTATTCAATTGTAGTTCTGACTTGGAATCTCTCAGTATTTTTCTGTGGGGTTAATTCCTCCACTGGTTTGTTTTCCAAACCAGTACACAAATACTTTCCCTCTTTTTTGTTACACATCCCTTTTTCTTGCTGTTTCTGCTTCTGACCTCCTTCCTTTATCCTCTGTGATAGGCAACATTTTGACATTTCTTTAATTTCCATCTACATTATACAAAATGACCATGTTGGAGGTAGAGAGCAGCAGAGATGTAGCTCCAACATAATTTGATCTTATGAGCTCTGTGTTAATGAATGATAGTCAAGTAACATCAAAGAGTGCTTTAAAAGTAGTGGAGCACTTCTGTTTCATAAATGTCCCAAAACTGTATTTACAAAGATGTAAAGTGAATGTTGTTGATTTTCGTTTTCCAGACAGAGCAGATGCTTCTTGCAGTAGACAAAAAAAGAGCTTCACTGCTATAGTGAATGCAAGGATTTCCTTTTCCTGGTGAAAAGCATAACATCCCTCAGAACTCCCATATGCCAGCACAACAAAAATCTGCCTTGTGTACGGAACACCAAATGGTTTCAGAATGTAGTTTGACTGAAGATAGATTAATGGCTATATGGCCAGATTTATCAGTATGTCTCAAGTAGTCATTCCTAGATAATCTTTCTTACAATTGCAATGAAACTGATGAACTTTAAGCATTAAAAATAAATAACAATGCCTCCAGTGATGGAATTAAATCCTTTTTATTTCTTCCTTAACTCTTTCTAAGTAGTACAGCACATTTCATAACTGCTTCCTAAAAAGTTTTTGCCCTGCCAGGAAGGGAACAACAAGTTTGTGTTACAGAATATTTTATGTTGAAAAAATGCATAGACTTTTCAACCAAGCTGAAATAAGAATTGAAACAAATTATAATCAGTGTCATGATTTTTAACAACTGTGACTGTATTTCCATGGACTCTTACTTTTCTCTTTGAAACCACAGCATTTTGTGCCTAGTGTGAGCTCCATTTGACTTACTTTAAAGTTATAAAGTTGCTGTCCAACCGAGAGCACACACTGAGTAGTTTAATGAGGATGGAAGCCAATAGGAGCACTTAAGATTTTCCAGTGGTGTACAGTATATATGTGTTATGGTTTAAACCCAGCTGGCAACCAAGCACCACCCAGCCTCTCGCTCACTCACCCCTGGTGGGATGGGTAAAAAGAAGAAGAGTGAAAATGAGAAAAGTCATGGATTGAGAAAAAGACAGTATAATAGGTAAAGTAACAGCCAAGTACACAAACAGAGCAAAACAAGGAATTCGTTCACCATTTTCCACAGGCAGGCAGAGGTTCAGCCATCTCATTGCAGTCTACAGCTTTCTAGTGAGGGAAAGAGGATTGGCAGACACTGATCTCTTCTCTGTGGTGACCAGTGACAGGGCCCAACAGAATGGCCTGAAGTTATGTCAGGGGAGGTTTAGGTTGGATATTAGAAAAAGGTTCTTCACCCAAAGGGTGTGGTCACCTGACGGAGTTTTAGAAGCTGTTGCGGTGCCTCTGGGCGTGGCTGAAGACCTGGCCCAGCCCCACTATGCCGAGAGCCGCCGGGGCTGGGCCCTTCCTCCCCCTGAACGATGCAGCTGGGGACGGCACAGCGCGGGGTCGTCAGGGGGGCTCCCTGGCTACAGTGGCAGTGGCTGTCCCCGCCCAAAAGGGCAGCTCATTGGTTCCTGTGCCGGTGCGGACAGCTGACTGGCTGGCCAGCGTCCCTGTCAATCATTGTAATCCTCCGCAGTGATTGGATCTCTCCTGACTGCCCTTCCCTCGCCTCTGTCCTATAACATGCCCCTGACCTCCATTTTGGCTGTCTTTTACCGCACTCCATGCTCCAGTAATAAAACCCTGCTGGCAATAAGCAGAAAAGAACCCTTTCTCATCTCTTTACTTCCCTGCTTAAATTAAACCGCTGTGCGTGAACTAAGCCTAAACTCGCAGGAGCTCTGATGCTGGGCTTGACTCTGTTCAATCAGAGACTGGATGAAGCCGAAGTCGCTTTATTCAGGACACGAGACCACTGCTAAAGGCTCCAAGTTACTCACGCTTTCTACCCACGGCAAGAAACATTCAGAGAATGCTCTTGGGCACATGGTGTGACTCTTGGGGATAGTTCTTTGCAGGATGAGGAGCTGGACTCGATGATCCTTGTGGGTCCCTTTGAACTCAGCATATTCTGTGATTCTGTGATCTTCAGGAAAGCCAGGCTCTATCTTTTGGGGACTTGGGAAGCCATCACTCCAAATGTGCCTCGTTCCTCCTTCTTCCCCCAGGTTTGTATGCTGAGCATGATGCTATATGATGTGGGATATCCCTTTTGTCACTTGGGGTTGGCTGTCTCAGCTGTATCTCCTCCAAATGCCTTTTGCACCCACAACATGCTCACTGGTGGGGTGGGGTAAGGAGCAGGTGGCTCTGTGTAAGTGCTGCTCAGAAATAAATAACAAAAACCCCGTGTTATCAATGCTGTTTCTAGCACAAATCCAAAACATAGTGCCACACTAACCGCTGTGAAGAATGTTAACCCTACCCCAGACAAAAGCAGCAAGATATGATATCTTGCCTCCTCACTAGGTTGCAACTTCTCACCTCATATATTAGCAAGATTATCCATGGGCTGGTATTAGTCTGATGGACAGAAGCAATAAAAACCACTCTCTTTCTTTGTAAGCGACTTTAGCAGGATCCCTACTTTACTACTCAGCATGATATTCTGCATGTTCAGATAGTACTATCTAAATCACTGTTTGACCCTCCCAGAATCCAAAGAATATTCTTTCCTCTTGGATGTGTCTCTTATTGTCGCAGAAACTGAACCAGAAAACTTTGCAAGAGTGTCTTTATTCTTTTCCTCTACTGGCTGATGAGCCAAAAGGAGAAAAAAAAAAAAATAAGAGAAAGAAAGTGTTTTTTTGCTTATTTCTTACCCACAATTAGAAGAAAGTCAACAAGTCACAACATATCTTTAAGGAAATAAATACTTTCTCCTCACTACCTACATTTATCTTTTATTGAAAATAGATCTGCCCTGTGGCACCACAGTTTTCTTTCCTATTTCAGCAGTTTCTGGCATGGACAAATAAAAAATAGTTGTTCATTCTTTCTTTCTCAAAAAAGGAATAGAGTCCCAAAAGCCATTGAAAAAAACCCCAGACAATTATGAAGTCCACTTAGGGGTTAGAAATAATGCCTGTTTTGCTCTAGAGCTGTAAATAAACAAATTGGCCAGAGAACTGATTGCTGTTGTTTATTGTTTTTGTTAAAGGTTTTTTTTTAATTATTATTATTATTTGACAGAAATTATCAGCTAAAAAATAGTTAATAAAAAAACATGACTGTGAAAGTTTCACACAACAGTTATTTCAAGTTTCCTTTCCACAGACCAAGGGAACTCATCTATGCAGTCATGTCCCCATTTTTGCAAATGTAAATACTATAATGTAGTAGTTGAAGTAATGGATTGAACTGAACAGGACAATTAAAGGTTAAGTCTTGGAAAGGTTTCAAAGTCCAAGTGAGGTTGCATGACAACAGATAAAAATAAATGAATTTTTGTTGTCTTCAGACTGTGATGTTGTATCTAACTGTGGAAAACCAGACAGTGATAGTAAGAAACAATATTTAAATAACAAAAATATATTCCTTGATAAATGTAATTGTCAGAGGAAATTACACTGGCAAATAGTGTTTCAGCAGAATTTCATTTTCTTTAACAGATGAAAAATGTAATTCTTTCTTATTTCTGGTTGTTGAAGGGAAACAATTGGCTTAAATGAGATTCATTTCACTTGACAATGACCTTTCACTGGACAATGTAGGGCATACATCTGCCAACCTGTACTTATATCCCTGTATCACAGCTGAAACTTACAGGTATAACCCCATAAATATTTCATAACTCTTTGCAAGGAAAAAATGTCACGTTTGAATTAAAATGCATTCAGATAACAGCAGCAAATATTATGACTTGGAAGAAGTATCGCCAGTTACAATATGACAAAACCCATGCAAATAATTTGGTGATTCCCAGAAACGGACTGTCACCAATGTTTTGGGTTTCTTTTTTCAAGCTGCATGCAGGAAATTTATTTCCATTCCTGACATTTTCTTGAACCCTCTGCTCATGATAGCAAGAGATTTTCTAGACTCATGGAATGACAATACATACCTAAATTAGTCTAATCTGATTTCTCCAGGTGTTTCTGTGGAGCACACAGAGTGTTTCATTTTATTCCACCATGTTGCAGGGGTGGGTGGATGAAAGCATGGACCAAAAGGTTCTTCTTCAAAATCTCTTGCTCCTCTCTTTCCTGCCACTGTCAAATGACCACTGCTCTTCTATCACTTCTTCCTATTTACTCTTGAAAGTTTTCCTTCCCTTGGCTCTATTTTTTTTTATTTCTAAGTTGGAAGGAGGCTAGAAGGCAAAAGGATTTCCTCTTTTGATGTAGAGAACTTTTAAAGCTCATCTTCAAAAACAGATCTTTGCAATTGCATGCTTGCTTTATCAACACTGTGTCAGGTGGTATAACCCAGTCCCAGGCCATCTCTCAGACACAGAAGCAAAAATAAATATAGCTGTATGTTTTCTCACTGCACTGGTGAATATCTCTCAGCTCTAGCTATATGCAGACTTAGCATGTAGCTATGTAAAGATAGTATTCCTAAGTCAGGTTATTTAAGCTTTTCTTCACCTGCTTTACTTAGAGTTCTTTTTTTTTTCCTTGATTATGAAATGTTCAGATGTGACAAAACCAGTGTGTTGAACAATGGCTGGCACTTTTCAATTTCTTCCAGAAACCTTTTGCTCTGGGATCAAAAATTATTTTTTGTAGCTACATTACATTGATGTCTTACATGTTTGGTTGGGGTTTTTTTGTTTGTTTGGTTGGTTGGTTTTTTTTTTTTTTTTTCGGTTTTTTTTTTTTTTTTTCGGTTTTTTTTTTTTTTTTTCGGTTTTTTTTTTTTTTTTTCGGTTTTTTTTTTTTTTTTTCGGTTTTTTTTTTTTTTTTTCGGTTTTTTTTTTTTTTTTTGGTTACAGATTTGTCCAGTTCAGACTTACTCTTCCTCACTCATTTTCAGCAGATGAATTATCAGGTTATAACAAAATAAAGTTTTAGAGACGCGCTATCTTGTACTTTGAATGGCTTCATTTATTCCCAGTTTTAGAATTCCAGTCCTGAATATCACTCAATTATTTCTGATCTTCTTTAGTTAATAATCTTTCTTGAACTTCTCATCCAAATATTTTATTAGCATTCACTCTTCAAGTCATGGTCATTTTTGAATATATAATAGAATATATGAAAACAGAATGGTCATCAAGTAACCTATCCCTTCACAGATAGCCCTCCTTCCTGTTTGACCAATTTCTACATCAGTTTACTGATTCTGTGCTGATTCCCTTTTTGTGCATCCTGTCAGTTTGTCTAATAGCACCATATTAAATACCTGAATGAAGTATTTTAGTGACCTCCAAGTAGATTTTTATTCAAATATTTTTCTCTTTAGAAAATAATTCACTTCATCAAAGGAAGAGGTCAATTTGCTTCAGTGTAATCTATGTAAGTCCATGTTGCATTTAAGATCCTTCTACATATAGAAAAATGTCTTTTGCTATTCTTTACTCTCATTATGAACTCTTATTTCATATTTATATAGCCTAAGGTCATGCTGCTGTCCTTCCCTTCCCTCTCCTTCACTTCCCTTTTTATTCAGAAGAAATGCTGCACTCTCTGTTTCCAGTTGCAAACTGTCATCGTGCAGTTGATACATTTGTTAAAAATAACCACTATCAGACCTGAGCTACCTTTGTCAGATTTTGTCAGCTCTGGTGCAGAGCTTATCAAGGCTTCCAGCCCTGAGTGTACTAAGTGATATAAGCTTTGTTACCTCCTCTTGTTATATCTGTTTCCTTGCCCCTGATCTTGTGAGCTTTCCTGCCTTTCTGCCACATTCAGTATCATCACCTTTATTAGAAAATGAAGCAAAATAGTAATTATGTTTGGGAGCCATTTTTAGCTTTTATCTGCATTCCATTCAATCTTTTTTCTCTTTGTTATTTATATGGTTGAAGAATATTTTGGTTTTGGTTTTTGTTTGGTTTTGGTTTAGTTAAGTTTTTGCTTTTTGCTTTTTTTTTTGTTTGATGATATTCTTTGACTATCATGGCAATAAAAGTATAAGAGATAGGGTGGATTACAAAGACAGAAAAATTTCTTGGTTTCAGAACTACACTTGTGATCATTTCTTCTCTGTGGTGGTAGCAAAAATGATCAGACTCTCAGAGAGGACAGAAATGTCTTTTCTCCAGTCTTAATTTAACACTGAATGGAAACACAGGATGTGATTAAATAAAGTTGTGCAAAATACAAAACCTTGGGCTGATGTGAATTCAACGCTCAGGTCACCACAAACATAGCATGAGTCTGAGGATAATTATTTTTCTGCAGAGATACATCTGCTCATTCCTGTGTAAGTGGAGCTGATGCTGTAAGAGATGTTAAGTATTAAAAACTGTTATCAGTTCAAGTTCTGTAATGCAGCCTTCTACCTCAGGCAGCCTTCCTTTTCTTCATGCCAGAATTTCTTTTCTTCCACAAAAGTGCTTGTCAAGGCATTTCTCATTTAAATGAATCTTTAATTAGTGCTCATATTCTTCCCTTTCTTCTCATCTGTTCCTAGAGGAACTTCAAATGTACTGAATGCCCTTGAGTTATATTCCTTCATCCCAAGTACATCTTGACCCAGCAGCCTTGAAATTATTGATTTTTCTCAGTTCTTATAAAATAGTACTACTACTGATAATAATAAAAATAAAAACACTTATGTGTGTTTGGGTTAATTTTTTAGAGGATTTTGAAATATTGCTACCAAAAGTCATCTATTTCAGCAATGAGAATATGCTATCAAGGAAAGAAGACTCACTAATAATGGCAGAGAACACACAGCACAGCACAAAAAGTGGATTCTGTATTCTCAGACGACTTTATACACTCTTGTTCTTTTTAAAGGTGCAGAAAACACAAAAGCATTACAAAAGGAAAAAATTATAACAAGGTGACTCTTGAGGTCTGTTCTATTTTAATTTGTGTGTAATATATACAAAGAACAGCCAGGCATTTTAATATTATAAACATATACTCATACAATTTAATACATATAATATTTAAGTCCCATATTTATTACATGCAAAAACATTTATGTTGTTTATTAATCATAATTTCAGGTTGCATTTCACAAAATGAGGTTATATCAGAATCTGAGTGACCTTTATTACCATAACACTAGGACAAAACTTGACTAAACTACATGGGATAATAAGAGATACCCAGACATGATAACTCAATTAATCTAGGTGCAGTTTATTTTCTTTCAGACAGCAAATAACCAATGCACAGTTTCAATGAGAGTAGGAAAAGGAAAGGGACATTCTAAGACATAATTTTCAAATACTCTTGCTTTTTCTTTAAAAAAATATTAAGAAGGATAGGAAACATTCTCCCATTAATCATCTGATATAGACTAGGTAGGATGGCTAAGTTTTCCTAAGTAATTCCTGATTACTATTTTTGAATAATCTCCCTGATGATGTTACCTCATCATATTGGACATTTTGGTCTTCAGATAACCTCCTAACATGAAGACCCCATGTGACATTGCAGAAACTGTAAAAAAGAGAACTTGCAGAACACAACTCTGTAGGTAGAAAACTGAAGCTTTTTCAAATAAAAGTCTCCCTTGAAATATTTTAGATTGTCCTCATAAAGAAGACAAAACAACTAAAAAATGAACAAAATCCTGTAAGTAGTAAGAACATATCCTGAATTAGTGGTTATATAGCAAATTTATAGCAGTAGCTTCAAAGTCAAAAGTCTAGAATAAGAGTGCACATGTATATATACTATCTACACAGTGAATAAATATAGCTGTGGTGGTCTTTTATTAGTTTCTTTATCATGATCAATATATTAGAATTAAATTACCATGAACAAAAAACAACAATTAATTTTTATTTGAAGGAACTGTTTCAGTGTTGTTTAAGGATTAGTTTTGACAATGGGAAAACCCTTATTGCATGTTTTCCTTTATGTTTAATGCTGCAGATACAAATATATTGTAAATCTAATGCTTTAGTGTCCATATATTTTAGAACATTTCAAAGCCAAGAAGTTTTTATATATAACTGCAGAAGTGCTTTTACCAACTAGATGGCTGCACAATGTCTGTTCATTAAAAAGTGTTATAGTAGCTGTTTTACAGTAGTTCAATAAGGTGTTTGAGTATTTATTCCAAAAAATAAAAAAGAAAAAAAAATAGTTTCTCTAGTGTCTTTATAATAGCAACTCACTACGAAACCCTGAAGGGCTGCTATAAGCAGTGAGATTTACCCAAGGATTCAATGCTAGAATTAATCTGTGAAGTCATCCTTACAAAATTATTTGAGGAAAATTGATATACCAAGCATTTCAGCTCATCAATTGGCAGTACCATTGTCACAATGAAAACACTGTACAGATTCTTCTTTAGCATGCTGGTAATTTTCCTCTGTTTCTCTTACAGTTCAATGAAGTACTAAAAGATTCTAAAATCTAAAATAGGGCCTTTGTGGGACTGCTGACTTTATAGACTATCATGCAAAATGCAAAATTAATAATTTCTAAAATTATATTATTTTTCAGTGTTAAAATCACATTCATAGATGCTAAACCTGAATCTGTGGTTTTAAACCATACTTCAGTTTCGGATGTCCAAAATAAATATCCAGGGGGAATCCTTTTGTGAATTTGGTGTTCATTAGCTGGAAATAATGAGTGCTTCATATTCATGTCACCTTCTGTGGAGCTCTTCATTACAGTACCTGAATCCCATAGATTGAAAATGATGCCTTGGATCAGCTGGCCATAGTTTTCCTGTTCCAAGCTATGTTTGTTTTTTTCTCCAACCTTCTGTCATATTTGCAGATTCATATCAGGCCACTTCAACTCTTTCCATGTTCTTTTTACTTCATAACATGAAACTTAGAATGAGTAAGTGTATCTGTGGAGGGGGCAAGCAGATAATTAGTACACGGTACTGAAAGTTCAACACACATAAGGCAAAATTAAACACAATGGAAGCTCTTCCTTTGCTCACCTGTTCTTTGAAGACTATTGCTAACAGCAAAGGAAAAGTTCAACAAGTCTGACAGAGCAAATGAGAAAACACTCATGATTACATGTAAGCAAGGAAACTGTAAGAAGAATCAGTCTATTTTCTGATTTCCAGTGTTAGCCAAAGATCTGACATCAGTGCACAAAAAGAAAAAACTTTTCTAACTTGTTGTGCCTACATGACCACTGAAGCTCTCATAAAATATCCCAAGATCTGATGTCATGAGTGTGCCTTCAGAAGATTAACATCGTTTAATGTATTAACACGGTTTTTTATTAAACCACGTATTAACATCAACGTGGTTTAATAAAAAAGATGCCTCAAACAGCAAATTCGGTGGGGTTTTCTGGTATAGTGTTCACATAGAGGTGGAGGTATCACATCCCTGGAAGTGTTCCAGAATGGCACTTAGTGCTATGGTCTACTTGAAAAGGTAGCGATTGGTCAAAGGTTGGACTCAATGATCTCTGAAACCTTTTCCAACTTAGATGTTTCTATGATTCTATGCACAGGGAAGACCAAGCACTTCCAAGTCAAAGACTGAGAGTGATGTAAGGAAGAGCTATCCATTGCTTAGTCACACATCTTAACATGGGCTCACAGCAATCATCAGAAGACTGAATTTGCTGGTTGAAATTTTTGGAACCATTCTACTTCCACAAGATTGAGGTTTACTATCTAGTTCAAATACACTGAAATAGCCCCTCTGTCTCCAGGGTCACATCTCATGCCTCTTCATGGTGTAGTAAATTGCCATGTGCTTTGTCGAAATCCTGACCTGTTGATCCATGCTGCTTTACTCCAAACACAATAATTGCTTATAAATCAAAAGAGTTAGATGTAACATTGAGCAAAAAGTCTACTAACTACACAGATCTCCTAAGAAGCTAGAATTAGAAATATTTATCCACACAGACGTATGATAGACCATTTCTGTGGTGCTATCTGAAGCCAATTTGTGGATGACTAAAAGAATTCTTTATAAATTATTTATATTAGACAATGCATTCAATCTTTTCTAGTGCATTAAAAATTTACACAACTAATACATTGTACAAGCAAAATCTTATCTCCCTTTACTGCAGAGTCTATTGTCTATATGCTTGTTTGAAAG
This sequence comes from Climacteris rufus, assembly GCA_013398175.1. Taxonomy (NCBI): domain Eukaryota; kingdom Metazoa; phylum Chordata; class Aves; order Passeriformes; family Climacteridae; genus Climacteris; species Climacteris rufus. Next base: position 354,064 of record VZRZ01002226.1, on the reverse strand, counting down.
GTAGATGTTAAAAACATACAAATCACCTTGTGTTCAATGTTTTTCAGTGTCTGAACTTTGATATGGGCACTAAGGTCTTTCTTACAAAGTGTGATAGGTAGTGATAAATATATCTTCTTAGAAACAAATTTAATTAAAATTCAACTAAATCAGAGCCCTAATGCAGAAACATAGGCATAAACAAGACTATCCATTATACTACCACAAACTCACATCCATAAAACATTCTTGACAAGTCTGCAATTTAGGCCAATTTTCTGTCAACGATCTGTAAATCATTAGCCTATTTGGTAGCTCATTTATTAACTTTAGCAAGCCTGAAATGTTTTAGATATGTTTTCAGCAAAGTTTATCAGGTACTGTATTCTTCTTTTGCAAGGACTTTTTAAAGGTAGCATTTATTTTTAATTTACACATTAATCTTCCATTTCCATTCCTAATTTTCTTTACATTTTTTTCCCAACTTGAAATCTTTATGTATTGATTAACATTCTAGTGGGTTTTATTTACTTAACTGCCTTGCTATAATGTTCATAAAGAAAGATTATTATATACTTTTTCAGTGTTGTTGGATCTCAATTTACACATCAGGTATTCAATATTTAAGTCTTACTGATCTTACTCACTATAAGCGAAAAATTTAACAACATCTGTGTTCTGGTTTAGTTATTATTTATTTAAGTATTAGTTTGGTCCACACTTGTGGTCTTCCAATTCACTCTGGGGAGCCAAGTATAGAAGAGACTTATACCACATCAGTATGAGATTATCTATGTAAAAAAACCCAACTTGATACAGGAATAAAATACTCACAGTCTGACCCATATTCAGCAGGCCGAGTTGCTGAAATCAATGAGGAAAAATCAAGGCACAGAGTAGCACTTAATAGGACTTATTTCATCAACATGAACTGGCAGAGCCCCACTGCCTTCAATGGAGCTTTTCCCAGATTATATCAGTTGAAGATCTGGATCAGTGAGTAAAAGGGTGACAGAAGTAAATGATTTATCTTAAATAATTGGCACTGGAGCTTTCCAAATGAAACTTGCTTGGTTCTTGTGACAGATCAAATGTTTCAAAGAGTCTGCAATGCACACAGAACGATTTTTGTTCTGAACTGAAGAATGAACAGGAATTATTTGACACGTGCATTATTTGACGTTCCTGCATTTCCGTAGAGAATAACAATAATAAGAAACTGATAAATATTAAATAAGCAACAGTTTTTCTCCAGTGTCACCACCACAATACAACAGATATAAGAAATTTAACTTTTGTAAACTTTAAAACACAGAGAAAATTCTTGTAAAAGAAGTATGCTTTATGTAGGAACAGGTTGAATTTCATTTCCTTCATAGTGATCTTGTGAAATAGTATTTTTGTGGTACCATCCATCCCAAAAGATGTCAAATGACATCAGTACAGATGCGGCCTTGGAAATATAATTTCTTTCATGTTTTCCAGAACATTTCATGTAAATGTTTTTGGAACAGCTTATTACAGATTCTCCTATGCTGTATTAGGTCTGTTTGAAAACTAAATATTTAGAGCTAATCATAACAGTTATGCTGAAACAAAGCTGATTTGGCATGACAAGAGAGATTAGTTATATGGAAAATGAAGGCTTTCCATGAATGGGAAAAAGAACCATTTAGCCAAAGGCAACTGAAATCAAATCTTTCTTTGAATCTTTAGGTGAAGCTAGACTTTCCCTTATAAGACAACATTGGAAAGACATATTGCTAGAAAACAGGGTGGGAAAAGGAGGAGATTCTCCTCTTTCTGTCTGACTAACAGGTAAACCTTTGAATTTAAGACCATGGAGTCTTGGTACTAAACTATATTCATGGCCTACCCCATCTATCTACATACTCATTCTCTCTCCCTTCTTTTCCACTCTGCCCAATAGTTTAGTCATGTTTTCCAAGGATAAACCAAATTACTAATTTATGTCTTTACAAAAGTTATTGATGAAAGCTAGAGGTTTTCTTCATCAATGATGTAAAATTAGAGTCCACATAACCCTGGATGACAATTTTGCTCACAGTGACCATGTGGTCAAGTTTTCTAGAGAACATTTTTTATTTCAGAAAACAGGGAATTAGATGGAAAGGATAGAATTTCATTTTTATGTGGAGCTCTTTTTCCTCTGAAAAGAATGAATCTAATTACTGTGAGCTACATTCTTCATACCTTTAAGCTACTTCCACTCTGCTAATCCAAATGTTTATATGCATTGACAAGATAATAAAGAAGAAATAATGACTTAAGATGTAGCCACACTGCCAGCAGGACTATGAAAAGGAAGGAATAGCAAATATTTGAAGGACAGTTCCCTGAGCACCTGTGGATTGCGTGGTTTTTTTGATTTTTTTTTTCCTGGTTGGTTGATTGGTTGGTTTTTGGTTTGTTTGTTTGTTGTTGGTTTTTTTTTTTTTTTTATGTGTGTATGTTTTTATGTGTGAGTCCACGTTTCCTGATCAGAAATAGTAGCACTATGCAATTAAAGTCAGCAATCAAAATCCTTGCTATTCTTTTTCGAATTTAGTAATGTTTCTGAATGAATGCAACCTTACATTTTGAAATAAATCAGAGTTCTGGAACTTGAAGCCTGATGTATGTGAACCTAAGTATGATAATACATGCTAAAATGTTGTTAAAACACATAGCATATGCAAACACCACTAAGATAGAACTGATTTCCTACAGAAAGCTGTTTTCTGGATATAAAATGGATGACTGTTCTGTCAAGCAGGCTTACATCTCCGCTTGAAGATTTTTTCAAAATGGTTGCCTCATTAATTTTATTTTGTTTATTTTATGTTTTTACTTTGCTTTTCTTTAGCATTAAAGATGCAGCTGTCCTATTCAACATGTACTGGATTTAAACTACGTGGTCCTATGGAAATGACAGTAACTATCAATACTTTTAATATATTTTACTGCTTTTTTCCAATAATAATATGTTAGAGAGCAACAGTGTAATGACAGAACTTTCTATAGCCCTCTGACAACATTTTGGAAATGTGTTTACTATTTGGAATGTTTCTTCAATTGGAAATTTAATGTTAATGAATAGATGACAATTTATCAACATTAATAGAACATTGCTTTGTGAAGCTATCACTAGCTCAGCAATTTGTGTGATTGATGTACCAAAGCCAAAACTCTGTACACTCTGGCAGGAAAGCCACTACATTTACACAGGGGCACCATTTTCTTGCCAAACTACAAGAAACCAAACCAAAAATAAACAAACCAATTTAGGGCTTTTTGTTCAAGTTGCATTTTGACAATAACAAGAAGACACATATGGACACAGATGGTTTTAAATAATTAAATTTCCCAAAAAGCCTCAAGCATTGCAAGATTAACTTTACCCACAATGACATTCTGAATTATTTATGTTAAAATAGAACATACCACAAGGTCTTCCACAGGTCTATGACTCTTTCAAGCACTACTGCTCAGTTCTGCAAATCAGAAGACACAGTTTTCAGTTAGTGAGTTCATTTTCCTAAGTTTTGGTATTTAGAAGGTATTTGCATTACCTTAAAAAAATTATTCCTTAGTTTTGTCTTATGAAATTATTTTCTTGAGTCTCATGTTTTTAATGCATATCAGTGACAACATACAGGGAAATCAAATAAACCCAGTTATTGTCACCTATCTTTCTCAAACCAGAGATTTTGGTTCCCTAAACAAGGAACACAGAGTAGCCTGTTTCCAGGGCATTATTACAGCACTTGAAAGCAACTAGGCTTACTATAAAATCATTAACAACCTGTGGTATCAGATAAAAACCGTGAAGAAACTCATGAACACCTGCTTGCATATCTAAATAGTTCCTCAAATAAGAATTTTGAAAAACCCTAAAAAAACTGTCTATAGTTAAGTAGTGTGAGTACTCCCTTAGCTTGAAATGCTATTCAAATCTGATAATTTAAGGTTTGATTAAAGGATCACGTCTCCGGAAAGTTCACTAGAATTTGAATGATCTTGCCATGTCTTACTCAAATTTACTATTCTAAAAAATGCAACCCTGTTCTTTTCATTTCATTTCACAATGCTGCTTTGCATATCTTTCTCTTGGCTTATCACTTTTAATGTGTCGTTTCTCTCTGTCTCTCAGAACAACGCTTACCTGTTTTTGGTTTCATAGCCTACTCCTATTCTATCATCTTTCATTCATCACCAAGAGATTAACTTTCCCTCAGTTGGCTTAGACTCCAGTCTCCTTTCACCTCCTCAGCAGATTTCTCATTCAACATCTGCATTCCTTCACTCGTGTTCTCCATCATATGTATATTTGAAAACAATGAAATTGATACCCTACAGAAAAATATCATCCATGAAGCTGCTACATATTATGCATTGCTTTTCATCTCTTTCAATTCTTCTGATTTTATGCCTAGATTTAAAGCTCGCTTGCCACTACTTCTGGTTTTGTTAGGATAGTACCATAGTCATGACTCACAAGTCAAACTTTTTAGCATTCATGAAATGTAAATGGAGATTGCAATAACAAGAATAATTAAAATATAATAATGTTAATAATAGTATTTACATCAAATCTCAGTTGCTTATTGCTAAATTATATTGCTTTTTATGCTAAGAAAAATATGTTGCTTTACTCCATGTTATTACCTACACTCATTATGACTTTTCTTAATTATGCAAAAAGAGGGAACACAATTTGAAAGACAAAGTGTTACCAAAAATGTAACTTAGGAGAGAAGTCTGCTACTTTTTAATGCTTATGATCTAATCAGTCTTTCTGCTAAAATATGAGTAATCTTTGATTGGCATCTCCTAGACATTCTCTTCTGACTTTTGTCTGCCTACTTGAAGAGCCTGGTGAATTGGTTACTCAAGTCTCATCAAAGAAAAGGGGTACAAAGCTGCCTGATCAGACACTGCAATGTCCTGCAATTAAATTCATCAAAAACCCAGGACTTTTGTTGTCATAGAGTCCCATTTTTCACTGACTGAAAATTTTTCTCAGTTTTCAGCTGAGCTCTTCTGTTTTCTCCTTTTTACTTAGAAAAAAATGAGAAAAAAATGTTTTCATGAGAGAAATTAAGNCTCTTCTGTTTTCTCCTTTTTACTAAGAAAAAAATGTTTTCACAAGAGAGAAATTAATCAGATGAGAGATCATTTTTCAACACATTTTTAAACAATTCCAATGTGTTATTTTACTGTGATACAGGACTGGGTAAGTTCACATTATACATTACTGTAGTAAAATCTACATTACTATACTTTTGAAAACTGTTTATAGAATTGAATTTGTATGACACATGGAGGGAGAGTTTTGTTGGTTGGCTGGTTGGTTGATCGATTCGTTCGGTTGAGATTTTTATTTTTTTGGTTGGTTGGCTTTTTTCTGAATTATTTATTTGTGTAAGTGGAAACACCATTACATAAGATGAAGGTTTCACTAACTCTCAAGCTAGGTTGTAAGTCCTCATTAAGAGAGACACTTTGTGATGTTGATGCCTAAAAGGCTAGCCCAAAACCTGAGGCCAGGCAGGAGTAAGGGAATAAAATGTGGGTATTTATTTGAAGGGCCTTCAAAGGTACATTTAGGGCAGACAAAGCCCCCTCCTTGGGGCATCACCCAAAATGGACGACGAGTCACGAGTTCTCCACACCTTTATAGACTTGGTCCATTTGCATATCAGCATAGATTTACCAATTAAAACTTTACAATTTCCCCCTAGCTCGCTCCCCCCACCCCCCCTTTAGAAGCGTGGGTCTGGGCAGCCCGAATGGCCTTGGGTGAGTACAGAGTGGTAGTGTTATGTCTATAGAGAACAGCAACCAACGAGATATAAAGCATACACACCAGACAATTCAGGATTTGAAAAATATAAGGGTTAAAACCTAAGGCAACAATGTTCTAATTATTACTATCAGTGAAAATTCTTGTGTAACAATATTCTAGGTGGTAGTTGTCCAACTGTCAAATTGATGTCTCATCAGCAAAATGTCTTGCTTTCCTAAAACTATGTTCAGTTAGCTTAATAAAAAAGCTGTGTGTTATTTGTTAACACTGCTTTAGAGGTTTAAGTGCACCTTCAAATCCTGCCAACCAGCTCTGTTAAGATCCATGATAGTGTGGACACAAGGATGAAGAGAGAAGATGTCACACAAGACACTACTACAGTCAATGGAGACTCAGTGGAGCACATCTGCACTGTCCTGTAGCAGTGATGAAGAAATCTCTATGTTTTAGACCATAAACACTTGCAGGCAGATTTTGCCTTGTGTGTGCTGTATTTAGCAAGCCAAATTTCAGCAATTTTTTTTTAAAGTGCTGTACACATAGCCCTGTCTTTTTAAAGCAATACAGCACAGAGATCCTTGAGCTAGTTCTGATCAGAGTATGATGTATAAGAGAGATGCAGCTAGATAGAAAAAAACTAACTTGTGTTCCGGAAACAGTGTGACCTACACTAAGACAGGGCTGAAACCAAGCTACAAAGCCAAGCTGCTGAGCAAGTGTTGAGTTGACCCAGCTACACCCTGCTGTGGTACTATACCAGTTATGTCCATATCAGTTTGGGAAAATCTGTACATTCTCCCTTATTCAAGTCAGACATACCTGTCTCTTCCGTTACATCTTCTGTGATTCTGTACTCCAATGGATATGGCATGAATCTTTGTCTAGGATGCTACTATTTAGCTGAATATCTTATGAAATGTTATGAAATAACATATTCCATTGACTACAATGGAAATTCGGTGCTTGCATAACTTCTTGGTATTAGAATGTATGATCCCTGGTAAAATGATGGATACATACAAGTTGTAGTGAAACATATGGGCTAACAGAGGGAAAGCTGAATATCGTAACAAAATTTTTATGCTCCGTGAGGTCCAGTGCAGGCATTGAATTTTCCCTTCACTGAATTTCTATCTTGGTCAAACTCTCCATACCCTACAATTCCTCTTGTCTATCTTTCTCAACTGGATTTCACTGGATACTATTTACCAAAGACCAAGGAAACTTCCTCTGAATTGCATTAAATTCAGAATTTTTACCAGATGCCATGATATAATGTTGGCAAATGTAAACAAGGAATGTAAACAACAGAATTCCCTTCTTGGCTTGAAAAAGATATACATACAATTACTGTAATTTCATAGCTTTTGTTAAGTAGAAAAACCTTGGCATAAATTCAAAACATTAGAGGAAATAGCCCTTCATTCCTCACAAAACATTAATCAGTATTGCATTCAACTACAATGTTTATGTTGTGGCTTTTGTACTCTCAAAACTATTTCCGTGTTTGTTCTGATGATCCTATTCATAAAGGTATAGATCTCATTTTCATTGTAATGTAGTGTAAAGGACATGATTTGATTTGAATTGAATAATTAATTCAAATAAACAGAAAATAATAAATCTTAGGTATCACTTGGCCTCCCAATCTCTCATGTTCAAGGATAAATGCTCAAAGATATATGTTAATAATGTTTAGCTGAGAGGAGTTTCTTCTTCAGGGGGACTTCCCTCTTGAATCCAAACCTTGAGAACAATCTAGGTAAAAGTCAAGAGCTACTATAAGGCATCTAATAGCAGTTTTTAGAAGTTTTTATGTAATTTTGAACATGGTATGTGGGGGAGTTGTATGTGTATATTCTACATGGTTTAACATAAGACTTAATTACATGTGTATCCGTCTGTAAAAACTTGGATTTCCTACTGTGTCTAATTAAAAAAGGCTTTAATACATATGGTACCTTTTTCCATAATATGCTATCAACTTTCTCATGGTAGAGAGAAGTGCTTCTTTTTTTTTGCAACAATTGCCAAAGGCTTTCATACATAATTTAAATATATAACGGAGAGAGAAAGCTTGATATGAAAAAAAAAAAATCCTCCAAAACAGAAAACTTTAGCTTCTACAGTCCTACCAACATATAGTGAATAACTGCGAAGTAGTTATAGGTGCAGCAAGCTTGTATACATATCTTTATTGGCCTAGTACACTCTAAAGGGTCACCAATTAAAAGTTTGTTCTTAGATGTTGAGGTGAGATACTTCTCTTTTAGCTCCTTTTTGCTATAGCAGAAATGACGTAATCAAGTGAGTTCCTTCAAGCAATAACAACAACAAAAGCTGAAAGCTGCTGTCTTTTATACCTTTGCTTTAATTGTTAACTGTCAGGAAAAAGAAATCTAAGAAATATAAGACTAAATGTGAAAATAGTGGGTTGCAGCAATGTTGTAAAATGTGTGAGGGCAAAAATATGCAAACAGAATAACTGAGATTTCTGCTTATTATTATTATTTACAATCAAAGCTTTTTACCTTTAAAAAGATAAGAAATCTTTTTGTTTCAAAAGATTTTTTACTTATCATTAAGATGGCACAAACACTATAAAAAAATTTACTTAGGACACAACTTCTATTGTCGTAAATTGCTTAATTCTGATAAATTTATAAGTAATCCTGTGAAACACAAGAAATATCAGTTTCACAGCTACTCTACTGTCAGATATGACAAACTCATCTTTAAAATAATGGCAAAGCATATAAAATTCAAAGGATGTGACAAAGCAACCATTTATTGTCTGACAGTTTAATGCACTAACAAAACTTAATCTTCAGCATGAAGTAGTTTGGAAAAATTCATTCACATTTTATTGAGATGTTTTATTTTTTATGCAGTATTATATTAGAACTCACTGTCACACTGGTGTAACAGAAAATATTTCAAACACTTTGTCTAAATAAGATTGGCATGAAATATTTTATTGTATTGTTCTGCACATCAGGTCTAAATGAGATATTTTATATTTGGGAAATGGTAAGAATATTTTGTCAAGCAAATGGGAAAAAAAGGTGTTTTATTTAAACAGAGGACATTTTCTAGTGCTGTAGTGAAATGCTTTTTTTCCAATTCTTTGAAGTAGCAGTAGGAAGGGTTACAGTAAAAAAAAAGGTCTTTTGTCATAGTGAAATTGCAGGATATTATTTGAAGAAAATGTACTGAACATTATTTCAAACTATTTATTCATTAACTAAATCCTGCTAATACTGCTGAGGTTATCAGTCAGTGAATTAGAGATATTTGCTGTGGCAGAAGGTAAGAGGGACAGCATGTTCTCTCTTCTGTCACATAGTGGGAGAATAAGTTCTTCAAGATGGTGTTAGTGATCAGAAGAGTAAAGACATGGTTTCTCTTTAGCCACCCACCTCTAAAAATCACCAGCTTAAATGCTAAAGAAAATGGGAAATCAAATTAATTTAACTGTTTTGCTTCTTGGTTTTTTGTGGTATATAATATACATTAAAGACCTCTTCCTATAGATCTCAATTACCTGATGGCAAATTGTGGCATAATAATTATGATTATGATAAGAAACTATTAGGAAAATGAGAGATTTCTGAAAATAAACTCCTTTGTAGGCAGTAATCTTGCCACTGTCTAGAACTTACCCTGGTCTGCTTTTTATGTTTGGTTTCTCTCATTTTGTTTTTAAGTATGAAGGCCTTTAAAAATGTTATATAATAAAGTATTATTTTCTTTATTTTTTCTTTATTTTACTTACGTATCAACACATAGAATAGAGGATATTGACAGTTCAAAACCAATAAACATCTACAGCTCAAGAGCACTTTTTCTCCTTGTCATTTTAAAAGCTAATGAACTCTTTCCAACAGGCATGAAATGGATTTAGAACCAGTTCTATAGCCAAAGTTACAAAACAGTATTATTGATTTGATAGAGAAAAAGGTAGAAAGCAATAAAAGTGTACAACAACTTGTCTTTCCTGGTAATGGCTCATTTAATGAAGCCAAACCAAGAATAGCACTCATACCAGACACATCCATCCCACTGATAATCCCCAGCAGAGCTCTATCTACAATTTTGGATTTAAGTTTCTGGGAAAAAACTCTCAGTAGTCAGTTTGTAATGCTTTACTGCAAGAAATAAATGATGCCAGCATAAGAAAGGCATCCCTATATGAATGCAAATGATTCTATTCCTTTTGTCCTCAGTAGTCAGATAATTTTAGAAAAACTTTGAATTGCTTTAAAAAATAATCCCTGAAACAGAGTATTTAAAATACATTGACAATATCTTACAGATTCCAGAAAGGCTCATCCTCTCTTACCATCATAATACAGATTGATATTTGCACAGGAATATATGAGGAAGCTGTTTATACATTTAATCAGCATTCTTTCAATAATCCACCCTGCTATTGTACATTTGAAATCTAAAAATAGACATTATGCATTGTCAAAAACTGTCCTGGTCTCGTCCACTGGAAAAAATATGTTTATGTTTAACATTACTAACCTGCATTAAAACACATGTGGCTTTCTCCTGTGGCTCAGTTCTGCTTTTGCAGAATCTTTAGTGAAGAGCCTGTGCCAATTATAGTATATGTCTATTTATTCTTTCCTATCAGGAGGGGGGTAACTTCACCCAAACCAACAAATGCCAAGTACTTGTACCATATATGTGTGAATTAGTCCCAAAGAGACATCAAAACGAACTATGCACTGGCACACCTAACCCTCTAGGGAAGCAATTTCACTCCAAAGTAGTGCTCTCAGTGACCATTGTGCTAAGTCATTATTTGAAAAAAAGTTTACTTTTTTGTCTCTCAACCAGAGGACTTTTTGAGGATACACACACACACATATATACACACACACAGTGTTCTACAGTTTCCTTGAAATGTGATGTATTTTCATGTATTTTGAACATGACAGTAATCTGAGTTGTGCTTCTTCTTTTTCAGAAGATTAAGACTGCTGCAGAGGAAAGGGAAAGTAAGTATCAAAAGGAAGGTAAACAGTATGTACATGGGAAAAGGCACAGCTCTCCTTGAGCAACGAGTATTTGAACCCTTTGCATTCAACCTGCATATTTTGGGAACATAAAGGTTTAGGAACCACCTTCTAGTCCTGCACTGTGTTTGCATAAGCGGGTAAGCGTCTGTTCAGAGAAAGCTTTTGAAACTTCATTTTCCATTCCCCTGCAATTTTATAATCCTTGGAATTTCCATATTTTAACAAAAGTTAAGGGAACTTAACTTTAAGAGTGATAAGAATTCTTATGTAGAGCACATTGCTGCATTCTGTTAAATACTAGCTGTAGAGACTACAGTAAATAACATAGTAAGTTCTATGGTTTTGTCATATGTTTTCTAAAAAACGGATGTCTCAAGCATGTGCTAAGGGACTTTTGAGGATTCCATTATATTCTCTACTTGAACTGAAACTCTGAAAAGAGAAATAAAAAGCTTTTAAAATATTCTTCTATTTTTCTGCTTTCTTAAAGTGACAGTTCTAAATTTTTAGTAGAGCTTGTATTAAAAACATGTTTTTTTAAAAGTTTTTGTTTCAAGGATCTCCAAAAAAAGTGAACATGAAGATAAGTAATAAATAAAATGAATCTTTAATTAAACAGTTTTCAGATTTCATTTTACCAGAGTTAATGTCTTGTTGTCCAATTGTCTTCATGTAAGTTTTCCATCACTGTCACACAACAGAGGATAAGTCTTCAAAATCCCTGTGTTTAAACTCAACTCAATGGAACACACAAGGGGATAAAAATGTATTGGGCCTAATCTTATTAAAGGACAACAGAACATTATCATTCCCTCAGGCTGGAACAAAATATTTATCATCAGCCTCAAACAGGATCTTATCTTTTGTATTTGCAAATTTGTTTCTCCATGACATTACACAGTCACAGGTTTTTATTTCAGATCATGGCACCATTCTTCTGAAGATGTTTTGGCAGTGTTTTTTTACAGTTAAAATTGCAATGGTGAATTAAAAGAGACTCCTTTTAACTCATCACAAGAATTTTCTGAGGTTTGATCATCTCAATTATTCTGTATACCAGAAAATACTTTTCTAGTCTGAGGCCTGGGAGCAATAAACACAAGAAACAAGTGCTGGATGTTGTATTTGATTTCTGTAGGCACTGAATGTGCTTTACTCATATAGAAGGCTCTAGCAGTCTGTTAACAATATATTTCAAGATATGTACTGCAGCTATATTAGTCATTAAATAGATGAATAAAAGTATTGAATGAGCCTTAGGAATGGAAAAGAGTCAGTGTATCTGGAGGTGATTGTTGAATGTTCCAGCAAGTGAAACATTCTGAGACTGAAAAAAAACAACAAAAAAAGCTCATATCATATCAAGAAAGAACAAAGAAAATCTGAAGATTCTTTAAAAAAAAAGAAGGTACAGAAAAATATCTTAAAAGATGCAACCATGCAGGGGCCCTTACTGGACTACATAAGACAGGGTAAAAATAGCTTTTCAGCATCATCATATATTTGACCTCTTGGAGACACATAGCTTGAACAGATACACATTGTTTTAACAATAATGCACTTTCACAGAAATATTCGTGTTTAAGAATTTCTCATTTTTTGCCCAAAAATTATAAAGGTGTTCCAAACCAGGTGCAATTTGTTCATCTGTTTGATCCCCATGACAGATTGTATAATCTGTTTTCAAAGTCTGTTTTGTTTTTCCTTTTGCACATTTCAAGACAAATTTCCTTCCTTTCTTTGGAAAACTAATCTGTAACTAACTAAATCTCAGCTTTGCTAAATATAGGTAAGCACTGTTCAAGATGTAGAGGTATTATTTTTATAACATTTATATATTTACACTATTTCCCATGGTCTGGAAAATTAATTATAAATGTACTTCTTATATCAGCAAATTACTAATATGGACTTTGTAAATACATACACATAGATATTTTGATTAATATATTTATACATATCTACATGTATGCAGAACATAGGTTTTGCCTACTAGTTTGAAGTGGTAGATTTAGTTTGGTTTAATTTTAGTTGACTCAGTTCAACTTGGAAAATTTTTTATTAAAATAATTAGATGTTCTTCATCTGCAATGACTTTTCCAAAAACCTTGATCATGAATAATTATAACAATTTTCTACTTTACCATATTTTATTACGTAATCTTTCAGATTACATACAAGATGAAGCACACAGGCTTTCCAGGTATTCTTCACGGTTTAAGAAGAGATCTTTATGGTTAGTCTTTTGGAAGAGTTTGCCTTTTACAAAGCAGAGTGAGGAAGGGCATATAGAAGAGCGAGAGAGACATAGAAAAAACAGAAATAGTGAAAATAGCATCCAGAAAAGATAAAAATAGAAGCAGTTCCTGCAAGGCAATACTGGAGACTTAAATAATAATAAAAAATATATAATTATATGTGTTCTAAATATCTTGTTCTCAGAAGAAAACCTCACCTTGGAAGAGAATTCTCACCCTTTGAGAATTACTTTTCTTAATGTTAAATGTCCACCAAAAGGGTCTAAGTGCTTTATCCTATACCCTGTTAAGATTCATGTCTGTGCAAAGAAGATTGAGAAGGACTTTTAGAAAACAATACTTGCAAATCACATTGACAATGTTTTTAATGGAGGCAGGAGAGAGGTATTTGGATCTTTCCAGGGTCAATGAGGTGTGAGTCCTTATACCTCCCATACCTTCAGCTGCTCCAATAAAAAAGGTTTCTTTATTCTTGAAAGGGCACCAGTCTTCCCAGCAACTCAGTACTATGCCTTTCTCCAGGAGATTTCAGAGTCTATGAAAACACTTTCCTGAAAACCCTCACTCTACTCTGGTTTTCTCTGGGGAAGACTGAGGGAGGAATCTTTGCACTAATTTTGGTTTCCATATTCAGCTAAAGAGACGCTGTGACCACAACCTAGGATGCTTTGGTGTGTGAATTGACACAGGCAGGCAGCTGGAGCAACCACAAAACCACAGCTGAAATGCAAAGAGTAAATTAGTTCCATTACCTTGCTAAGAGGAGTATCTGAAGCAATACCCATGCTTAGTCCATGCTAGCAGGCAGTGGGCCTGATGTTTGCACCAATTTATCAGGGGCCTGAGCACACAGTTTCCCACCATGCTGTGATCTCTGTGCTGTTTATGATCTCTGAGTTTTGATCTTCTCTCTCCCAAAACAGGGAGCTCAAGCATGTCCATGAGAGTGCCTCTAAGTCTCTCAAAACACTCATATTATCTTTACACAGAAATTCTTCTCAAAACAGAGAATAAACAGCAGTAAGCACAATATATGGGTTTTCCACACTGTTATTCTCCAGTCCTTGGCACTCCCAGCTGCAAGGTCACTTGCACAATGTCATCCTCCTCACCATTCTTCTGCTTTTAACTCTTTCCTCCCAACACTCAGTATTTGCCACAAGTTTGAGATTCATGTGGGCATCAAGTGTGGGAGCTCATGTCTAGGAAGAGTAGACAGTTTCATTTCTCTCATATTTCACATTTCACCTACCACATTTCTTGTTTCTGTGGCTGGCTTTTAAAATGTTTCAAATTTTACTTGAGCTGAATCATACTTTTTAAGCTTTTTGTGACCTGCTGGCTTTGTGTTCCAGTTCTACAACGTTTGTCAGTATTATTAAAGTGGGTTAGAGCCTTTTGAAAACCATTTTTTTTTCTTTTTTTTAAATTTATTATAGCTCATGTCAAAATTGTATTTTTGGTGGGAAAATATATTCTAGTGTATTTTATAAATGAGTAGAGTACAATTAAACCCTTCAGGAAACATTTAGCAGTTAAATAAGGTAAATCTTTTATTAGATAAATCCTGAACAACTAATTCCTTTGGGCTTTATCCTCCACACAAAACCTGCTGTTCCTAATTAAACTTTTCTTCATCAGTATTAATTAGGCAATAACTGCATTTAAGAATACACTAGAAGATCAAAAGGGCTATTGGTATTTCTGACAGTGCTGAGAGATTACAGATGCAGGTGGTCTAAAGCAGGAACCTTCATTTGAGCAGTTAATAAAGCTAACTTTAGTCTGTCCATTTATGATATTGCTATGCTCCTTCTTACCTCATTACCAAGGTATCAGACTGCTTCAAAACCTCCATACATTTATTCAGTCTGCATGGTTGTGAGGTAGGAAACTCAGTGGATCACTAAAAAGAGGCTGAAACTGCAGTGTTAAAGATTTGTAGGCAGCTAAAGATGAAGGTAAGTGCATAGTGGGATTTTGAAAACAATTTATAGGTTAGGATTACAGCAGGACCTTGTGTCTGAGAGACTAGATGTCTAGCTGTTACTTTAGGTACTGTTAGCCAAAAGCAACTTGAAAGCACTCTGTTTATTCAAGTTTTTTAAAGTGGATACTACCCCTCTTTCTCTGATTTTCTTTTCTCCTCTTTTGCTTTGGTTTGCCATTCCTCATATTGCCTTCCCTTCAAGAAGTAGTCTCATTATTCCTCTCTCTGTTTCCTACTCTAACCATTACTTCAGAGAGAATAGTCCAACCACTTGGACTGAGCAGCAGCTGTTCTTTGTCTTCTCAGTGCTCTTCCATGGGTCAAATAAGCATGAGGGCAGTGGTACTGGCCCCACTCAAGTTGTTTACCCTGCAAAAGCCTGAACTAGATCCAATACTGGATGGCTCAGAACAATCTCTCCCTATAACCTCCCAAGGCTTCAAATACTATATATTTGGTGTCAGGAATCAGTAGGATTCCTCAAATTTTTTGAACTTTGAATGGCTCATTCAATTTTCTAATTATATTTTCCAATTATGGTTGCACGTTTGCCTCAGGAAAATGCCACTGTGCATAATCATACAGGTACAAATAAAGAGTAAAAATAATGAAAATATTCAAACAACATCAAAACACAAGAAGTTATCTCATGGTTTATTTAGCCTGTTTAATTGTAATATTTCTCTTAACTTTTTTTTCTTTTATATCACATTTTCTTTTTTCCTACTTAGTGGAAATTAGAGTATTTTCTTTTTATCTTTGTCTGGCTGCTTGGAAATGGATGGTCTTTGATAATGACTTAATTTAAGTTACAGTCAAATTAGTAATGCCTTTGTGAATTCTGTGATCAGCTCATGATACTTGTGAACCAAATAAATTATTATGGCCATGAAATTAGTTTTAATATAAGAAAATTAATGACATGTTCTGAAAGTGCAAATGCAGTCTTGAATCCCATGGATAAGGTGGTGATTAACCAGTAAAAAATGGCTGACAGTACTCTAAGAAAAGCCTATACAAGTTGCTAGTACTAAATAAAATTATTATTTCTGGAATCAAAAGCAATGAAAATAAAATGTAAAGCATTCACTTTTTTATACTGAGATATATATGCACCCCATAAAATGTTCCCACACTGAGAGAAAATTTGTCATTAATTATACATTATGCACACAAAAAAAATTGTCTTGCTTAGACAAATTCTCATAATTCTGCAAAAGAAAATACTTAAAGGTAAGGAAAAGCTTAATCAAGATTACTACACTACACTCTCTCTTTTTTAATAATGTAGGTATGTATTAGAGAATTTCATTCCATGATAACTCTTAACTTTTTGCAGTTGGGTAATAATAACAAAAATACAATGGTAAGAAATTATACAATTAGTGAAAAAATTCTGCTGTAAAAAATAATTCTTTGTGGTCAGCTGCTTGCTTTTTTGTTGCTTTTCTCTAATGTTTGTTTTTCTAGAATTTAATATCTAAAAAAACCCAAATAATATAGAATTTTTCAATGAAAAAATCAGGCTCCATTTGGGGTTGAAGAATGCCATTAGTAAGTACAGTCTATGGAGGAGAAGTTGTCTTTAAGACCTTTCTTTTTATATTAATATCTAAAATCTATTTGTATTACTAGGAATACATGATCCTTTACATAATTATCAGTTTGAGCAATATTTTTTCTCACATCTTTCCTCTAAAAAAATCTTTAAAAAAAAGAACACTGAGGACATCAAATAGGTTTCAAAAGTAATCAGAAGAGGAAAAACATTTGTCTCCCTGCGAATAACTTCTCTTCTTGCCTTTGAGAAACATATAAATATGATCTTGGAAAAGTAAACTTCTGGTTGTACCAAAAATGCCTTCAGTTAGGTAAAAATGCTGTTAAATTTACTATCAGGAATTTTACATCACATCATATCACCATAGTGTTGCACCAGTGTTTGTTATGATAAAAGAAAAGTCTCATCCCATTACTGACTATCAAATCATATTAAAGAATACCATCTATCGCAACACGGTGCAAGACTAATAAGATATGATAGAAAATTTCTGTTATGATAAGACTTTCAAATCAGATTAAGCAAGTAATGCCACTGCTTCATGTTCTGTTTGCACTCAAAATTGCCACTCAGTATTCATTTTTGCTACTTTTTTCTGTCAGATGGAAAAATAATCCCAAAAATCTAGGAATAATTTGGCTGGCAAGCAAGAACTCCCTTAGGATATCATGGTCTAAATACCCACAAACACAAGAGTGTAAGGTAACGGAACCTGATTATTTCAAAGTCCAAACTCTATCTTTAATATTTTATAGTCAAAAGCTTTTTGGAGACAAAGTTCCCTTTCCCCAGCAGGGTCTTAGAAGCAATTTTTCAAAAGTCTGATATGACACAGGTGAGGAAGAGAAAACATGCCAGAGAAGGATCTCAGAATTCTAAGTCCTTCATATTCCATCGCACCTTCTGAGACATGTACCAAGGCAGAATGTACCAATTCAAATGCATCCTTACATTTCAGCACAGGAGTATTATTAATATATTACTTTTGACACTGTCTCTCACAGCATCCTTATGGGCAAACTCAATAAGTGTGAGTCAGATGAGTGGAGACTGATGTGGATTGAGAACCAGCTGAACGGCAGATCCCGGAGAGTCTTTTATTCATTGACACAGGGTCTAGCTGGAGGCCTGTCACTAGTGGTGTCCCTCAAGGTTCAATACTGGCCCAGCACTGTTCAACTTGTTCATCAGTGACCTGGATGGTCATTTCTCTGCATCAAATTCAGTGGCAACACAAAGCTGGGAGGAGTGGCTGACACCCCAGAGGGCTGTGCAGCTCTTCTGAAGGACCTCAACAGGTTGGAAGATGGGCATAAAAGGACTGTCTGAAATTCAATAAGGGCAGATGCAGAGTCCTGCACCCAGGCAGGCACAATCTCATGCACTAGCACAGGCTGGGTGNCCAGAGGGCTGTGCAGCTCTTCTGAAGGACCTCAACAGGTTGGAAGATGGGCATAAAAGGACTGTCTGAAATTCAATAAGGGCAGATGCAGAGTCCTGCACCCAGGCAGGCACAATCTCATGCACTAGCACAGGCTGGGTGCAACCTGCTGGAAAGCAGCTCTGCAGAGAAGATCCTGGGGATCCTGGTGGACAACACCCTGTCCATGAGCCAGCAACATGTCCTTGTGGCCAAGAAGGCCAGTGGGATTCTGGTGTCCAACAGGAAATGAATTGGCAGCAGGTTGAGTGAGGTGATCCTGCTCCTCTACTTAGCACTGGTGAGGCCACATCTGGAGTGCTGTGTCCAGTTCTGGGCTCCTCAGGACAAGAGAGACATGGAGCTCCTGCAGAAGGTCCAGCAGAGGGCAACAAAGTTGACTGAGGGACTGGAGCATCTCTCTTACAATGAAAGGCTGAGGGAACCAGTTCACCTTCAGTCTCGAGAAGAGCTGATTGAGAGGGGATCTGATCAATATCTATCAGTATCTGAAGGGAGGATGTCAAGAGGAAGGATCTAGGCTCTGCTTGGTAGTGCTGAGCAATAGGACAAGAGGCAGTGGGAAGTAACTGATGCACAGGAAGTTCCACCTGAATATGAGGCAGAACTTCTTTACTGTGCATCTTGAGAGAGAATTTCTGTACTGTGCATCTGACCATGTGCTGGGACAGATTCCCAGAGAAGTTGTGGAGTCTTCCTCACTGCAGATATTGAAAAACCAGCTGGACACAATCCTGTGCCATGTGCTCTGGGATAACCTGCTTGTGAATGGAGGTTGGACCAGATGACCCACTGTGATCATCTTCCACCCCTTCCAACCCTACCCATTCTGCGATTTTGTGATTCGTATATGACAATTCACATGGTGATGCCATTTATTGTCTTTTAAGTAACAATTTCAATATAAGACCCATTCAGACCTTAAGAATTGTGTTCCACAGTCTGTTATGTTCAACATGTTCTTATGGGCAAAAAGGAAACATATGTTATAGATATTACTGCTAGTGTAATTGAAATTCTAAGAGTGTAATCAAAGAGTCATTATTAATTCAGATGCAACTGTGGAGTCTGAAGAGTAATAGCATCTGACACGTTATAAAACAAAGCTTTATTGAAGCAGTAGGAAAGATAGCAACAACAAGCCCATACAGCAACTTACCCAATCACCAACAGCAAATGTGACATGATAAGAGATGCTGTGCTGCAGTGGACAGCCAGGGACACTTGGTGTCCAGGGCATCTCTCAGCAACAGCCAATGTTTTGAATGTGGGTAAGAGTTATGGCACCATTTGGCTCCAGCAATGGTGGTGTGATTTGAGAGGGTCCTATCTTGCATGAATATTATGGACAGCAATCTGCCTATGCTGTATTGGTAGAGGGCCTGGGTGTTGTCTGTTTATGCAGCCAGTGCTGGTCAAAAGCAGGGTGTCAGCAGTCTGTCTATGCTGCTGATATCAGTCAAGGGGCAGGGTATCAGGAGTCAAGGTGCCAAATAATTAAAAGATAAACAAAACAAAAATACCTCACCCCACTACAGAGAAAAATAAGAAAAAAAATGGTACTAAGGAATTTTAGGCAGTCAGAGGAATTTCTTCTGTAAAAATTGCTTGATATGCTAGTAGCAATACCTTCTGCCTGTCCTGACCAGTTCACCTGAAAGCAGAACGGACATGTTCCAAGAAATGAGATTGAAGGAAAAATATTGTCAGCTAAATGACCTAGTTCCTCCTGGGAACTGGGCTTTGAATAGAAAGAAAAATGTTCAGGGCAAGGGGGTCATGCAGCCTGTAGAAGAAAACAGGAGGGTGGTTAAAGCAACATGTCTCATTGAAGTTTTTACCTCTGTAGCCCAGCAATTGGCATTTCGACTACCAGGACATGAGTGAATCTTCAAGGCCTTGGGACTGAAACTTCTCAGGCTTACTGTGTCTAAACGTCTTTTGATCTGTCTGGAGCTTTGATTTTTAATGATTTTCTTTCTTTGTTTGTTTTTTTCTAATTACTATATTGCTATAAGTGCCACAATTTTATAGGAGTCAAAAAAAAAAATCCCTCAAACCAAACCAAGAAGATTTCAAATCAAAGAAAAAAGAAGAAAAATTACCTAAAAACCCTTCTGAAAACACATACAAATAGACTCGGGTGAACCATCCCAAAAAAAAAAGGGAAAGGCAAAGAGGAAGAAGAAACCAGTAAAGAACCTAGAAAACTCACTGTCTGATCAAGCCATCCCTGTGCTTGCCAGAGAAAATCATTCCTGTCAGCTTTACAATTGAAAGGGACATCAGAAGGGTGAGCATAACAGCTGAAAAAGGAATAGATACTAAAAAAGTGCATGCAACACGCTTAAATGTATTATATTAGTATAATGATGATAATGATGATGATGTTTAATAATTATGATTAATAATAATAATAATATAATCTACTTTGGGCCTTTTATTCTAATAATGAAATCTGGACAAATCATCCTTGCTTGATTAGATTCCTGAGATTTCAATTATACTAATACTTAATTCTTGGCCCTACATTTAAAGTGTGTCCCTGTTGCACTTGGACACGAAAGAAAGATGCAGACACCTGTTGGAGAGAGAGGAGCCAAGACTGGGCCAGAACTGGCCCGAACTTTATTTATATGTCTTCTTAGAAACCACCGTGGATTGGAGGGAGAAATTGCCACCCCTCAATCACACTGGTCAAAGGAAATATCCATCAAATATCTCCACCCAGGAGAAAGGAATGCAAACAATAGAGCACAGTTAGAAAAGCATGGCTATGTTTACAGAAAGTGTGTGAGAAACTGTTACAGAAAAATGAAAACACTGAAGAACTGTAAAACTCAGGGCAACATATCCTGCTTCCTCTTTTGAAGATTTTGAGTGTATCTGGTTAAATATAAACTGTACAACTTATGAAGAATTGTGTCATGGGTGAAAGATGGAGAAGTTAGACATTCTACCATACTGTCTTCCAAGCACATCTATGTGCTGGCAGACCTGATTTGTTCTGGGTAGGGAATCCTTCAAGAGTTCTTGAAGCTACTTTTTTGCCATTGGCATTTTAACAGGAGCTGATTCATGATACTGTAGGTATTCCGTGGAATCAAGATATCATGAGGATTAAATGAACAGCATATCAAACACTTCATAACAAAAAAGTCTACATATGGCTGTACTTACTACTTTGCTGATAATTTTTTAAGATAAATTGAATTCAATGTTGTAATTAAGTATGCATATTATGCACTTTTCTGTGTTTCTTTTTGGGTTCTTCCTTTGTTCATTCTTTCTTCAACAGAAGAAATTAATCATTCCTACAAAAACATTAAATTGAGCATTTTCAGTTTGAGATTTTAAGTCTGCAAACATTTACAGCACTGTCTCTCATGCCTATTAGATATTTATCCTGTAAACAAAATAATTTGCATCTTCAAGTTTGCAGTTATGTTATTGAAAGCTATCGTTGTCATTGGAAAATCACAGAGCTAAATGAATGTATTTTCTGCTGATTTCCTCAGGAACCAGTAAATGCCCTATGCATTTCAGAATGATGATAAGAGATGACACAACTGAATGGATTTGAATAATTAACTAAATGTTTTGAAAAAATATGACAGATTATACCTTCATGTGTATTAACTGAAATGCTGTAGCTTTTTAATTCAGGGTGTTTGTCAATTCATACTGTTGCCATTACCGTGTTAAGAAATGTAAGTTAATTTTCCATAGTTAAAGGCTCACAAAACCATGCAACTTATTGTTTGATTTCTTGCCATGTTCCTTCCCAAGTCATTAGCCCATTAAGATTATTTCTTCAGTTTGTAGTCATAAAGTCATTCTTATGTAGCAGCGCACTTTGCAGAAGCTGCTGCTTTAGAGCTTCAGGTTTTGGTGGGACGAAAGCCAAGGCAAAGCCCTCAGCCTTCTTCCTCCACTATCTGAACCCTCTACCTGAGCTGTGGTAAAATCCCATATTTCCCTTGTGTTACCTGTACCCATATCTTAGATGTCTTATATGGCCATGCCCTGGAAATTTCCCCTCCACTGGTCATTTTGAACTATGCTGTTTCCCATTGGGTGTTTCCTGGTCCCACCTCCCTTTAAAAGAGCCCTGCAGGGCTTCTTCCCTGCTCTTTCTTCTGGGTTACTCAGCCACCTGGATAACTCTGGACCCTCACAACACAACACTGGATTCACAATAAATAGCTGATATCCCGGGGAAAGGCCCTCTGTGTAGCCTTTTATACTCATCGGTGCTAGTACACCACGCCTGGGGAAACTCTCCTCCTAGAGGAGCCAGCAGAAACTGGTTATCTGCGGTAGCTAGCACTCTGTCCTTTGGGAGAGTTATACAACTCACCCTGGCAGGGATCGCGCACGCATAAAGGCGCTGTCACTACCTCAAGATCATCTGGCTTAAGCGTTTTTATTCTTAGTTCTAAATTTTCCTTTAAATCTGCCATTGGAATATCTTTGAAACATTTCTCATCTCTCAAATTGATTACAGAGGTAGGATGATGATATGAGATACATAATTTTGCTATTTCCTTTTCTGATTTAGGTTTTTTCACCTGTTTATTTTTATTTTGGCAGCTGTTTATTTCATGGTTTTAAATCTCATTCATCATGCATTTTCTCCTTACTGGGGTGTGAACCAGTTCTGGGACTGCCTGTCACAATTTGTCTGTGTTAAGTGTATAGTGATGAATAAATTGAAAGAAATGTGATTTAATTTCCGACTATATCTTTTAAAACTTTTTTTTTTTTTGCTGCTATTTACATATCGCTGTAGAAAGCAAAGGAAATAAAATAATCAACAACAACAAACACAGAAATAAAAAGAAATTGTACTTCTTGCTGATCCTTCTCAGGATGTTGGCACCAATTCTGCTGAATTGCTAGAGTTTCGGCATTCCTTTCGACATTCAGTATTCATTAACAGTCAAATAGCAAAAATGTACCTTGTCCTTTACATACAAAGATTCAGGATCTGCCTCTAAATTGAAGGGGTTACTTGTGTAAGTTTTAACTGTAAAATCCTACCTTGTACACTTCTAAACTGCATCTACACCTTGTCTGTTGCTGATAAATTTCTTGAAATAGCTTTCTGTCTGCATCTAAGCAAGCAGGCATGTTTTTCCAGCACAGAAAATGCTTACAGGATTCTGCTTTATTACTGTTAATGCTCAGACAAACATTAGTGTTCCTGGTCAATCAAACTAATTAACTTTGGCTACTGAGCTGTATACCTACAAACTTAAATTTAAAAAATTTGGTTCCCTTCTACAGTGTTAGACTGAAGTTGTCAGACATTTATAGTGCTCAAGCAAACACTCAGATCTTTTATTTGAAGAGAACTAGATGGCAACAAATTCATTAGCTTTCAGGAATACTATCTTCCCTGTTAAGTGAAGGAAGGATACTTATACCTAAACCAATTTGACCTTGATCATATGATCAATGAAAAATGTTGGTGCTGAATGCTGAGAAGGGGAGATAATAACTTTCCTCAGTATTCTGGCTTCACCCTTGCAGCCCAATATACTGGTGTGCAGTTAGCCCCTATCACTGTTGGCTCCATTCCAACATGCTGTCCCAAGGGAACACCAGGTCCTTTTATACAGAGCTATTTTTGTATCCACACAGTTCTTAACTTATACTGAAGCACAGTTCCTGATAACTCAGGTGCAAAACATTGAATTTCTCTTTGTAGACTCTCATGAAAATTTTGTAGGCCCATTTGTACAGCCCATCTGAGCATCTCCTGTCACTTTACATCAGTTTGCAGAGGGTGCAGTTTGGTCCATCACCCTGCTCAATAGTGATGCCTTTAAATGTATCAGCCCTTTAGTGTCACTTGAGTAACTTTTTGTAACAACTATCCAGCTGGACCTCTACCTTTTCAGCCGATGATCCAGTTTTTCACTAACCAGTACACGTCTGTAGCTTCACAACAAGGATGTTGTGGGTAGAACACATCAAAACCCTGGCTATCTCCCAGCTCCTGCTGCACCAGCTCTTTGCAAGCTGTATGATCCCATGACACTCAACTAAATTGTCACAGAGCTGTCCTGAGCGTGTGTAGACAGACCCCTCAGTGGGTAGACAGGCAGAGCCTATGGGTGTACTTAGAGCTCTGATGTGTAAGATCGTGGATTTTTTGAACAAGATGGGGTCTTCTGAAAGCAGAGGAAGAACTTCATGGCTAATATATAAACTGGGGGGAGTTGACCAGAAAGGGCCAATCACTGCTCAGAGCCAAGTTGGATGTCTGTCAGCAGGTGGTGAGCAATTGTATTGTCTATCTCTTCTTTCTGTTGGATTTTATTCCTCTCTCCTTTTAATTAAATGATGATGATGATGATGAATATTGTCGTTGTTGATGATGATAATAATAGTTTAATAATAATAGTAATATTATTTATAGTATATTTTGTTTAGTTTCAACTCTTAAATTGTTCTTATGTCAACTCATATCACTTACCTTTTCTTTCTTATTCTTCTTCCCATGGGGGGAAATATCTGACATTTTTTGAAAAATGAGGTGGGAGTGCACTTAGACATCTCATTAAGCATGGCTGCTGACAACAGTAAAGACTTGTAGGCAACAATTAAGCTAAAAGCTCAGTGAAACAACTATTCCTATAGCATTTTCCTGAGGACAGAAATTAAGGCCAGTTGGTCTTCTGATATGGCAGTCTAAGAGGGCTGTAGGTATGAACGCATGCCCAAGTGCCACATCCAGACACCTCTTGAACACTTCCAGAGACAGTGACTCCACCACCTCTCCGGACAACTTATTCCAATGCCTAACTACTCTTCTAGTGTTTTTTTTTTTTTTTCTTTCTAATATCTAATCTGAACCTCCCTTGGTGCAATTTAAGGCCAAGGGTTAAGGCAATTCAAGAGAATTTTTCACTAGTGTATGACTTGCATTTCATCTCTCAAAAGAATAAAAAGTCAAGTTGGCACTGTGGTTGAGATATTGTCTCTACTATAACTTAATTCTTTGGAGTTTTGCTTAATCTTTCTGAATTTCTATCTTGACAAGTAAGACAATTGCTACTTAAGACTCTCATCCTCATGGGAAGGTCAAGTTAACCGGATAGAATATTTATTAAGAGCAAAGGGTCAAGTTTTCTGCTGATTTAGCAGGTCTGACTGCTGAGACCTGGCCTCCAAAATGCATATTCCCATGCATTTTCTTGCAGGATGGAGGATTGTTATGTAAAATTGAGAAGAGGCAATATTAAATGATTTAATTCAAAAATTATTTATTGCTGGGGGATATTCTTGACAGCAGATTGGGAATATATGGGATTAATAAAGGGAGCAGATGCACACACATACATACACATACTGTTATTTTCTGTGATACTTTTATTGGAATTCACATCAATGCCATCACAATAGTAATCCATAACACACAACGTGCTACTGGTAAAGCCCATGCCCAGAGGCTGTATCAATAGCCTTTGTTGCTCACTCACCCCATTAATGTGAAAATGAGAAGTGTGGGGTGAATCCTAATAGCTTCTGTCAGGCAGCTTAGGATGAGTGTTTGTATGACTGCATTGGCTTCTCATTTATCCTTGCTATCACTACCTATTCATTTCTCTCTTGACTTTGAAGGTGAAATCCCTTACTCTCCTTCATCAGAGTTGACAGTAACACCGAAGCTTTCTCTTTTGTGTTACAAAACTCTTCTTTCTAGAGCATGGAGACATTTCATCAGGAAAAAACATAAACCAAAACAAAACTGAGTTTTTGTATAGGAATGCCATGAATGCACAGTGTTTTTCAAGCTGATAAGGCATTTAATCCTTTGGGGTTTTTTTCTGCTGATTTGACATGGACATAAATGTGTCACAATATTTACTTTATATGGAAAATTTACAAAATCAAAGTAATTACTTCTGAATAATGGATTCTTATTTATTTAAAGCTTAAAAAAAAGTTTGATCATTGTGTTGTTTTATCTTATTTAAAGGTTTGGACTTTACATGTATTTAAGAACTGCTCAGTTTCTAGGAAGAACTAGAATGCCTAACAGCCTAAGAGTCTAACTTGTCTAACAGCCTATAGGATACAGATTATAAGATTTAATGAAAACTGGAGTCCCATTTTGCCCTTTGACTCTCTGCATCAATGCACTCTTTGGGGAATTGCTTACATTTCTAAGACAGAGTCTTCTGCTTATCATCCTTGCAAAATTGGATGTTTGAGTCATGGGACATACAGCTGAAAATTGCTTGTTGAATTTCTGTGTTGCTTTCACAGTAGTACAGCTGAGCAACAAGTGACTTGACCTACCAGTAATGCCTTATAACCTCTGATAATGATGGACAGCAGCTGAAAATATGAGTTAGATGCCAGGCTAATGTTTTTGTAATTACTTTGTCTTACTAGAGATGCCAGCATCTAATGCAGTCAGTAAATGAGATTTATTACCAAGGAAATGTAAATGAAAAAAATAAATAAAGCTTTCATTTTAAATATTCTACAAAGTGAGTACTATCAATATATTTTAAATCTACAATATAGCAATTCAACACAATAAAATGTCAGTTAAAACCTTCCTAACGGTTTTTTTAGCACAATCAAGAAGGAGGTGGAAAATCTGTATCCAAATAATTATTTTTGTGATGGTTCCACTGATAAATTAAAGACTCACATATTCAGGATATGAGCATAGCCAAAGACTTAATATTTGTGTTAACGAATTACTGTCCAAGTTGCAACAAATGCAACTGTCCAAGTTACTGCATTTACCACCAGAAATGGTGGTACACCTTCTTACAGCTATCACATATTCTGAGTTAATTGAGCTACTTCTGCAGAAAAGGAAAGAATATCCATGCTGACACACACTGTAGACCTAGAAGAGTACAGACAGCTCTCTTGCATTCTCTAAGACTCACAGTTCTTCAAAAGGAGACGAGTGAAGCAATTGACTATGAATTGAGCTAAAAGGTCTGAATTTCCCTACTCCAAGACTTCAAACTTGACTTCTGTGGCATTTAAAACCGTCTGTCCTTTATATATTCCTACCTACCTTCAGTTCAAGAATGTTCATGAAACTGTTGTGCATAAAAATGCAGCAATGTTTAGAAGCGGGTACAGAAAGTTTATATAATGGCTTTAACCATGCAAATAAGCAGAATATCCGATGAAAATCATAACTTTTAACTTCAAAAATAGCAGAAACACAGACCATAAGAATACCAGTAATAAAATATATTCTTTAATTTTTGTATAAAACAGTGTTGGAATAGGGATGCCTTTCAGTTAATAATATTGTAACTGTAGATGCTCTCATGGACAGAGTGGGAGCTTCAGACAAAGTTTATTAGAGAAACCCTGCTGTTGAGTCACAAGGTGCCAAAAAAGGCTCCCTTGCTTTCTAAACTGCTTCTCAGAAGGGAGTCTAGGTGTGCCTGGATCCAATCTTAGACCCCGACTTAGTCAATGGTGTATGTTTAAAAGATTTTACTGGTGCAATTGAACGTTTATACAACTTTGTCCTAGAGGATTAAGGATGGAAAATCAAATATATTTATATAAATAAAATTAATTATTTATTTAAATTGATTACAGTAGTGATAATATTTAGACACAAGACCTTATTCAGAATTCTTTATCACACCTTATGGATGGTTGAAACTACTAGTATAGTGCACTATTTTTGAAGCCATATTGAAGCAAATATATTAAAGAAATTGTATTGAATCTAGCAAAATAATTGATAAATAGAGATTGGTATTAAACTCACCTATGTGAACAACTGCAGAAAACTCTTTTTCTTGGCTTCAGGTAGGATCTTTGAGGAGTGTCCCCACTCAAGAAGAGGATCTTCATACATCTTAGGGAGATATACTACAAGTCCTCACTCATGAGTAAAATATGCTTTGCTGCAGCAAAAGAGGTTATCATTATGGTTTCTTCTGCTCAATGTTTCTGACTCTCATTTATGTATCAGGGTCTGCACATCCCTGCTGCTTCCAGCCTCTGCCAGGGAACATCCATCTTGCATGTCCTCTAGGTAGGTCTAGAAGTCTAGTTTGGTCAAGCTCGTCACACCATTCTTCAACACTAAAACAGTGGATCATTCTTGTTTTATGTTATCACTGCTCAACAGACTCTCCTTGCTCCAGACATCACTGTTAACTTGCAAACAAGACAAAGTTTGGGCTGCTGTATCCCTGCTTAGGCAGGATGTCCTGCTACAGATGCAACCTGATACTATTCAATTTATACAGTTAGAAATGACAGAGTCATAGAATTATACAATGGTTTAGGTTGGAAAGGACCTTAAAAATAATTTAGATCCAATCTGTCTGCCATAGGGGGGAATTAATAATTTAATTCAGTTTTCCATCTGAGTAACTTCCCTATGAATATAAATAAAATGGTATCCCTAAAACAGTATTTATTCACAGAATTGTTAGAAAAGTTAGAGATAGGAATTATCTTTACAGTACTTAAGATATTTTATTGCTACAGCAGGATTTTTTTTTTTCCCTACTGGAATTGTATTTTTCATTTTTAATAGACTGAAGGATTAAAAGTCTTCCTTATCTTTCACATATAAGCAAACACTATCTGGAAATAGCATTTGTTTTTCAGATTAAATGTTTCTTTCCTTAATTTTATCCTCTAATAGTTCTTTATACTTGTGTATGTTAATAATTTATTCTCTGTTCTGGGTGTCAGATTATAACTCTGTTTCTCTTTTGCCTGTGCTTAAAACCCCAAGGTATATTTAGGCTGAGTTTCTTAGAGGAGTTTTTGAAAGATAGAGGTACATATCCACTGATCTTCAGAAGATTAATGGGATTTGGGCAGAGAGCATCTCATATTCATTCTCTACTTTTGAGGCAATTCTTTCAACAGATATAATCCATATTTAAAATCCATCCAAAATTTCTCTCTGGACTAATTATCTTTCAGCAACATGCAATATGCAGTTACAGTGATATTCCATGTTCATATGAATCATAATTATCTCCCTATCTATTATCTCTCTATGTCTATGTGTTTTTTCATATACTTATCATCATTGGAAAGGATGATCTTAACTGTTAGATGTACATTTTAACTCTGTGTCAGTATATCCATTAAGGGACATTTATAATTACACCCACAAAGAAGTAATTGCATTGATGCATTTTAAAATATTTTCTCAGAAGAAAAATCACATCTCTTTTACCAGATGAACCTTAATATGAATGTACTCATTTGTCTCACCTCTCCAGAGTATCTTTCTCAAACAACATCTATCTTTTCACTTTACTGCAGTTTAGTATTTGTTGCCTACTACTAACATCCTTTGCTTCTACATATTCACATACTTATTAAAAAAATTCAGATTAAATGTCAACCCTTCTGCCAGTGGCACAGTACAAACTGGCAAACTCATTTAACTTCTACTCTTTGACAAGGCAAGACCAAGTGTGCTGGTATTTGTGTTCTCAGGTCTTTGTGTAGGCTTCCCATGGGGAGTTTTCACGCACATATACAGCCTCATGTGTTACTTTTTATACAGTGTGTACACAGATTTCGTCTGTCTTCCCCTTTAGATTCTTCAGACTTTAAAACTCCCTGATACTACCTATTCAGAAGGGATCTGGAATAGGGCAGCTCCAAATTAAGACATCTAAGCATAACATCCATGTGACAGCTAAGTGTCTAATCTCCTCAGCCACTTACACATAAGCACACATGGCCATTGAGATTCCATGTACAAAACTCTGGTAAATTCACCTAAAGGCATAAAAAGTTGCACTGAATGCTATTTGTAAGCAGGTCAATAACCTGAGTCTGGAGAGCCTAAAGATGGGTGAGCTATTGTCACAGGTGGAATGGGTGCTTCAGAAAAATTTTATTAAAGAAGCCATTTCTTTGAGTCTGTGGTGCAGAAACAACTCCTTTGTGCATTTAAACTTCTTCACAGAAAGGGACTTAAGGTAAATAGTTTCTTAGTCTCAGATTTTGTTAACAGACTAAGTTTAAGGAATTATAGAGGTGTGATTAAATCAATTTGTCCTGCAAGTTTTAACGATGCCAAATCAGACATATTTATAAAAGATGAGTTGTTTCTTAAGAGAAATGAACGGACAGATCTTAATCAGAATTGCTTGTTGCATGGCATAAAAGCTAAAAACACTAGTCAACTATAATATAAAATGTCAAAGGGCACTATATTAAAGCAATTACATTAAAGGAATTTTATATTAAAGCTAGCAAAATAAATATTAATTAAAGGTTTATGTATGTCTCTACACTTCAGCCATTAAATACTTCTTCTTCTTTATCTCGATCCCTGGGAAGTAGCCATGGAGAAACTCCATATACTTCAAGTATATGGAAAAATTTAACTGTGTGGAAAGTGGACTGGATTTTTATACTCTAAAGAGTTTGAGTGACAGTCATATGGCTGCAGGTCAGTTCAGCAGCTTATCTGGCAAGTCTTACTTCAAAGGAACAGATCTGTGTTTGAAAACCATAAGCCAAGCTAGCCTTTTAACATATTCAACACTAAAAATAACACTATGGTACCACTGAAAGTTTACCACAGATAGCATGCATTGTTTTTGTCTTCTGACTCCATTCCAGGCCAAGCAGATAAGCCTTATCAGGGCAAAGCATCCTGCTACAGGTATTTCAGATGTAGTTTAATGAGAGCTGAGAATAAAGGAATAGTCACTTTACTCCACCTACTTTCCTCCACTGTCTGCGGTCCTGTTCCTAGGCCCAGGATATTCACGAGACTGTTCACTTTGAACACTGCCAACACTATGGGCTCACATCAGTTTTCTGCCTGCTAACCTCAGGCTTTTCCCACTGCCTGAGTGCTCCCTTGTCCCTCTGACCCCAGCCTGAATGTTGTAGGAAGATAGTCCTTCCCAAGTGCAGGACTTTTCACCTGTCCTTGATTGTAAAAAATTCCTCCTGCAAAATTCCTTCAGCCTTTCTGGATCATCTGAGATAACAGTCCTGGCCTCAACTATATTGCCTGCTCCTTCCCCTCCCTTTCTGCCCCTTGCCCAATTTGATAATGGTCCACTCAGCATCCTCTTCTGAGCCACTGGTAAAGATATGCAGCAAGGCAGATCCCAGGATAGGCTCATGAGGTGCTTAAAACTGGCCTCCAGGTAGAGTATGAATGTTGAGCCTCTACCCAGCCAGTAATGGCTGAAAAGGTAATCCAGCTGTTCTTTCACCTATCGAATAGACCAGCCATCTATATTATATAAATCTAGATTATAACATCTAATACAGAAATGTTGGAGGTAATGTCAAAAGCCTTGATAAGGACAAGGTGTACAATATTAACGGCTTTCTCCTTTCCCACGGATCCAGTCATTTTGTGCTAGAAGACAATCAATTTGTCAATTAATCTATGTTAGTTGATCCCATTTACCTTTTTCTCTTTCACGTGATTAACTACATGGTTGTCTGCAATGTTTTCTTAAATATATACTAGGTTTTTAATAAACTTAATCAACCAGAAACTGGACAGTCGAGACCTCTTTTGCTGCAAATAAGCTTCACCTTGTTTCTGGCACCTGAAAATGCTGGCTTTCAAAGAAGTGAAACTCTGGATGTTCCAATGTGTTGAGTCACATAAATTGACCTGTAGTCAAATTTTCATCTATCTGGATTTCTTATCTTTGTGGAAGTAACATTTCCCTGGATCATATTTCACCTCTCAAGGTAAACATTAAATAAATCTGAAATTACTTCATCTCTCTTCCTGCCTCCAAAAAAAGTTCCTTCTAGCAAGCCATTAAACACTTCAATGTGTGTTTGGAAAAAGAGATGGAAATAGAGACATAGTAATTAATAATTTGGCATTTTCCTCATGTTTTACAGAAATTAGTTTTGCTCTGTCTGAGTCTTTTTCTGATCCTTCTCTGACCTTCCTATTTCAATTCTTTCTTCCTCACTCTTCTAAAAAATCCCTATGGCTGTGATGTCTTCCTCGTTCTTCTTTGGACTCTTTATTTTTTTCCCAGAGGTTTATTATCCTACTTCCTTTCAGTGTAGATGAAAATGTCAGGACCTCAACTGAGGTACAAGTGGTCCTCCAAAAGTTGAAGTGGAGGTGTGGAACTGTGCATAGGGGAGATAGCACAGTCCTTACAGTTAGTGATGATTTGGTGGAGACCCTTTGGGTGAGGATGAGGGGAATGAAAAACAAAGGAGATGTTGTAGCGGGTGTCTACTACCCACTACACCAATCACAATGGTTGATGGTTTCTTCAACAGACATCTAGGAGAAATCTCTGGATCAGTAACCCTTGCCCTTATGGAAGATTTCATCTTTCTAAAAATCAACTGGGATTATCATACTGCTCTGATGAGCAGGTCTAGGAAATTCTTGAACTTTGTAGGACAGAACTTCTTGTTGAAAGTACTCAGTGAGCCAAGTAGGATATACTTACACAACTATGTATTCCAGGACTTGCTATTTGTGAATAGAGGACTTGTGGGGAATATGATGGGAGTGGGTTATCCTGGCCACAGTAATCATGAAAAGGTTGAGTTAAAAATATTCAGTTTAATGAGAAAAAACAACACCGGAGTTGCTTTGCTGTACTTCAGGAGAGCAAAACTTAAGCTAGTCAGGGAGCTATTCAGCAGAGTACCCTGGGAATTTGCTTTTGAGGCTTTAGGAGTCCATGAGCGCTGGTCAGTTTTTAAGAATTACCCTTTTGAAGCAGAAGGGGAGGCAGTTCCACAGTGTCAAAAGTCAAGCAACTGGGGCAAGACACCAGCTTAACTCAAAAGGGAACTCATAAATCTCAGGAGGAAAAAGACTGTATCATCTCTAGAAGTGAGGTCAGGCTTCACAGGAAATTAGAGCCATGGCCAGTGTTGAATGGGATAACAAGGGCTTTTTTAAGTTTGTTAGTATCAAGAAGAGGTCTAGAGAAAACATTGGACCAACATTTGTTGAAGATGGTCATATAACTTATAAGAATGAAGAAAAAGTAGAAGTATTCAATGCGAGTTTGTTTTTTTCCCCTCCTCAGTCTTTAATTATACCCCTAGAACTTGAGTCACCTGGTCCTAGATTCAGTTCATGGGAATGGTTCAAACCTGTGTCAGAAGAGGTTTAGACTGGGTACCATGAACCATTTTTCTACCCAGAGAGTTGATAAACCCCAAAACAGACTTCCTAGAGAGATGGTCAATGTTCCAAACCTGCCAGTGTTTAAGTATTTGGACAATGTCCTTAATAGCATGTTTAACTCTTGGTCAGTCCTGAATTGGTCAGGCCATTTGACTGGATGATTGTTATAGTTCCTTTCCAGCTGAAATAGTCTATTCTATTCTACAAGTAGACTGCTTATGACTTAGTTCCATTATGTGATTCGCCACATTTACACAGGACTTTATGCATCATATTTCATAAGAAAAAAAATCACTGTAAAATTCTCATATTCTCAGTGTGGTTATTAAGATTATATTCACTGTTTTTGCTTTTTAGACACCATTCATCATCCATAAACAGTATATAAAACATATGCATTATTTAAAATATGTATTCCAAAACCCTCTTCTAATACTCCCCATAATATTTTGTCCGTTCTGAATGTCTACTCTATATCAGCTACTTAAACAATTTTTTTAACTACTTGGATGGGATGCAATCCCCTCATTTCTCAGAAAAGCAGATTCTATGGTTAATATTCTTGATGATGGCTCAGTATATAGCATGAGCAATTTCTTGGATTGCAAGGTTATATCCCTGAAAAAACAGTCTATACAATCCTGGAAGCCAACTGATCCTGTATTACAAATTATGCATGCAGTCCCTGTTTCCTGGTTGGTTCATTTTCCTTTATCACTAGTCTCTCTGATTTCTGATATCCTCTGTCATCAGTGGACATTTTTAAAGCTTTTTGCAATGTTTTATTTCAGGAGAGGAATGGATGATACAATACAGGATGGTACTTGAAGAAAAAAGTTCTGGAAAATGATCTACCATACACAAGGATTTAATGTGTAGACAGCAGGAGCAGATGATTAGGATACTATTATCTCTTCTGTCAAGCCATAACATTTTTCAGGTTTTATATGTCAACAAAAGTCCAACTGTATCTGTATGCTCAATTAATAGGAAACTTCACAGTCAGTGAGACCTGAGAAAATCTCTTCTATGACTTTGCAGATTCTTATGAAAACAGGAAATATAAGCAGGTGGTTTTGTTTTTTATATCACATGGCAATCATAAGTTAGCAATGACAACATCTTATTTCATGAACTGCAAGTCTTAACTTCTAAAAGTTCATAGAGTCACAGACTCATGGAAGAGTTTGCATTGGAAGATACATTCAAAGGCTATCTAGTCCAACTTTCCTACAAAGAACAGGGACATCTTCATTTCAATTAGGTTGCTCAGAGCCCCATTCAACTTGGCCTTGAATGTTTGTAGGGATGGGGCATCCATCTCTCTGGGCAACCTGTGCCAGTGTTTCACCATCCTCTTTGTAAGAAAATTCTTCCTTACGCCTACTCTAAACCAAGCTTCCTTTATTTTAAAATCATTACTCCCACTAAAACATCTGTCCTTATCTTTCTTATAAACTCCCTTCCAATACTTAGTCCACAACCAGGTCACAGTGAAATCCTAAAATAACTGATCTCATATTTTAAGCATCCCTGGCTTAAATTCTGATGATGGGATAGGCCTAAGACAATTAAAGACTAGAGATGTCGTCAGGTTTCATTTTTAATAGGGGCATTAGTTTGGCCTTTCTATGAAAATGAATGTCATCTCCACACTCTCCTTCCCCTGGGAAATCATATAATTAGCAGGAGGTTGAGTATTTCTTTGTCTCATCAGTTGCAGTTAAATTTTGGGGTGGATGATGATTTTACTAAGTTTATGTATATTTCCTCTTTAAATTATGCCATTAACATGAGAAGATAATTTGCAGACTGAAGTCTTTCTCAATGCCAGGAAGTATATAAAAATCCAGTACTTGCATTTAGATAAGCCACAGAAATTGAATTAATAATCCTGTGATGAGGAAATAATGGTAAAAATTCAAACATTTATTTGAATTACATCAGAATGAATTCTGAATAAGCCACTGAAAGCAATGAATTGTGTTGGATGAAATCAGTATCAAAATTAAAAATTGGATATAATTTCTTGAAGTTTTCCGGGTGAATGTAAGTCTTTATCAGATTACTTTCAAATTACTCGAGCTGTTTAAAAGTTTAAATCAAAGGACAGATTGATATTACAGAAATTCAAAGGAATATTTCTGGAGATGTTCCCTTATCTAGATAAATTAAGAGAAAACAGACTAAAAGGCAAAAGAAAAGGGCTTTATCTAGTAGTAGAGTACTAATAGAAGATCTCCTTTGGGAATTTCATAGTCTGACATTCTTTCTCTGCGAAAGGCTGGAGCAATAAAGCAGAATGAGCACTTGATATTATTACTCAGTATTAAAATAATATTGTGCCAAAATTAGATTAAGCTAAATTATGTTTCTGTCCCAAAACAAGCATGGCAGCTGTTGAAGAAAATTTAAAATTAAAGATTGCACAGTATTTATTTATGCTCGATTGAATATATGTAATCTTGGTAAAATCTGAGTGATCACTAATTTTGAGTGCAATTTGTTTTTACAAAGTGCTCTCATTTATTTTAACTAAGCTAGACTTATTTTTTCTTTAGCATAATTAGATGTTTTTCCTTTCCACTGAGTATTTAGCCTACATCCATGTGTAGATTTTAAGATTAAAACCAGATATAGATAAAGTCATAATATATTTCCTGTTTCCTATCAAAGCTATTGAACGTAATTTAAACTAATTTAATTAATTTCTATATGATGTGTAATATATTTTAAGTGTGTGTTTATTTAAGTATGATCTAATTATTTTTAAATATACTTAATCTATTTAAGTGCAATGAGTGTTAAATTTTCCCAGGTGGAAATTATTGTTTCCTTTCTGAACAAAAAAAACTAGGCCTGTTTGTTCTAGCATTTTGGTCAAAATATTTGCTTTATTTTTCCCTTTTCTTTACTTTTTCTTTTTTCCTTTATTTTCATTTTTGCCAGCAAATGAAAAGAAGTTACAGAAAAGTACTTGGAGGTTAATATAAACCAGAGGTTATTAAATTCTTACAGTGTAAAAACTTTTGTTCTTGCCATAGAAAGTCATAACTGTGATAATTATACACAAAGAGTTCAGGAGATAGTCCCTATTGAAGGAACCATAATGATGCTTCACAGCTTTGGAGCTGGAAAATGGAAAATTCCTTCTCTTCATCATTCAGTGTACTCAAAAAGTTCTAGAAGGTCACTGTTCATTAAAATGAAACTGATAACATCTATTGAAATTATCTCAGAAACAATTAAAACTGTCACTAATGAGAATATCTAATTGTCAGAAATTATTTGCATGGGAGGCAACCCAAAGCAGACAATTCAAAGACAACATTGCCTATCAAACAAATAATATGTTTGATTATACTGTAGCAGAGTGTAAGTGTTGCCCTGATTTTTTCAGTTCTGGATGTTGTCATTCTTTTGTAGCTAGTTTCTCACACTTTTCTCTGTAAACATGGCCATGTTATTGTAACTATGCCTTATCATTTACATTCCGTTCTCCTGGACACAGAACTTTGATGGACGTTTCCTTTGACCACTGTGATTGAGGGAGGAAAAACTCATTTCCTCCAATGAATAGTGATTTCTAAATGCATATAAAATAAGGGGGCCTTGCTGGCCCCTTCCTGCTCTCTCCTCCTTGCTGGTAATAGGTGTCTCCGTCTCTTCTTTTGTGTCGTTACTGCGACATGTAAGAACAAAAGTATGGACATTTTCCCTTCCTATTTCAAATAAGCCTGTTTTTTCCCCCCACATTTTTAACTTTCTCAAAGAACACTGAAGCTCAAAAGAGTGGACAGCTACACTACTTTCAGATATACAGTACAATGTCCCTACAGAACCTTAAGTTTTAGCCAGTGAACTCACTTGAAGTAATAATAGAATCATAGAATGGTTTGGGTTGGAAGAGATGTTAAAGATCACCTAGTTCCAACCTCTCTGCTGTGTTCAGGGACACCACCCACTAGACCAGGTTGCTCAAAGCCCCATCTAACCTGGCCTTGAACACTTACAGGAACAGGCCATCCACAATTTTTCTAGGCAACCTGTTCCAGTCTCACTACCCTCACAGTCAA
Source organism: Climacteris rufus (assembly GCA_013398175.1). Classification (NCBI taxonomy): domain Eukaryota; kingdom Metazoa; phylum Chordata; class Aves; order Passeriformes; family Climacteridae; genus Climacteris; species Climacteris rufus. The sequence goes on along the minus strand of VZRZ01002226.1, from coordinate 316,781 downwards.
GAATTTCTTCCCAATATCTGATGTAAGTCTACTCTAAGCTTGAAGCTTTAAGAGACGGCCTAAAAATTCCTTATCTGCCTCACAATCATTGACAGAGACTGAAACCCTAAAAGAGGACTTTTGCACTAAAAAAATCCTGGCCTGGCTAAGGTGGGACACTTGTCAAGTGTTGCCAGCAAGGTGTGCCCGTTGGAACAGGTTCTGCCTAGGTGGAGAGGACTGTGCTGAAGCAAAAAAGAATGATCAGTCCTGAACACTCCCTCCTGATTACAATCAACAGGCCTCACCAACAATAGCGGCAGATTTCCTCACCTCTTGGCCAGTTGCCCCCCACTTTCAAAAAGACTATAAGAGACCTTTCTGAATTAACCCTACTGAGATCTCTCCACGGACGACGGCGAGCCTATTGGCGGGACCACGAGGGCTTCGTCTCATCTGTTGGTAGCTATTCCCCGCTCCCTCCCCCTCTCTCTCTCTCTCTTCCTCTACTTTCTGTCTTTATTTCTCTTTCTCTCCCTCCTCTATTGCATAATTGTGTTGTTGGCACTCAATAAAGGTGCACTATTTGATTAAAGCTGAAATCCTCTTTGTGCCTTTTGTATTTTGAGATCGTTAAACGAACCACCACGACCCTCACGTGTTTTAGTGGATCGTGACAGAAGCCATTCCTCCTTGTCCTATCACTGCAAGCCCTTGTAAAAAAGTATCACTTCACCTTACTTGTAGGCTCCCTTCAGGTACTGGAAGATCACAATTATGAACCTTAAAAGAGAAAGGCTGTAATGACAAGAGGATTAAAATTTATACCTAAAATTTATACACGGATACCAATGTAAACATTCAAATCGAATATGCCATTAAACCAAATGTGCATGAAGTTCAAACTGGAACCTTAAATCTCATGGTTTCAGAAGTATCTGAAATCTACTTCATGTATTCAGTTTTCATGCAGTCCAAATAAATGTCTTACAGGGTTAGACAGAGAGAGAAAAAAATGCTGGTTTTCAAATGTTTTCCTCTAGGATACAAATTTCCCTTCTCATAATATTTTGGACCTTTCAAGAAAATAATAATTTACTTTTAAAATGTATGGAATGTATATTAATATTTCTTTTAATTACAGCTGTCCAGATTTATATTTAGAACTTCTATTTTTTCATTGTGCTTTGATGTTGATTTTTAGAAATGTTCAGTAACAAAAATATACCAAAGATGTGGTGTCATGGGTTGCCCACATTCCCTGTATGGGCCACCAAGAATGTTGTGGTTTGAGGCTGGCCATTGTAGTTTGAGGCTGGCCAAATGCCAGGCACCCACGAACCACCCTCCTCCCTGCCCTGCAGCTGGACAGAGAAGAGAGAATTTTAATGAAGAGTTCATGGAGTTTGAGATAAAGACTGGGAGGAAAAAAAAACCACTAACTGCCAAGGCAAAATAGGCTCGACTTGAAGATATTAAGTGTATTTATTGCTAACAAAATCAGAGGAGCATAACAAGAACTAAAATGAGCTCTTAAAACATCAGAGCCCCTCCCTCCTTCCCACCAACGGTCCAGGGAGATAAGGGTGGAGGGCTTTGGTCAGCTCATCACCCGCTTTTTTTTCGTCTGCTTAGGGAGAGGGACCCAGTTTTTTCCTGCAAGCTCTGTGGCATCAATCCCCTTCCAAGACTGCTGAAATGTGATGTGAGTTTTCTCCCACCAGCAAGCAGTCCCGCCCAATACTGCTGCCGAAATTTCTCCACCACGAAGTGCAGTCCTTCCAAGGCCAGGCTGGTCCCACTCAGGGTGGGGGGAGGCAAGGCCTTTTTATCAATTATGACTCCCACTGGGCCTGGGAGCAAGGCCTCTTCATCCATTGTTGACCCCCCACTGGACCACAGCTCCCTCTAGTCATCCACCCCTCGTGCTCCAGTGTAAGCACCTTCCCCATGGCTGGGGCTGGATCTCTGCTCCTTCATGGGCCTTCAGGGTTGCAGGGGGACACTGCATTAGCATAGTCCTTACCACAGGCAGCAAGGATGTCTTGGCCTCAGTGTCTGAAACACCTCCTACCCCTCCTTCTTCTTCGCTGACCTTGGTGTCTCCATGGTTGTTTCTCTTACATGTTCTCACTCCTCCTCTATGTCCAACTAGAACTAAAGCTGTGCAGCTCTACTTTGTTTTGATTTCTTCTTGAATATGCTGTCACAGAGGCATTACCTCCATCTCTAGTTGGCCCAGCCATAGCTAGCAGCACATCCATCTTCAGAGCCATCAGAGATTGGCTTTTCTGAATGTCTGTGGAAGCTTCAAGAAGCTTTTCACAGAAGCCATTTTTGTGCCCCCCCCACCAAAAAACTGGGCCCTGCAAAATTACCACATGTGGTCATACAATATTCAAAATGAGTGATTTCCAACATCTATAAAGTTAGCAAGACAAGTAAGTAAATAACACTTCAGTGTCTAAAGACTCACATGTCATTTCCACAATTTACATTTGTTTTCTTCTCACCCCTGACTCATCTTCCCCAGGTAAACTGGACAATGAAAAGTAAAGTCTGAAAACAAAAAAAATTGAAAGCACTTGCTCATATATCTCTCATTTAAAGCACATACAAATTTATGTAAACTTATATCAGACTGGTACTGGCAAATTCCCAATGTCATTCTCATCAATGCTTCTGACTCATTCCATTATTCAAGAAGGATGACCTAAATCCAGGACTAAACTCTGGTTTGAAAATCTGCATTTCTTCTTGACAGAGGATCAGATTTCCTTCCTTGACTATTTCAATCCTAGTGTAATATATAATGGCAGTGCAGAATAGCTTGGAAGTTAAGCACAAGAGAAATTATGAGAAAAAAGAACTTATAATAACTACAATAGCACATAAGTTATTTGTCCTCCTATGAAAGACCGTTAAATGATATATCATGACTAACCCTTACATGTCTCCAAGAAATTTGTGGAAGAATGTTTAATTACCGCATGAAACGTGGACTAAGCTACAAAATGGAGAGAAGGCATAAAAGAGAATGTTAATAGTGGGAATTGCAAAGTGAACAATGTGATTTATCTCAGCTAAAGCAGCAGAGATTTTGAGGAGATAAGACTGTGACTGCTTCCCTACCTGCAGTCTCACATTAGCCCTTTTAATGTGGTGAGTGAATTGACTTTCCAGGTATTCCTCTAGGACACAGCAACTCTGAATGTTTTCATTACAACACTCTATCTGGAAAATATACACAGCACAAAAGGCTCATCAGTTTAAATATCATATTTCAGTCTAGAAACAGCTAAGAGTAAGGTTTTCACTAGTAAAAAAATCATGCTTAAATTAACGTTTTGGTGACAGCATTTCAAACATAGATACCTATTGGTCTCCTGTAAACATTGATATTGAAGGTGTCTGTGTTACATCAGAGTTACAGCCAATAACTTAAAGAACATTTCAGTGTTCTTCAGTGTTCAAAATAATATCCCAGGCTTACAATCAGGAATAATTGTTAACCTGAGATATCTTTCTGCAACAAGTAATGTACATGACAGATTGATGTCTGAAAGATTTTGATCACACAACCTCTGATTTTTATTAGTGTTAGTGCTCTGTTGCTTAGATGTTATACATTTTGATAGGTTTAAATATCTCAAAGAAAATGCCCCTTTGCCTTCTTTATTAAAAGAAAATGGAAGTCAGGTAAAAGACATTACAGCTATCAAATCTCAGGAGTTTGGCAGAAATTGCACAGCATCTTCTGAATACTAAGATCCCAGTACAAATAACACTTCAAGGTAATTCTATTTGGAGGTCTGAGAGTGTCAGGTACTGAATATTGTAATTAGTCCAGCTAATGTGGATGATTAAATGAAAGTTTCTCTGGAGTAGATTCCAAAAAATCTATTACAGCTTTGGAACAGTGGAGAAGATTATGGATGGATCTCAGATATATATACGTATACGGATATAGAGACAGAGACAGAGATAGAGATAGATAGATAGATAGATAGATAGATAGATAGATAGATAGACAGACATAGGTAGATACAGACAGATATATACTACTTACATTCAGGTTTGACCTGATACTTTTCCCAAGGAATACTAAGACACCTGTGGGAAGTTTTCGTTATGTTTTCAGAAGTGTATATTTTTACTCAGCTTTTATGGTCACAACAGCAACAATGGATATGCAGTTTGGAAGTTTGCAGATTTGTGACGTAAAATAATGTTCACTTCCACTTGCATAATTGTAGAAGCCCAGACTGTAAGGGGCTTATTTGTGTGTCTCAAACACCTATCTACGGCTGTGGAGCCAACCAAGGACTGATGTATAACAACATGCTAAGGAAACAGACAAGAAAGAACTGGGTGTGGCTGGAGAAGGAGGCCATATGGAGGTAGGGCAGCACTTTTCTGTGACAAATGGCCAGTTCTGGCTCCTGGAGATCAGCACAACAAAGTAGGTTGTAAGCTCAGGAAAGAGTCAAGTAGCAGACAAGACCAATAGAGGGAGGAACAATACCACCAAAGCCCTTCTGAAGCCCCTGAAGCCCTTCTATCAATTCCCAGACAGGTCTAGAAGAACAGACTGCATATGCTAAGTCTTGCATAGAAAGTGAAAACCTTAGCCTCAGGGCAGGGAAAGCTTATCTACAAAAAGGCATCCCCACAAAGCTTGGGTGGTGCCACCCAGGACCCTGGACACCCTGTCAGCCAGATCAGTGTTGGGCCCAGGACTGGTGATCTCCTTTCCTCTTTCTCTCTCTTTCTCCCTCTTTTCAATCTCTCTCCTCTTTTATTCTTTTGTCTTTTACTACTAAAAGATAAGAGACAAACTTTTACCACTTTCCACGCCAAATGTATAACTTACTAATAAAACTTTGCAAGTTTTTTTGGACCTCTGACATTTGTTGTTCCTCCTCTCCCATGAGCATCTATGAATCTTGAGTGCTTCATTCCTCTTAGGAGTGTGATGTAGTGTACAATAATATTTGAAAAAATTGTCATTAACCTGAGTAATATTTCACTACAAGAACAAGAGTGTTGAAGCTTTTTTTTTGGTTCTTTTTTTCTTTTAAATGAACTTTCCATATTTTCTGATTTTATTAACTTTTCTTTTTCCCCAGACTCTATCCAAATCAATAGAAATCTTAAATTAAGGAATTAGGCTTCTTCTTTTATGTATTGAAGACTACACTTGAAATTTAAGCAACTTCTGAAGAAGTTTCTTCATCAGAAAACATTGAAACATTTCTGCAGTTTGATGATAGTAGAGCTTTAATTGTAAAATACTACATAATGTAATGGATTTTTTACTTTTCCTGGTTCAAGAAGCTCAGGCTGAGTGCTATTTATTTTGAACTGGAGTCAGATCCTGTATTATGAGTGCCTAAGTGGTGTATTGCCATTCCTAGGCATCAGAGTCTGTCTTACTTGGCCAAGTTGAAGTTCTCTTAGTAAGCAGCAAAGATACCTGTACACTCAGTAAGGAAATTAGGTACCTCCAGAAAACTTAGGTGAGTTATCAGTCTTTCTCTATTGGCAGCATAGAAAAATGCATTATTCTACAATGATTCAGTAATTCTACACTCAGAAGGAAACCTTCCCAGAAGCAAAGCATTGTGTTGGAAAAAAAAGTGTCTCTAGTCTTTGAGTTTTATTCTGCAATATATAAAATTCACACAGTAACATGAGGTGATGATAGGATTTATTCTCCAGAATGTGTTTTTTCCCAGTTGTAGTTCATAATACTCTCCAATAGTCTTAAAGAAATAAATATTTAATTAATGATCCATTGCTGATTGGTCCCTCAATTAAAACTGTTCCATATCCCATTCATGTAGAATGCCTCTCTGAATCTTAGGTGACATAAAGTGATTTGAAAACATGGTAGATCAGCCATTTCTTTACAGATGCACTCCACAAAAACAACACAGATGACTTGTACTTCTAAAATAAGACTATAAAATCAACAGTATAAGTTCAGTAAATCAGATGTAATAAACAAGATTTCATATTCAAATGTTGGAGCCCTAGTGGAGGATATTGTTAGATGGTGTGATAAGCACACACATTCTGCATACACAGAGCAGGAAAGAAACAGTGTCACTGGGATAAATGAACTACTAACCTGTCCTGGCTGCTCCCAAGCTTATCACAGGAAGACCACCAGGCCATCAAAGGCTGGTCCAGAAGACCTGTGTGTCCATAGTGGTAGCAACTGGAGAGACTTGAGTGAATGAAAACTAGTGACGGGCACCAGGGCTATTCCAGTGTCAGAGTCACATGTGCCTCTGATGCGGCACCTGGAGTGAATGCAGGAGTACAAGTGTGAGAGCACTGGTGAAGAATAAACCAGGTAAGCTGGTGAGTACCTGAGGTAGCCAGGGTTTCAAGCATTCTCTAAGGGTGAGATCACAGGGCTGCAGGTTGCTGTTGGGGATCAGAGGAGTCCCAGCCAGTTACAGTTGTGGGTGCACGTGTTTGAGTGTTTGAGATGTGGCAGGGTGAGACAGTCCATATCAGCAAAGGGAGTGGGGTTTGTATGTCCCCTACGTGTCATCCACTGGGGAGACTGGGGTGCAGGTCCAGCTACTGAGCATACCAGAAAACTAAGCCTAGCTGCTGGAGGGATCTACACTGTATAAACATATAAACAAACATGCACCAATATATATATATATACTGGGGTTTTTTTAATATATACATATATACACACACACACACATATACATATATTCCAGCTGAGCAGGGTGCAGGTGCACTAGAGAGACTCAATACTGGCCCCTCCTCCTGCTCAGCCAGGGAGTAGGGTACTGCCTGTGTTTGTGAGTGCTCTGTAGCTGCATCTGTTCTCTCTGTGTGGCCAGACATGTATATGTGTATGTATAGTGCATACAGAGTAAGCTGTCTATCAGTAATAGACACTCAGCCTTGCTGCTGGAGAGACTAGTTCTTCAGTCAAACTAGGAGGACGTAGAGACTAATACAGGTGGCCCAGCAGATGGAAGAGGAGGAATCTCCTACAAAACCCAAAGCTTTTCAGATCAGATAGTCTTATCAGATGTTAATCAGAGCTCCTTCTTCATATTTTACTTCTGCAGTGGTACCAGACTACAAGATCCAAATTAGAGAATCCCTACCCACAAATCACCATGACAATTTCTGAAAGCAATCTAAACTGGAGTCTAAGCTGTTAGGCAGGCAATAGAGACTAAGTAGTTTGTAGGTTCATGCCGTTTGCTTGAACTTCATGAACTCCAGGTGCAAAATGCAGAACCCCTCTTTCCGCTTCCTGACTCTAGCTTCAGAATTCCCCATGACACGATGAACACTCTTTAGACTGAGAATTTCAAACCAGTGCTCCAGCTGCCCTTTCCCTTCCCTTCTCATGCCTACCATTGCCGCAGGTAGAAAGCGTGAGTAACTCGGAGCCTTTAGCAGTGGTCTCGTGTCCTGAAGAAAGCGACTTTGGCTTCATCCAGTCTCTGATTGAACAGAGTCAAGTCAGCATCAGAGCTCCCGCAGAGTCTAGGCTTAGTTCACGCACAGCGGTTTAATTTAAGCAGGGAAGCAAAGAGACGAGGAAGGGTTCTTTTCCACTTATTGCCAGCAGGTTTTTATTACTGGAACATGGAGGGTGCGGTGAAGACAGAAAATGGCTGTCGGGGGTGTCTATTATAGCACAGAAGCGAGGGGAGGGCAGTCAGGAGAGAGCCAATCGCTGCGGAGGATTACAATGATTGACAGAGGCGCCGGCCAGTCACTCTGCTGTCGGCACTGGCACAGGAACCAATGAGCTGCCTTTTTGGGTGGGGACTGCCATTGCCGCCCTGGCCGGGAACCCCCCGTGGCGACATGGGGCTTGCTACCCCCGGCTGCATCATGCGGGGTGGGGAGGGCCCAGCCTCTGTGGCTCCGGCACGGCAGGGCCGGGCTGGACCGTCAGCCACCCCCAGAGGCACCGCAACATGCCATCTGTGTGTGACTGTCCATTACTAAAACGGGGGGAAGGAAATGCAGAATTAGCAGTGTTGAGAAAGAAGAGCAAATGTTAAACTCACTGCAGAACATCATTACAATGTTTGTGCCAGCTGCATAGTAATGCTATAATATAGCTGATGAGAGTGGAATTTGGAAAAAAAATACATACAGAAGTAGTCAGACATTTCATTAAGCTAAATAGATGTGCTAAAGAACTCTCATTTACATGCAACAGTAAGAATGCTGAAATCCTTCATGTGCAGCAGAAAGAAGGGACACAAGTCAGAGCAGCTGAATTTGGGATACTACCCAGTCACTAGGTGTTTTGTGTTCAGACATGGACCTGTGGACAGGATGGGGGGAATCCCCAGGAAGAGGAAATTGGATCCCAGGCTGTAGGCAGGGTAGAGGCAGCCTTAGGGCCCAGCTGGGCAGGGATAGTCAGGACTGGTGATGTCCTCAGAGCCCTGGCACTGGAGTAATATCATGACTGCTATGATAAGTAACACATTATTAACTAATTCATAAGTCATATAATTTATATGGATAGAGAAATGAATGAAAATGATTTTTTCATCTAGATAAGTCTGCATTTCTTCCCCATTAATTCTTTTATAATGAATAATGGAACAGGAAAAATTCTAATTATATAATGCCTTTAATTTGGATAGATTTCATACATTTTTTCCATCTTATTAACCCCAACACTCTTTTCTTGGTGTGGGAGGATAATTTACACTCATTCCTTTGTTTAATTGTGCCACTTACACAACAGGTGTTCTCTGTGGTAGTTCATACCCCTTGCAGATCAATGCTGTGCCTCTGTTGAACACTTCTATATTTAAATTCTTAATAATACATACTCCCTTGTTACATTAAAATATGGGAAGCAAGAAGTCTGCCTGCAAATTTGATAGGATTTGGTCATGCAATATTCCCCCTTTTCCAGCTCATGAATAATCTTTAATTAGATATCATTTTGGGATGCACAAAATTTTAGGATTATGTCTGAGATAATGAACAAGAGAATACTTGGAAATGGCTAGTCCAGGATAATAGTCCCACAAACCCTTGCAGCTTGTTTTCCAGAGGGATGAAAAAAAGACAAGTCATCTGGAAATAAACTTTATTTTGGAGGGCCAGAACTCTTGCAAATGCAGCATCCATTGCTCAGAGTTACTGCAGCCATTGCTCAGAGTTACTGCAGGCTTTGACCTAACCTTCCCTTTATCCATCTTTTTGATGCACCCCACTGCAAATAGTCACCTTGTTACTCCATGACACTAATCTGTGGCACGAAGTTACTGGTTGACTTTGACAGAGTTTGACTACTTTTTGACAGCTGTGATCTCAGTAGTACAGGAGAATGTAGTAGCTATGCTGAGGTATAGTAGTCCTAACCAGAACATTACTGTCCATCAAGGAGTCAAGGATCCCCAGAACGGCTGACCTGAATAGGTGCAGGTCTGTGCTGTGTTGTACACACTTGTTTGTCAAATAAACTTAACTGATTAATTGTTACACGAAAGTCTGTATGCAGCTCCCTCTTGGCCCCTGGCCTTTATGCCACTTCATGTATCTTTTTATCTTGAAGGTACACAGCATATTTACATAGGATGTTCCTCTGCTTAACAGTAGAAATGATGAATAGAGCTGTTTGCCAATAAGGAAATACTATAAAGCCTCTAAAGATGACAGTGTTGGTAAACAGCACAAAAAGGATCTGTGCAGGATGCCATGGTCTGACTACTAGGGTACTGTTCAATCCTGTAAAACTTGGAGTTCTCACCGTTGAAGGAATGTAAGATTATCTGTGCTATTCCCTCTTTCCTTCTCCTGTTATGTCCAGTAAAAGACATTTTAATCAATAGTTGACAGTCTGAGTCCCTTTATTGTTGGAATCCATAACAAGCACTTGCATCAGTGTATTACATTAAGCATTTGCTGAATGTGCAAGTCAGGCACCAGTGCCAGAAGCTGGTTCCTTGACAGCCTCTTTCTCCAATCTGTCAGAGTCCCACTGAATGGTAACATGACCTTCTGGCATGTCAGCCACTCCTCACAGTTTGGTGTACATTCTGTCCCATCAACCAGATCATTAACATTGGTGTTAAAAAGGATTGGACCCAGTATTGAGACCTAGGGTACACTGCTAGTCATTAGCTTTCGCTAGGTCTGGGTGGCTGCTTGAGGCCACTCAGTGATAGTCTGGGAGTGACCCTGGTTTCCTGGGGGCTGCAGCTCGCAGCTTCCCCAGATGCACAGGGCGTTCTCCGGCAGCTCTGTTAGTGCTGGCTCCTCTGGGTGAGAGAGAGCCCCGGGCTGATGTTGTGGGCCAAGCGAGGATAAAGGCCAGAAAGAAGGGCTCTGGTGTGATTTCCAGCTCTTTTATTTCTCGGGGAGAGGCAGCAGGGAAGGCAGGAGAGGGTCTGGGGTCTGGGAGAGGCGGTGCGAGGATCGGGAAGAGCTGAAGGCTTCAGGGACCAGGAAACAGGCAGGGGGAAGGCAGGGGATTTATCAGGATACAAGCAGGGGAGAATAACCAATTGGGGTACAGGGATCTACATGGAACCAATGGAGAACTGAACAGCAATGAAGCTTCCAGAACATAACCTTACACAGAACATGAAGTAATGCCTTAATTAACCAATAAACTGAAACATGTAAACAATGTTGCAAGGGATGCTGGGGATGAGCCAGAAAGCTCACCCTGACAAGGGAGTGTGGCTCAGACAGTGGCAACCTCAGCCTGAGTCCACCAGTCCTGAGTCTGTGAGGCTGTGACTTTTGCCACATACGGAGCCACAATTAGTCTCCAACTAGGATGTATCAATCAATCAGAAACCCCTGGGTCCAGCCATATAGCCAATTTTCAATCCACCTTAGCATCTGTTCTTCCAGTCTTTACGTCACCAGCTCCTCTGTGGGAATCGTATGGGAGATGTTGTCAAAAGCCTTGCTGAAGTCCAGGTAGACAACATCCACTGTTCTCCCCTCATCTATCAAGCCAGTCATTTTTACATATAAAGCAAATAAGTTCATCAGGCATGAGGTCCCTTTGGTGAATTCATGCTTTTTATTCATCACTTTCTCATCTTTCATGTTACTGTTATTTATTTATTCTGTCTTAGTACTTATTTACATGTGTTTATCAGTTTTTTATTAGGCCAAAGTACATCAATTTTAAAATTTAACATGATAGCACTGATTTTATTCTTAGTTATTTTGAACATGGAGCATACATGATAGTGCTGTTGGAAACACCGGGCCAGGACCTCCTACATAATCCCATATCCCTGCAGCAGACAGAGGGAAATGAACAGCAAGAAATAGCACCTGATCAAATATTCCAGCTGTGAACAAGGATTAAGACCTTTCTCCAACCATTCCTACATATCATAATATGAATGTTATCTTCACCTCATCTTTGAGTCACTGAGTTTGCAACCAAAACTAAGAAGCACCCTTTTTTTTCACCGTTTTTAATCAAGGAAAGTAATCCTGGGTTTTGAGTAGACCTATTAATAACCTTAAAAAGTGTGTGAAACTTGTAAGATTTCACTCAAAATATACTAGTAATATTTGCTTTATCAACAATTTTTAGATTAAACTTATTTCATTTGGTTAGATTGTTTAAAGTACTATCAGAGGGAAACCTGTAATTCTGGTGTGTCTTATGGGGAAAATATTCTGTCATCTTGAATTCAACGCTAATTTATTAATGTTCAAAGAAATGGTCACCACAAGGTTTTAACAAAGCCAGTATAATGAAAGATTAAAATAAAAGTCATTCGGAGATAGATCTGGTAGTGTTATTTTTCCTCCTTGAGCAGCCCGCTGATTTAAAAATCAGTATGTCATAGGAACAGTCTAAGATTTTAAGTGCATTGTGCAGCATTTGGTTAAAGTTAATTACTAGTGGGTGCAACAGCTGACAGCATACAACAGCTCTAATAGGGAAAGCTACTTTTGGAGAAGAGAAAAAATGGGAAGAGAGAGGAAAAGGAAGGAAACTCATCAAGAGCAAGGGCAAGGGAATGTGGCAGCATGCTTGGCAGAAACTGCTGCTTTTGATCTTCAGGTTTTGGTGGGAAAAAAGCCCAGGCAAAGCCCTCAGCCTTCTTCTTCCAATATCTGAACTCTCTGCCTGAGCTGTGGTAAAATCCCATATTTCCCTTGTGTTACCTGTGCCCATATCTCAGATGCCATATATGGCTATGTCCTGGAAAGCTCTTCTCCACTGGTCACTTTGAACTATGCCGTTCCCCATTGGGTGTTTCCTGATCCCAGCTCCCTTTAGAAGAGCCCTGCAGGGCTTCTTCCACGCTCTTTCTTCTGGGTTACTCAGCCACCTGGATATCTTCGGACCCTCAGAAACGCAACACTGGACTCACAATAAATGGCTGTTATCCAGGAGAAGGGCCCTCTGTGTAGCCTTTTATTCTCATCGGTGCTAGTACACCACGCCTGGGGAAACTCTCGTCCCAGAGGAGCCAGCAGAAAGAGGTTATCTGCGGTAGCTAGCACTGTCCTTTGGGAGAGCTGTACAACTCATCCCGGCAGGGATCACGCACGCATAAAAGTGCTGTCGCTACCTCGAGGGCATCCGGGCATAGAGATTTTAAGGGAAGATAAAGATTCTCACCAGTGGCTGGCCTGGATGAGCACTGACAGGGTCCCAGAAGAGCATCCTTTGAGGGGGGTTCTCTTCAGTGCAAGAGGTGATGAGGAGGAACATGACAGCAGTGATGATGATTTCTTTGCCTTGCCTTTAGCCCCTAGCACTAGATAATTTTGTCATGATCCTCTCTTACTTGCTATAATTTCTTCCTGTTTGTGATGATGTTAGCACAGGTTGACATGCACCAATCGTGTGATCATTGAATATTGATAGTTCATTAAAGCTTCTGTGCACAAGTATTATTGGATAATGATGGCCAAGCATTTAAGGGACCGTTGCCTATTTTACTGTACACTGTTTGGTTTTCTCTATATTGGAGAAAATTGGGTAAAAAAACTTTAAATACCTAAAATCTGCAAAACAAGAGGAAGGAATAGGCACATAAAGAGAATTAATTGCTATACTAATCATTACCACTTACTATGATAACCTACTGTACCAAAACAGGTGCAGGTGAAAGCCCATGAGAACAGTATGAGAATAACAGCATGGCAGCAAAAGAAAAATAAAATCAGAGTAGTTCCAGTAAAGCACAACTGAAAGGTTACAGGACTGCAAAAAGCATGTCCTTAGTATTAGTAAGACTAAGGTACCAAGACACCTCAGGCACTATAGTACATTATTGTTATATTTTATAATGATGTTCATGATCGTATCTTGTAGCAAAGAGATTAACTCTATCTGTATTTACTTTGTCTTGTTAGTTTTTCTTCTTTTAGGATAAAAACTCACACAACTTTCTCTATTACAGCCATAATTTTGTAAGTTCTACGTAATAATATGGAAGTAGAGAGGAATAGACACTATTCATTTCATTCAGAGACTTAATCATAATTCAAACTCACATTCACGAAATCTATGGAACTGGTATCATCTGCACGTGTCCAGAACACTAAATATTACTTTAGGACAACATTTGTAATACTGGCTTTAGTTTTCCTTTTAAATTGGTTGTGGATTAAATCAGTACATTAGCGAGCTGAAATAAATAATATAAACCTGACAACTGTTGCATTACACTGAATATTAATGCCAGAATAATCATGGTAACCAAACACCTTGCTCAAAAGCTTTCAAAAATGAATTGCTAGGCAACTAAAAAGGGCTAATTTACTGTTAAGTCTGGAGAAGAATACTTTCAAATGCAATGCTTGCACAGGCAAATGTTCACTTTAATAAATTGATTGTGATTTTTCCTTCAAGTGTGTAATGAGAAGCCATCAATATTTGCAGTTCAGTTGTTTGAGAACTTACAACAGTAAACCAACAAGTGGCTACAGTTCTGAAACTGTTGGGTTTGTTCTTGGCTTATCAGATCCATTATCAAGAACTGCTCCTTAGGTTCTCATTGCGTCTCTGTCAATGTTTAATATGGTGAGAAGGAAACTTAATTTCTGTGGTCAATGACAGGTTTTACTTTAATTACCAATGCCAGAACATATTTTAATCTGTTATTTCTCACATTTCAGATCTGACATTTCTCTGAGTATGAATTTAGGTGAGAATTGTTGTTTACTTAGCAGAACCATGATACTCTGAATTTTCATTCCTTATTATTCTGAATCTGTATATGCAACACAAGCTTTCAATTTGAAACCTAAGAGTATTTTTTGTTTGAAACTGACATCTAATTCCTGTTGTTCAAGTATGTGTGTGCTGTTGAGATGTTAATTTCATCAGTACCAGTGAAAATACAGACCTTACAAACTTGAGAGTTATTTTTTACAGCACATGATAGCAAAATATTCTCTGAACTCTACAGAAACACCTGTCATTACTTTATTCCCACGTGGTGTGAGTTTTGCTGATGGCAGAGTGCACTGGGCTGTGTCAGATATCTGTTGAACACACTGAGGTTATGACTAAGGTCTTACAGGGCACTGCTGTCCCATTATTCCTGAATGATGGTTTAGGTTTATTTTGTGCAATTTTAACTCATGATGTATTTCCTGTGTTATTTTAAGATACATGGAGGCTGGGTAGATTTTACCAAAAGGTGTGTTTAAAGCAACATTTGCTTTCTTTACTTTTATCCTCACCTTCCTATACTGCGAGTAAATATGGGGAATAAGAAGTTTAGCAAAAGAGGTTCACTATTATAAAACTGTTATAAAATCCATTCTTGCACATAAGATTTGTAGCAGCATAAGGCATCGACAAAGCTGGGGTTTGAGTAAACCTTGGCCAACTGGTCCAAGAATACATGATTAATTGTTCATCTAAGATTTTAATGGAGAGAACAAAAAGATTGTAGTCTTCAAAACTGTGAATAAAAACTTGAAGACACTATGCAACAAAACAGATTCAGGTCAAAACTCTAGTTCTCAGACAGCTAACTGCTTTGTTCCTGGTATCATATTAATGTCATGTCCTAGAGTCTTACCCAGCCTGTGAGAGTTTCAAGACTGTGACCATGCGTTCATTGAACTCTGTGATACACACGAATATAGAAGCTTTTGTCCTCTAAATTTCTCTGTTTCAGATTACTAAAAATGCCATACAAATCACCAGTATCAAATATACTTTCAAAGAAATCACCATTAGCAAGTTTAACTATAGTTAATGAAGTGAATACTTATTTATCAAGCTGTCACAAGTTACTATAAACAATCAATAATAGAAAAAATTAATTATATACCAACAATCAATGTAAAAGCAACATCCAAGTATCTATTTACTGTAACAGATTATTCAAATTTGTCACTAGTGAAGCAAGCTTATTGACAATAAAACAGTGAATGTACTTATGGGAGATATAGAATATCATTGTCAAGAAAATTAGACAGATTTCAGAAGGGACCAAACCATCTCAAGGAGCAGGATAAGTCATTCCCAGAGGTCAGGACACAACCATCCCAGAAATGGGAGAACAAACTGAACTAATCGCAGAAGGATGAGTGCAAAGGATCACCAGTAGAGTAACAGTCTCACTTCAGAGATGACCCACATCACAGACTTTGGAGTCAACTATGAATTCCCAGCAAGAGTCCAAGATGTCACAGAAAGTTGTTTTGAGAGTTCAACTATTTGTGAAAGAACATGCTTCGAGGGAAATTTTCCAAGGGAGAGGCTCAATTTTGGGCAAAAATTAAGTAATTTTCCTATCTAGACGTATAAGAGTGCATAGGACATCAACATTTCAAGCAGCCAACAGCTGATGTTAATTTTACTTGGGGCAGCATATAGATGAAGTTGCTTTCTCTTTTCAGACCAAATTTTGGTTTTCCAGACTGTTTTTCTGTTCTAGCAATTAGAACAGCCTATGACAGCTTCCAATTCTTATTCTTTTAGCATGTTTCCTCCTCTTTCAAGACTATTTCTCACTTTTATTTCCCGTTAAGTTGCCATTACAGTTTACTTTGCATTAATCAATGGCATCTCAGGATGTCACTGGTCTCCATGTACCCATCTGTACTTCAAAGATGCCAGCTGCACTTCCCAAGCATGCTTCTGGTTCACAGGCCTAGCCAGACTGTTGTCAATCTGGCAGGTGTTTTGTCTGTCAGTATGTGAGCAGACAACTTCTGGTGAGTAATTTTCCCCTTCTAACCAAGTCACCTTTCTGGTTGTTCATGTCAATTGCCAACCCCAAAGACCCTTGTCCGACCTCCATCGTCTCTTTTCAGGCTGTGATTCTTACTGCAGCCCTTGTGGTTTAACTGGTGACAGCAGAACAGGTTTGAACCATCTTATATAGTATTCTGCAAGCTACTGTGTTTCATAATGGTCTTCCAAAATCAGAGACAATTTACCAACTAACCACAAATAGAAGGGTCCATTCCTGTGAAACCCTTTTCCTCAATCCACCTAACCTCATCTCCTTCCCACAGAGGGAGTAAATAGCACAAGAACAGGAAAGGTAGAGAAAGAATACCCTCTCTTTCCAGTTGTGAAAATTCTGACTAAAGGAAGGACCCATGGCACCTTGCTTCCAAAAATACATGGCAGTAAACCTTAGAACAGTCGAGGCAAGGTAGCTGAGTTGCCCTAGTGCCGAGAAATACAAGGACACATAGCAATGTGAGAAAAAATCTTGTCAATGTCTGCATTAAAATATGAAAAAACAAGCTTATTTAAACCTGGAATACAAACTTAATATAATCTCGCATGGATATAGCACTCTCTGACAAGGGGATGAGGGGAAAATCATTGATGATTGTGTGGACTGGAATGACTTTTGTTTTTTCTCTTTGTATAAAAGTAGATGCATGATGCATGTTCTCATGAAAATCAAACATCTCTCATGGTGCTCCCTAATATGAATATGAATTTCGCATCCATATGCCTCAGTTTTCTTCATTTTGATGCTGAAAATACAGTAAAAACTAAAACTCATGAAAAACACATATATTTTGCTTTTCTGTAGTCTTATAACTATATGTATGGTTTTCACCTTTTAAAATCCACTATACAACCTTCTTTTTCTACAAAGATGATTCCAAGGATGTAGTGTTCTAGAATATTGTCTTTTTGGTAACTGACTGTTGGACTGAAAGCTTTCTGAAAATGCTTTGAAATTTTCAAAAAAGGATCCTTTAAAATGAGGGATGAGAAGTCACTGTTCTTTGTGTTTTAAAGCACATTAGTAAAGCTTTGATTGATGCTTAGAATCATTATTGGTTTTTTTGATGAATTCTGTGGCTTATATTTATTTTTTTTTCTTTTTTGCAGACACACTCACTAGTCTGCATGTAAGTCTTTATTTATTATGTTTGTATCTACTTTTGGTGTGGTATGTGATATTTTAATATTTGTGCTGTAAATTCATAGTCTTTATCCTGTTTAAATGTTTTAGAGCATAAGCATGGAGTTAAATTCTTCTTTCCCTAGCAAGAATTACTTCCAGGACCATCATGAGTATCATATTAGAGGTAGTGAATAGACATGCAAAAGACTAAAACTATAAAGTAATTTATTTTTTTAACTACTTTAAAAAAAGAAAAGAAAAAGAGGGCGGGGTGGGGGGAGGAAGATCTGTTTATCTTGTACTATATACTTAAGCAACTCAATACTGAATTTTATTATTTTATCTATACATCAATATTAGAACATTTATAATTTCAGTTACATGTACCCATAAAGCTGCTATCTTAGAACATACAAATTGTGCATGACATCTCATCTTTTAAGCTGGTAAATCAAATAATTTCTTTCACAATTTCATTTGGAAAGAAAATGTAATTGTAGTCCAATGAAATCTACATTAGCTTATTTCAAATGCAATCTGAAGAAAAAAAAAACCAGTAAAACTCTGCTGCAAGAAATCACTTTATTAATCAGATAAATCTCAACTACTCCAGTAAACCACTGGCTGTAGTGAGGAAAATGTTGTTGAAACAATTGTCAGAAAATTACTAAGTCTAAAATTGCCAGTGCTCAGTTTTTACGGTGCCTAGTATTGGGGTTTTTTGCTTATTAATAAACAAACCTGCTTAATATAAGAGATTTTTTTTTTATTATTCTTTTGCAAGTGTGAAAGAACCACACA
Source organism: Climacteris rufus (assembly GCA_013398175.1). NCBI lineage: Eukaryota > Metazoa > Chordata > Aves > Passeriformes > Climacteridae > Climacteris > Climacteris rufus. Next base: position 298,647 of record VZRZ01002226.1, on the reverse strand, counting down.
GACTCATGGATCTTAAAGCCATCTTCATATCTTAATTATAAAACTTGACTGTTTACCTTTGGTTATGTGTATTACTTTCTTTAAGTCTGTATAGGTGCTTGAGGATGAAAATATAAAATAAAAGAGAAAAGTAAACAGGTGTATACAAAAACACTCAAATCCTTCATACCAAATTCAACTCAGATTTGTACGGCCCCGACCTATTTTTAAAAGCTGGAAACACAGCTTTCATCTGTTCCACTTCCATCTAATTCAATCTTGACTTTATTTTTATTTCTTTAGCACCTCATTACTCAGTGCTATTTAATCTTTCTGCTATGTTGACACACATAGAAGACCCCCTTCACCACTACATAAATTCATAAAAGAACTGTCTAATCCAATTCTTTCTCAAGATTGACTAGTGCAGCAGTGCCTACCAGAATCTAACCAAGAAAGACTTTTTTAATATTTACTTTCATTTAATTGTTTTATTTTTCTTAATCTTCTAGTGTTGACTACATAGCTTGCTGCTTAAATTTATTTACAGAAATAATCATTATACTATTCCTCTTTTCTTCCAATGTTTCTGTATTTCTCCTCCTTTTTTCTCTTCTTTACAGTTCCCTGTTTCTCCTGGGGGGGAAAAAAAAAAAAAAGAAAAAGAAAAAAAGGAATTCCATGTTTCAAAAATATTGCATATTAAGCATCAAAAACATATTGCTTTGATGGGCAATGTTTCATTAGCTGAAACTGGTAACTGAAACGGAAATTTTACAATTAAATTACAAATACTTTTAATAATATGCTATTAATTAAAATGCACATGTACAAAATTTTTCCTTTCTTCACAACCAGGTATAGATGTAATATACTTGAAAAGCAATTTGACTATTTTCTTTTTAATATGATGAAGTACAAGACAAATGTGAATGCTTGCTTAAATTCTCAAATTAGAAGATGCAGAATGGCTTTGAAAAGTTGGCAATGGTTATTTTCTTGTTTTGTCCTTTTTTTTTTCCTTTGTACTTCAGAAAATAAAAGTAACAAGAAGCTTAATTATAGTTATCAAGTTTACAAAGAACTAATCAGATGTTCTGTTGATATCTATCGTTTTGGTTGAACAGGTCTATGCAATATTGCATAGCTTTCATGTCCGCAGATCTAAGTGAAGAAAAAATTAAATGAGCCCTCATGGGTGGACAGCCAGGCAACTTCTTTAAGGAGGTTGGATAAAGCTTTTAACTAAGTTTGTTTAGGTTACACCATTTGTTTAGGTTACACCCTTGCCTTTTGTATTTGCTTGAGTTTGATCTTTAGGCAGATTTGGGGCCTGCAAGACAGATTTCATCTAGCCACATATGTACCTCTGGAAAACCGAAGTCAGTGGTGAATACATGCCCTAAATAAGCAAGAAACTTGAAGAACTTTTTAAACTTTGACCTCTCAAATGTAAAAGTGAGAACACTATTTAAAATACTGACATATTAGGTGACAGAAACTAACAAATAAATCTCTACATTTTGTTTATTTGATAAAAAAAAACCCCTCAACTCTACATATATTTAAATAGTCAGTATTGAAGGAATTATATTAGCAAGATGGATAAATACATTATAATTTTGATTCTTTCAAGAATTCTGAAGAGATGCCTATTGTGGTTAAAGCTGTCTCTGTTAATGCAGTGCTCGTGCAGTAGGCCTAGTAGTTCATGTCAGATTACTGTTCAGAAATTTGACATTAAGCTTTTACTTTGATGTAACGAACTGCTGATCAATTAGAAAGCAAGCTCTAAAAGCACAATATGTCTTGAGAAAAATCAATAACTTGACTTTGTCCTATTTTAAAGATAAGATGAAAATTTGCAACAGTCAATGCACGTTATTGTTACTGACGTCTAGCAGTGGGAAATCCAAAGACATACTAAATGGGTACTTATGTACAATAAAAGGTTTAACTCAGACAGACAACAATTGCAAAATAAAGACCTTACTATTGATAAAAGGTTTGACTTGCCATCATAAATTAATATATTCACAGTTACACTAGAGCTTACACACTTCACCACTTAAACAAGTACAAATCTAATGCACAGAGTACCCAGTGCTGTATGCTGCTGCAGAGGTCAAAATTTAGAAAATAGAAAAATATTTTTAAGGTTTTCTACAATACTCAGGAAATCCCAGTTGGACTTCAATGGGGTCCCTTCCAACTAAGGATATTTATGACTCTTCTAATCAATCCCTCAGTTACATGCTTTAGTTCAAGTGGCATGGATTTTCAGTCAATCTCTGTAGAAGACAATTTATCATGGCTCTACACTGCTGCTAAGTGCCTTCTGAGAACTCCTCTTTGACCAAAGTATATCACACAACTACCTGAGATAAGGTCAGGCTATATATGAATGCTACACTTAGAGTTATTTGACTTCTATATTTAGTTTGTTTCAGTTATTTCATTGTAAAAAACACTGGCATAAGAAATACTATTACCTATTACCTAGTATCTACTTTCTAATACTTGGCAGAGATAAGCATTACAATGGAGAAATATTTTCATTTGTGAAACTCTTTTCTGCTTTTGCTAATAACGTTCACATTTTCCTATTTTCTCTTTTCTTCAGTTTTACAGAACTGCAAAAAATTCCTCAATCTATGATGGTCCACCACCAAAATAACAGTAAGACAGTTTTAAATATGGAAAAAAACATAGCTTGGACAAGTCAATCCATCCTCTCCTATTTAGATTTATAGTATTAACTTAAAGATTCATTCCTAACTTTGGGGAACTACCTAGAAAAAAAAAAATTATACAAATTGGTGTGAAAAGTCAATTGTTTAGTTTACACTTGGTTCACACAGACTCATGGACCAGACCTTAAAACCAAAGGCCAATCACAATTTAAAGACTATGTTTGTAACATACATAGCCATCCTGTTCATCCATATCTGAGCTAACACTTAGAAAAGAAGCAATGATTATGAAGTCAACTGACAAATTCAGATGTAGCAAGTTATTCCAATTCCATGGATCCTGAACCTCTTCATATTCTACTTCAGAAGTCTTTCTGAAAATAAAGAAATGAACTGCCTGCCATCACTTTGTAGGTGATCAAAAATTGTTGTTTCTAGTAGAAAAAAAAACAACTTTCAGGCATTATTTCCCAGACAAACATTATCTGATATGCATTCATTCATTAAAATCCTGCTAAAAATTAAAGTAAGCAGCAATTTCACACTGTTAAAATTATGATATAGAGGGATTAGAATATCTAAAACTCCGACTGTATGACCACCCATTCACTGAAAGCAGGTCTAAGCAGGAAGATGCTTTTTGCCCTGATCTAACTCTATTTCTTTTATATTGCCCCTCTGAAGATAAATATGAACACGAGGAGTTAATGTTTTCTGGCTACCAGTAAAGCTATTTTGTCTCTGTTATCTGTAAAATGGGTTCCATTTAACAACCCTATCTGTAGAACAACATTGTTGACTTTACTTCCACAGAGAATACCACATTTTGTTTAAATATAAAGGATAACAACTAGGAAACTGGAGTTATTGTAAAAATATAACTTTTGTTTTATGTTAAAGCCTCTGGATATGTTTTCTTATCTTTATGTGTACTAATTTTCATCTGATTGTATAACTATATACTCTTCAAAATATTATTGAAATGCTGCTATGACATTCATACTCAATTTTCCTGCATTTTATCCTTTACAAGAGCATGAACATGCTGACATATGAGACTTATAAAAGCCGATATATGTCAAGACAGCTAAAGTGTGTTCTATTCTATAGAAATGCTCAGAGAGAGAGAAAACTTTAAAAAAAAATAAAATTTAGAAAATTGGAAACTATGAAAAAGACAGACAAGAAAATGGAACATTGTATTGAATTTCTGCAAGACATTAAATGGTTTAAATTCACTGGTACATTCAGTGAATGTCCATAGTTACTGATATATTATCATGATGTCTTACACCTAACATGCAGATCCTGATAAGGTTATATTTTCGTTAATAATGTAGCTTGTATTTAATTTTATTTTAAAAAATGGAGATCACTCAGAATGGAAAATCAAATCAAAACATATCTATTTATATGGGTCATAAATACTCTTCAATCAAATTAATATGGTCTCTTGCTATGGACAAACTCTTTTATAAAAGTTTTGAGTCATTTCTTTTCAAAGGACAGAAAATTAAAAAGATCCTGGAAATGAGTGCATTCCTGTTTGGAAATGCACTCATAAGAAATTAGGTGTCTAAATCCAACACTACATTTGACATGTTCAACATCACAAGTGTCTTTTAATATACAAGACTCATAGGAGTTAGACTGATAAATCATAGTGACAGTAATATAGAATAGAATAGAATAGAATAGAATAGAATAGAATAGAATAGAATAGAATAGAATAGAATAGAATAGTTCCAGGTGGAAGGGACCTATAATAATCTTCTGGTCCAGCTGCTTGACCAGTTCAGGGCTGACTGAAAGTTAAAGCATGTTACTAAGCCTGTTGTTCAAATGCCTCTTACTTCCAAGGCAATCCTTGTATTAATCCAGGCTACTTTATATTCAGGAGTGTAATATTTCTGAATACAGAAGAAGATCTGACAGTAGCATAATGAGAAAGCTCCCTCATCTGGAAGGTGGGAGTAATATGGTATGCCTATGTTAAGAAATTGAATGTAATCAGGGTTATTCTCTGGCATTTAGATCAGCTGACACTGAATGGCATCCTTCCACACTCTTAAACCCTACACTCTCTAAAGCTAGGTAGCTGACTGCAGACCAGGAAATGTTTTGTTCAGCCTTAGAATATGTTGTGCACCTTTGGATAAGGCACTCTCTGCGGTGGAAAGAACAGTGGGTTAATAATTCGTGAATGCTGGTAGGGATGCTGTACTTTTCAGTCTGAGAATTAGGTGATACAACATCTCAAAGCTGCAGCCAAATATGGGGCCCAGAGAGTGAATACAGCAGAAAAGTGCTTTGCTTCACCTTAGGAAAAAAAATTATGTAGTTGAAGTAATTCTAAAGAATTACTATGAAGAAAGAAAGACTTGAAGCAGTTATTTGCAAAAACTATTTTAAAGCTTATTTAAAGATTACAGTCTAGTCTGTTTTAAATTGTTTCACAGGTGAGAAGAATTAAAATTCTGGGTAACAACAAAAGATAAAAGCAGATTAGAGCTTTTATAAATCTTCTTTATATTTTCATTTGTTAAAAATTAATTGCTTATATTTCTGTTGCTTGGTCCAAACCTGTGAATATGGAGAAAAGCTCACAATAAGGCTATGCATTTTCTGTGTGCATTTAACACAGGAACATTCTTCTTTAATCATTTTTTATTTCATCCTAAAATAGAAGGTGAGAACAAAAGCTAGGGAAGAACAACAATTGAAAACTAGTCTTTCCAAAAAAAAAAAAAAGCAAAACAGAAAAAATCCGAAAAGGAAATAGACTAGTCTTTGCAGCAACTATGAATAGACATATTAAAGAAAAAGTGATCAATATAAGAACACAACACTGATGAATGCTTTATTTAAAAGTACAAGGAAATAGAACTTCTTAATGGCAGTACTCTGATCTTTACATGATTTTTAAAATATTATTGGCTTGTAGTTTGCTTCCCTACTAACAAAAAAGGAATGGATTGGAGAAAGAAAATAAATCCATTATGCAATGCACAGCAGTTAGTCTTTCTGTTTAAGCTACATGTACCATATTCCATGTAAAAAAATAAAAACCTATCTTAATATTTTCCTCCATTGTGTTGACTACAACAGATTAGCAAATTCAACTAACTCAATAAGAAGAAAAAAATCTACACTCAGAAATCAAATATCTTTGTCTTAGAAGGATAAACTCCACATCCTCCTGGGCTGATTTTGGCCGGAGGGTAAGTGGAAAACATGAAATCTTGTCTGAAACTACAGTTTTTTTGAATAATTTTTCCATAAATTTTCTCTTAAACTAGTGTCCAATACTTTCAGTTTAAAAGGATCATGCAAATCTTGCTTGCTATAGAAAGCAAACTTTATAAATCACATGAGAAAAATAAAAATATTTTCAGTGCAATATAGTATGAAACCTCTGAAATTAGTTTAGTTATCAGAAAATAAAATTGGAGCTCTTTGCCTCTTCTCTGATCACCAAGACCAGCCAATACAGTTACATAAACAGACCGAAATTTTAAGACCAGATGGTAAATAATATTTGTCACTAGAGAGCAAGCAAGGAGACGCATAGCCAGTCCAGTTAAAGCACCAGCAGCATCAGCGACAGCGGCCGTGTTCATTATTATATCCCCTTCATATATGGTAAGAACCCATCAGGTGTTCAACCACCCCCTGAGATGATAGGCTGGAGCCTCACAACACCCAGTTCCAAAACACACTTGGTCTGGATCAAAACATCTCAGGACAAACAACAGATGTTCAAGCATTATCTGTTTGTTTTGTATAGTTCGTATGGGAAAGGAGAATTTCTCAAAAGACACTGTCAGCCACAAATATTCACCTTTATTTCAGCCATCCTCTATAGAGAGTAAAATGATGGTCTCAGGTTGCACCAAGAGAGGTTTAGATTAGATATTAGGGGGGGAAAAATCACAAAAAGAGCTGTAAAGCATTAGAACAGGCTGCCCAGGTGGGTGCTGGAGTCGCCATCCCTGGAAGTGTGCAAAACACTTGTCAATATGGCACTTGAGGACATGGTTTACTGGTGAACATAGTGGTGGTATTATGTGATGGTTGGACTTGGTGACCTTAATTGTAACAATTCTATGATCCTATGATAATAATGTTGACCAGCCTGATAGACAACTGAGACATAATCATACCTCTAGATATTTTGACCATTCAGTAATGGTAACTTTCAAACCAGACACAATTCTTTTTCTTTAAGTAGCAAACTCAAATTCAGAAAAAATAATGTTAATACACTATATAGATATACTAGGTAAAAATCTTTATATTTCCTTTTAAAAGAGTTCACGTGTTTAAAATTCTTTATCTTCTCCCTTTGATACAACCCAAATTGTATTGGTTCTGACTAATCTACTCATCTTTATTTCTTCCATGTTCCTAATGCAAATTTTTGTTGCATTTTAATAGCCAAATTGTTCTTTAAAGCAAATGTTCTTCTTCAAAACTAGCAGGTTTTGACAAAACTAATGGATTTCTCTTAATTCACCACAATTTTATAGCTTCCAAATTGGGACCAGGCAATCTTATGGGAAATTCCCCCTGAAAATAGTTATGGCAGGAATTTGTTACCCATGTTCTGCTTCAAAGGTCATAATAAGTTAAAGAAATAATACCAGTTTAAATTTTGAAGTACAATAAATATGCTCAGACTCATAAAAAGTAAAGGCCAAAAGGAATATATACACATCAATCTAATAACAGAATAGATTTTTGTGTTGTATTTAGACTGTGAACATAGAAGGTGTTGACAGTTTTGAAGACATGTTAAGGTATTCCAAGTATTCACACTCATGCATTCAGTTCACTTGAAAGGAATGCACACTCTCTAGGAGTGCATTCTCTCCCTGATTTAATCAACAGGTTGTAGTAGTTTCACTGTCTCGCATTTTGGGTCTAAATACTAAATCTGAGGATTCTATGACAGAAGTTACACTGAAATCAACATCACGTGCACTTAGTTAATTCATGTCCTTTCCCAAATTCTTTCCTAAAAAGGAAAAATATTAGAAATCAATATCTATGCATAATAATAATCAGCTATATATATGTGGTTAATTATATATATAAATTATGTAAATAAATCTGTCATTTTGTGATTCTATGAATAAGGTGCTGCCTATACTGATTTTACTTGAACACTTGGATTTCGCCAGAATAAAATAATTAATTCCAGTAGATACATTTGAGCGGTTTAAGAACTGTCTTTTTTGTAAGAAGACTAAAGCTATTTCAAGAGTCTGCTTTCTTATGACTTGACCCTAATGATTCAAAAGAGCTCCATGTTTGATATTTAACTCACTTTCAACTTCTTTTTATTTTTGCCACCTAATGCTCTGCTGTATATTCTTTTTAAACTTTAGATAAAACAATACCTAACTCATTTAAGTGAAACACACTTCTGCAAATAGATCCCCATGAACCAAGAAAAAGCTTTGAAAACAGGAAGGGGCAAGGAGGGCATGAAGAAGAGTGGGATCAAAAATGCTTAAAGTATCTCAGTGTATATTAAGACATATTTACAGTTGTTCAGCTATGAAAAAGTAGTTCACAGATCTTTTCATAAGGAGAATCTGAAAAGTCAATAGACTAATTTTGAACCAGATAAAGAGGTCAATATGCAAACTCTTTTAAAGTCAGAGTTTACTATACTACACCTCTACCTTTTTTGCTATAGATTTGAAGAATAAGTAATGTAGAAATGATCTTTTGCTTCTCAATCTTTTTTAAAAAAATAGTGCTTAAATAATGACTTTCTCAAACCATCTAGAGGCACCTCAACATACTTTACAACTGTCTGAGTAGCCTGACATGCCTCCCTCTTCAGGTGTGAAGTCCAGAAATTATGTACTCCAACTTTGTCGGTCTCAAATTCAGAAAAAAAGAAAGGGAAAATGTTACCAACTTCTTTCCAAAGAATAAAACAACATTTTAACCAGTGTTAGAGACAGAAAGCTGCTCACATACTAGTGTATTCAGGTGCTAGTAATGCATTTTTTAGGGCTTTATAGCCATAGAGACTAAATGAATACAGTGACTATGATTTATTGAATTTTAGAATCCAGTGATCAATTTTCCATTTGCAGCTATTTCAGCTGAAACGATCTCTATTTTTGCCTTCACCTGAGTCAGCCAGCTACTGAAACCATTACAAATGCAGAAAGAGAAGAAAATTCTTCCGGACTCAATAGCCCTGCAGAGGAATAAAACTTGCTAGGCTTCTCAAAATAGTGAATAGCTTTATTATTATTATTATTATTATTATTATTACTATTATTATTTAGTATATCTGAGAAGTGGTTGGACCCTTGTGTGGAGAAAACATGAACAACTTCATCAGAAAATGCAGTGAAGTATCATGTATAATTCAGGTAAATTGAAATTCAGGCATAGATCACAATTATCAGAGAAATATGTTAATACTGTTATCAAAAGGAAAATAATGAGCAAACAATAGTATTAAAGCAACTACTAACAGTCAAGAAGTAGAGCCTTTAACAATTGTAGAATACAGCAGTTTTATCCCTATGAGGATTTGTTCTGAACCTCCATTTCCATCCTTTTGCACAGAATTTTTTTCTACAAGCAGAGTGCCACACACAGCCTAAATCTAAAGACTCAAAGCTTGCATAAGTTTTTATTTCCATCCCAAGAGTTTATGTTGCTTGCAAACTGAGGATAGCTCAGATTATTGAACCTGAATGTCCCATCCTGCAAAAGAAAAATGCCTAGGAGTAGAAGAGAGCTATTAAATTGTGAATAAGTTTGCTTTATCTTGATAAATCAGGATATTTATTAAGACTGTCTGCTACCTGTGAAGGTTGGCTGCTACAGTATGTTTCCTTCTGACATGTGAATGATTGATGAGGTATGAAAATTTTATTTTTACATAATGAAAGATATGCCATCAGCCTTCATGGATGAAACAGTCAATGATATCTTCTCTTTCAGGTGATAAGGAAGTGCTTAAATTTTCAGTGTATGCTTTTAAAGATGAAAAAAATCTCAATTTCTTACTGTACAACATGGTGATACTAGGTGAATACTGTGCTATATTCTTAAGAATTAAATTATAAAATGCTATAACAAAACACTACTCTTATATTTGATGTATGAGGATATCATATCATGAGGATATCATCAGCCACATGTGTGAGAGACTGAGACTGGAAAGACTGATGTCTCAAGGCATTTTGGGCTGCATGTGTGTGCAGGAAGGCCTTGAACTGGCAAGACAGTGAACTGCCCCACAACCCCCATCCCGAGAGCCTGTATCCCAGCCTGGCAGTGGCTGACCATCCCTGGCACACTGGAGGCAATGTTCCACACCCACCATGAGACCCTAACCCAGCTCCTGATTTGCCAGATTACTGGAAGTCCCACCTGGGGGAACGGCCCAGGAAGGCCAAAGGGTATTTAAGGCTAGCACACATCTTGACCCTACCTTGTTTTGGCATTTCTATCAGCTGAACATTGCTGAAACCCAGGAGCCTGTAGCTCTATATGTCCTTTCCTATATATTTTTTGCCTTTCTCTTTTTCTTTTTCTTTTTCTTCTAGTTCCCTCTTCTTGGAAATATTGAGTAGCTTAAAATTGAATGTGCATTTTTTGCTAATTTGAATGGACTAAGTTAATGTTTTGAGAAGTTTTTTTACATAGATTGAATGCTGCTCTAAACCTTTTGCCAAAGTTCTTTGACTTTCTAAAGTTGCCAGTAAAGTTTTTTTTGTTCTTTTGACCTCTTGAGAATATCCTGTTGGTATTTCTCCCATGCATCTAACTCACAAGTACATGAACATTGCTGATCTTGTGCCTCAGTCTTTTTTTTAAGCAGCCTTCTCACCCTGCTCTCAATGTTTTTCTCCCATTTTTATCATCTCTTTGGAAGAGCAGAAGCCTTCTGTTTACCTTGAATTTCTTTTTGCTCAAAAATCTACCAAGTTTCTCATTTCTTTCTATTTCTTCTTTTATCTTCTTCCTCCAAAGCAATTGGGAGCACATCTTTAATTAATCTCAGAAGCTAACAGCTTCATTTAATTGTTTATCTTTCACTCAATTGGATATGACTCCTTACTAATGAAACTGGAACATATTGATGTTATATTTAGTCCACTACCTTAAAAAAAATCCTGTATTTCTACACATGCATTGTATTTCTTAAAACTGAGAACTTGTTTCTTGATTTTTAAAATACTTATTTCATTATAAATCATCTTAGGAACCCAAGAAACTATTATGCAAAAGAAAGTATGTATTCCACTCAGGATTTCTGAGTGCAGGCTTCTCTGTTCAGTTCGCCCCCTTCTTTATTTAAAGGAAAAGACAACATTTCTGAATCTCACATTATCCTAACTTAAGGGAAAATCTCCATACAGTTCAATTTATGAAAAGGTTTTACAATGCGTAGTAGAAGCAATATAACTCTATCATAATTGTATTGTATTAGAACCAATATAATTAGTGTTCAGGAAAGTTTTGCAAGTACTGATCATCTAAGCCTGAGGTCTTACCAGTGGAACTGAAAATGTGCAGGTTGTTATGAAGTCTGGCGACTATAATGCAACACTTTTCAAAACAGGTCAAGAAGCTCTGTTTGGGCCAATAACCACTTTTCTAGGGAAACATAATTAAGTGTTTTTGTGCTGATGAAGAGCTCTTACTCAGGTTTCTTCACTAAACTTGCTAACAGACAGAATACCTTTCTGTTCAGCATGCTCCATCAGATAGTGCAGGAATATCAATATTAGCAGTGACTGTGCTAGTAAACTATTGGGTAATTCACTGTTCTGTATGCACTACTGGAATCTGCTTTGAATATGCTTTCTTTCTTTTTTTTTTTTTTTCTCTCCTGCTGTCTTTATATACACTCAAATACACCAAAAGGCGCTTTTTAACACAAAATTGATTTTTCTTCTGAGTTACTTTCTGGACGTGTTCGGGGCTTCCTCCTACAACAGGTGTAGAATTTCAAAAAGCTTCATCCCTCTAATGGGAGGGGGTGGGAGGGAATAGGAAGGAGAGGCATGGAAACCGACAGAGGTAGAAATGCAGAGAAAATGGGAATAATACAAAGAGAAGGATCTACCTTTTTTCTGCTACTTTTGTCAATAAAAATACAACTCCCCTTAAAGGAACAGCAGTGAGATAATGCTTATCAATGATCGATTAATTAAGAGTTGTCCTATTATCTTCAGATTACTTCTACTCACAGTTTGTTACTATTATAACTCAGGAAACCACTCCCCTCCCCCTTAAAAACTTATCTGTTTGACAGCATGCAGTGACTATTATGGAATATATTGCCTGTGGAAGTGCAGTGGAAAAAAACACTGTCCAAAAAAATTCAAAAATATAAAAACTCTACATAATTATTCTTTATTTCTAACCACCACAGAAGTGAAAAATGTGGAAGTGGAAAAAGTCAATGAGATTCATATTTGAAATTCTAATAGCAGAAAATAAACCTGTCTTTTCACAGGACCCCCTTGTATATCCATCAAAGCATATTAAATACCTAATGATATATAATGATACTCCCAAGCACTGGATAAATGCTGAATCATCTACTTTTCCTCCTGTTTTGTTTTTACAAGCTGATATATTGACCTCTGTTTCCTAAGAGGAGGGTAACCACAAATTGTCAATATGTTTGGACATTTGTTGTTAATACTAGAGAGGAGAGCAATGCAATGTACACAATCTGTGTCTCACTAAACTACAGCTTTGTTTCTTCTTTCTTTTCAAAGAATAAATCTTTTCTTACTGCCACAACAGATCTTCCAGTACAGTGAATTAGTAGAGCAATAGACAAGATTTTGCTGGTCTTCAGCAGGTACCTGCAGGTCAGAACTGCAGTGGAAGATATTAATAAGTTGGGTTTTGTCTTTTTTTTTTTTTTTCATGCCTATAACTTTTTTTCCCTATAAAATAACAGATAAAAATGGAAGCTTCCCCTTCAAGCACAGTGTACGCTCTGCAGAAACACCTCACCATTCCTTTGGATTAAGAGGAATTGACCCCAAATTTACTATCTCTGTGCCCTCTGAGCAATTCAGAGAGTGGAGATGAAAAAAGACATCCATGGATCAACAAGTGAGAACAGCTCAATGGAAATACAGAAATCTTGTGAAATGAGAGACCTCTGTACCATTAGATTGCAACAAAGAGAGAGAGAGAGTTCTTTTGATGAGAAGACTTGTTCTATATGTCGTGTAAACTCCAGTAAACTGCAAAAGTCAAATGCTGCTTTCCTACAGCTAACAACAGAAAATAATTGTAAGACAGACAGCAAATGGAATGTATTTCTGTGAAGCTGGAAGGAACAAGTTTGAAAAAGGGAGGTGACTGTAGCAAAAAGCCAGGGATCACTGGAAAACAAGCATCCGGGTTTGTTTTTACACCAAAGAATACTCCGATTATTCTTAATATTTTGACTATTAAGGAAACTCTCAGACAAAAAGACACAGAAATGTTCTTTCTATTACCTCATCTTAATGAAACTAGATGAGATTCATGGCCAAATATTCTTTAGAATGTGGTATCTACGATGATGGTAATTTCATTTTACTTTTGCTTTATTTCAATTGATTAACTGTAATTCATATACAATTGTAGAAAAAGTGTGTTTTTACTAAGTCCACAGAACTTACTTAGAGATTCTAAATTAAAGGAAGAAGAAAAAGGTAGACTATAAAGAATAAATGAAAGCAAACAAACAAAACCACATGAGTAGACTTGGCTAGGCAAGAAGTAGAATCATAAAATCATTAATCCTTAATCATACACTAATGAAATGCAGATGTTCCAACAGTATCATTGCAAACATTTGGCTGTAAAGAGTATGACAGTGTATGACTAACCTATCTGTATGGCTTTGAAGACAGATATATTCCTTAATGTTCCTACATACATATGTACATCAATGCAATAGTATTTCAATTAAATACAAACATGCACACACATATCTCCAGATACAGCTATTTAATCTTTCACCTTTTTTAATTTGAGACTATGCATTTTAGAAAAGATTATTTTTTTCTTTAGCATGTATATTTGAATAATACCACAAGCAAGTTTTAGCAACTTAGATATAATTCAAAAATAGTTTGCCATGATATTTTTTTAGAATATCTGAAAGCACTTTAGAAGTTCAACACCTTATTTTCTAGTTAAAAACCCCCAAAACTTTGGACTTCAAAATAACATTGATTCACTGATCCTAAATGTGTTCCTTCCTTAGGTACACACCACCACCGGAACTTTGCAACTCAGATCCCTGCACAAGGTACTCCATGCAAAATCTCAAACAATTGATATAAGGAAAAAGAATGTTAGGCAAAACCAAAAAAACCATAGAGGACAACATCCAAATAAAAAGTGACTAGTGGTTTCTGCAGGTGGTGAGATGAAGCAATTTTCCAAATGTAAATCTGATAATAACCAAGGTATAGAGTCAGATTTAACTTCAGGGGAAAAAAATGTGGAAAATAATTCTTTTATTTTGTGTTCTGCTTCAATGCTGTCTTCCAAACCTATGGAAAAAAGAAAAGACAGGGCTGCAAATATTCCACTCTCCACTGAGAAATATTATAGACTAAATTGTCTAGAAAGTCTGCAGCCTTAGTGAGCATTTGGTTTTGTCACTGTGATTCCATCCTCACTAAGATCATAATTAGCTTTTAAAGCAACAGTTTTACAATGCAATACGCTGCATAAGCTTTGATTAAATTTTCTGTGCAAAATACAGCCCAAGCTGTTAATCAGTTTTATGCCAGACACCAATGAGTCAACATTTTAAATGTTGCATGATTCTTGTTACTGGCATACATAGTACAAAAACCAGTTCTATGAGTCCTTGGTGTTTGTGTCTGGACATCCTTCAAGATTACATGAACAATGAAAGGATATTCTGTCTAATGTCCCAGATAAAATGTAGCTGTTGAGAGTGTTGTGGTAATACATTGGTTAATCATAATTTTGAGTGTATGAGCACTGAGCATTCCCACTACAAAGATTCTACTAATTTCAGGATGTAATGCAACCCCTTGGCCCATGCCATGATGTTGCTGAAATGTCCTGATTAATCTTGAATAATTTTAACAGTATAGGGAACTTAGCATAAATCAAAACAAACCAACACAACCGCCACCAGATTTCATCTGCAGTTTTGGTAGAATCCTAAATCTAGATTGATAATTGTAACCTGTGCTTTAAGGTGAAAGCACAATGTATATGTGAACTAGACTCACCTCAAAGTCTTGTCAATGGAGATACATGTATCGACTCCAGTTGCCTCAACTGTATTTCATGCCATTTCCAATATCCTGCACTACATTACCAGCCTCCAGTTGCTCCCCAGAAGGGCGTGAATCCCTTGTAAATAATGTGCTGTATCTGAACATTCCGTGACTCCTATGCCTGCACATATATATAAGAAAAAGTATGTATAAACCAATATGACTGCAAGTAGGAGACAAATATTTACCCTACTTGTCTAAAAAGTACATATATAGGGAGATTTATATATAGTTTCCCGATATATGGGATACATCACAAAGACGGTCTTCTCCTTCATCTCTGAGAAATCTCCCTTTGATTTTTTTGTTGTTTTGTTTTGAAACCGAACACTTTGTTGCAAGCTATTTGTCATGAAGCAGTTCTGCACTGGTCAGACCCCTGAAAAAAGGTAAATCTTCAATAACTCTTTTGCTTTACTGGCTATCTTTGTGATTTATATGATCAAGTAAAATTCACAGCATTTGTTTTTAAGGAATCATTCAACCCCAAATATTTCCTAGGCTGTATACATAAAGAAGTCAGTAAATTCAGCATGAATAGTGAAACTGTGAATTATACAGTTCATACCAAATCTACAGCAATAAAATCTTTATGCTGCAGAACTGCATATTCTGTTGAAAAGATTCCACATTTTACAAAATAAAGCTATTATAGAAATGCTTTAGAGAGTTTTGCACTGAATACAGTCATCTGTAAAACTAGTCTGCCTCACACAAAATTTATCCACAGCTACAGGCCTCCAAGGAAGAAAAATATATAAATTAGATTTTCTGTACACCATGATGTTCAAATCTCTTGAGATGATATTTATAAATGTTGTGGACATAGACCAAACTTGTCTGCATCCTGTTCAAGGCACCCTTGCATCCTATTCAAGGACAGCTGTGATGTGCCTAAAGTAGTGTTCATCTTCTTCTCCTGCCTGCTTTGTGCCTTCCCCAGTAGTCTTGTGTCAGGCCAACTGTCTGACAGGAACTTATGTGATGAGCGTTGGAGTACAAAAAAGAACTAGAGATGAAAAGGCAAGCATACTTAATAAGCATTGCACAGCAGCACACCTTTTAATGTTTTTCAAAAACTTGGAAAAAAGTTATGGTAGTGCACCACAGACACAAATCATGCAGTTGACCACGGCGGGTAGAAAACCAAGTGATGAGGTTTAGAGAGGTCTGACACTGTCTTTCACTCTGTTTTCTTGCAAATGAGGTAAAAAATCAGTTAGTGTATGTACCTGCATTTCAAAATTCCCTTATCTTTACTTCTAGCATTAATGGTGGTGTTGATTTTATTTCTGCATTGTATGTAAGCAAGACATAGCTATTTTATTGTTTGAATGTTTTGGTTTTGTTTTTTTTTTTTTTTTGATGTGTTTTGTTTATTGTTTTGTTGTTGTTGTTTGGTTTTGGTTTTCTTTTTTTTCCCAGAAAGTTCTATCAAGTTCTGGGCGAGTATAAAACAAGTAAGTTATAGATTTAAAAACACTTACATAAAATTTAATCAAAATATTTGGTAATGCTACTATGGCCTTGTGCTGCTTTTAAAACTCAGCAGGAAAGTTAAACCCACTCAAATCACCCCATTTCAACAGCAGAGGAAAAATACTAGGAGAGATTGTAAGTTGCAGTCACAATTTACTGAAGAAATAGCAATAAACACAGCAATATTAATAAAAAGATTGAACAAAAGAGAGGACAATTTACCCATATAAAGACTATTCACCACCAAAAGATGTCACCTGGCCCTGTAGGACATGGTTCCCCCAGGAACAAAGGCAAGATATCCGGGGGTCCCTCACTGCACCATGTGGCTCCAGAGAACAATAGCAGGAAACAATGAACAGAGAACAATGTAGCATACGAGCTTCCATGGTTTAACATGCTCCCCCAGTCAGGAAACAACGGAAAACAAGAGATAAATAAAAGAGATTGAACTTGAAAGTTAGAGAGGTGAAGTATGGTTTTCACTCTCAACTTCCCTGTTTATATATAAAAACTAAAGCAAACATAGCAAAAATCACAAGTAAAGGCTTCTTTTGCTGATGACCTTTTACAGCAAGCAATTGGTTTAGACAGGTATATAAAACAAGACAGAGCTGGAATTTGTTACACAGGATTGTGCACCTACAACATTTTTCAAAGACTTTAATGTTTAGGACTGACTTCATATAACAGGCGACCTTATTTGAACTTTCATTGCAATTCATTGTTAGTTTAGAAAGCAGTGCTGAAGTACCTTGATTACAAATAAGAGTTTAAAATAATTAATGCAAACCATATTTCTGAAAGAATTTTTTTCTATCAAAACAGATCCCTCAGGGAACTTTGATGCAGGTGTTAATATTTATAGCACTATACTTACATACCTACTGGGTCATGTGTCAGCTGAAGCATCACGGTCCTACTACAACTTAAAAATGTGGTATGAGAAATACATGTAGTTATGCAAACCCCTGTGACATGTAAAGGCTCAAAAGAAAGATGAGGCACAATTCAAAATAAGGTCAGACAGAAATAATAGTAGCTAGAATTGATCTATAGCATTTCTTCATCATTTATTAAAGAGGCCTGTCCTTCAGCTGTCAAACTGGCCCTGAGAGTCTTCATCTACTCACAGACCTGTTTGGGAGCCAGAAGGTAAAAAAAAACCAAAGAAACAAACAAAAAAGCAAACAAAAAACAAAACCAACAGAAATAATAAATGGTATTATTTCCATCTGTCATCAAACAGTGACTCTAAGTTTCCAAATCAATCTGCAAACTGGAAATAATGGAGGTACCTTTACCACAGAATACTTTACCCAAAGGTTTACACCCTTCTCTACTCCTTTAGATCTCAAAAGAAAATCATATAGTCCACACTAGCTACACCAGAAAAAATGATTCTGACTCTTACACTTTTCAGTGAAATTCTGTAATCTATATGGTGCAGGTGCTCATTTTAGGCAATCAAGTGCCCTCTTTATCTTCAGACTTTTTGGAATTTATCTATAGTGAATAGTGTATCTGTGGTCAAGATATATATGATTACTAAAACAAACTGAACTAAGAGATGTAACCTGTGGCTACCCTAGATCAGAGCATGTTGCCACGCACAACTCAGTACTTTCTGAGGAGACATAGTCATTCTGTAAAATTTATAGCACTCAAAAGAATAAGAATGGAGAGACCTGAGAAGTCATAATCCTGTAAACCTTTAGGACAACTATCTTCACAACAGATACACAGTATGGTCATGAATAGCAGCCTCCTAATAAGGTAAAGCAACAATAAAATATATTATTTTACCCTATTCACATGAAAGTCTGGCTTAGTTTATGTTAGTCTCTTCCATTTTTACCCAATATCATTTTCCCTTTAATTAACAAGTTTCATTTCCAGTTTAGGGTAATATGCTTTCTCTTACTTTTTCTCTTTTTCCTTTAAGAGGTGAATTTAAAAAACCTGTTTAAATTGCATTTTAGCTCTCTCCTTATTGTGTAAACTGCTGTAATCTATCACTGTGACTGTTTGTTGATCTTGTAATAATAATTGTGCCTTTATTCAATACTCCATCTCTTCCAAGAATCATTTAAGAAAGATTACAAAAACCTACCCAGCCTGGTCCTTAGGCTTATGGCAGGAATAGCCAAAACATATGCGTTTCCATATATCTTCATGTAAGAGGGAATTTCCCCCTGAGACTGGAACTGTTTTCTGTTTTCATGCTGATTATTGTGTTCTATTTCTCCTTTAACAACAGAGAAATTATTAACTCATCAGGAGGAAGCAAGTGAAGGAGTCATGATCAAGTTTCCTGCTATTTAATTCCAGAGGAATTTCTTCCTTCAACATTTTGAGAATGGTTTGGAGAAAAAGCAGAGGCTTCCAACACGAAAATGTTGGCCTATCCTGAGCTACTGTTAGTCCTTGGAGTTTTCCGTAGTAAATTATAAGCAACATCTACCACAGTCATCAATGGTCAAAATAACTTTGAACTTTCTGCCTTAGGACAGAGTTTGGTGAGCAATCCTACGTTGCAACATGTTAGCAATATCTTAGAGAGAGAGAGGTGTCCACTAACATTATTTACCTAGCATAACTGACTTTCTTACTGCTAAGAAAGTACTTGGGAAAAAACAGTCATATTGCAACAACAGTTCAATAAGAATAAATACTGTACAGAAGTTATTCCCAATATTCATTACCCCAATTTCATTATTTGCTTTTTAGTGGGAGGATTTGTAGTCCAAATTCAAAAGGAACACAAGCAGAATTCAGCAAATAAAATGGGGCACAAGCTAGTATACTGAAAACTGAGTAGGGATTTCCTTCTGACTAGAAAATTCACTTGGACTGTAATTTATTCATTAAAAGACTCAGCATTCAACTTTGGTCATCGATGTTTATATTTTTATTATGGCATGTTCCTTCCATTTGATTATCTGATTTGATTATCCATTTTATTATTTGATTATTATAACCAACATACCTAAACACGCCTGGGAGATATTCTCTGTTCAAAACCTTACATCTTGAAAAAGTGGGATATTTCATCCTTCTTCTCTGAAAATATAATATAAAAAATCATCTGGAAGTGAAAGATTAACATTAAACTCAATCTATCTGCATTGTAGAAATGCTATACAGCTTTGTATTTTTTCTCACAGGCCTGATTAGTTGATGTGGTTTTTCTTTTACATATTTGTCCCTTTTAGCCAGTCCCTCTTATTGTAACCCAAGATGATACATCCAAGAAAAGATAGGGTTTTCTGCTATTATCAGAAGAATAACTAAAAGCTAAAGGACGTTTACTGAAGAATTCACTTTGGCCTCTTGCCCTGGCAGCCTTTCATGGCATTCTTTCATGAAGGCAATCTTACAGGGGAAAAATCAGGAATATTGGAAAGAAAGGAGCTGAGGATGCATCCTTTCTTTTGGATTTTGATAGAACAATAGTGCAGAAGAGTCCTTCAATGTGGACAAGCAGGCTAAATATGTGAGTAAATCCTCAGGACAACTTCCCATAAGCTGAAGTTTAGGGAGTATTCTTCAGAAACAGCTACTTCTATACCTGTCTTACTCCACACAAGAAAAATGCACAACTTCCAGTTAGGAAACTATTTTGGCATGCAAACAAGCAGTGCAGAGGGGCAGATCTAGAGGTATTACAGAAATGAATCCTAATCTTGTCTGCTCAGGTTGTGTTACGTTTTTCTCTGCATCTCTGGGCACAGTTAAAAAACAACGATTTTTTTTTTCCATTTCTACTCACAAGTTTCAGAGTTACATAACGATTATGATCTCTGGTTTGGAAGCTAGTACCATACAGCTTCTCCTACCTGCTGCTCTGGTAATCAGTGCCAAGTCCAACGGAAAATAAAACAGGAAGATTTCCCCCTCACTGGGATGTAATGTCCCCTGGAATTTCACTGATGTGTTTTCCATCTGATTTTTCAGTGCCTGATGGCTCTGAATCAAGTCACCATAAAAAAATTGAAATGCTATTCACATTTCTTTCCCCATTGTTTTTCAAAGGACTCCATCTGTACAAACTTTCAGAGGTAAAAAATTCATTATGATGGTCATAGAGAGTAGTCAGCATGGATCTGAAAAGTCTGCTAAAATGTAAGTGGCACAGCTTTTTACTGTGCATGACATTCCATTGCCTAGAAAATTTATAATTTTTGGTATATTTGAAGAAAAAAAAGAGAGATAAAAAAATGCCAAAACTTATAGTGTGGAAATAATGTAGACCAAAACACATGTGAATGTGAATTTTTAGACAGAATAGCAGTTTTAGACAGCTGAGAATGACATAATGCACTTCACTGTTTGGCCAGACAGAAATTAACAAAAAAAGTCCTCTTCCCTTTTGGCTCTACAAATATTGGACTAATAACAACATTTTCAGGTAGGAACTTCATATATTACTATGCAAATGTAGGGAATACCAAGACATCAAAATATCATGGATGATTAATAAGACACAGTTTTGTTTTCAAATGGTTTTGATGACACTGAAACTGTTCCCCTGAAGAATTCAGTGTATACATACATACATATATATTACACACATGTATATACACACACATGCATAATCCCTGATGCGATGTTCTACATCCATAAGTAAACATACAATAAAAGAGAAGACAGAACTGTTTCAGATCTTGAACAATCATTTATGCAAGTACCAGAAAAACTCACAATATTAAATAAGCCAATATGAGTAACGGTTTGAACCATAAAAATTAAAATATAGCTAATTTAAAAGATATAATAATAACAATAATAATAATGATAATAATTTCACCATTGAAGCAGGTTTTCTGCCTAATAAAACTGTAAGCTGATGATTTTAATTAATATCTCCTAGTTGCTGCTTAGGAATTTGCATAGATCCTGGATTAACATAAGAAACATTAACAATTCACATTTCAACTGTAGATAACTGAAAATTTTGAAGTAACTCAGACAAAAAGGTTAATCTATATTTGTTCCAGTCAGAGTTTCCTTAATATCCCTAAGTGATTGAAGAAGAAGAGTGTACATGCTACTATTCTAGATATGTATCACTATAACTATGTTTCAGACATGCATTCTGCCTGAGACAGAAGAGAGTAATTTCCTGATATGGAATTTCTTGTTTCCCTTTGACTTTTAACCAATATGTATTCTACATACAGCAGTACCACTTGCTGTACAGAACATTAAATAGCTTTAAAAAAGGTGGATATTTTACCCCACTTTTAGTTTATATTCAAGTGCTATGAGAAAACTCATCCAAAGGAAAACGGAAACAAACTTATTGAATACCTTTAAAAAATACATTCTTATAGTATTCTACCTGTAATGGCAAGAGATTACAAAGGAAACACAGGCTTTGGTTTTCAGTTACGTGTACATTTTAAAACAGGTTTTAGCAAACATATGTGCAAGTTTAAAACAATTTTGGCAGTTAAAAGTCACATTGCAGGGTAATAATATGGAGCAAAACGTCTAACTCTGAAGCTCTTTAGCCTTCAAAAGTGATTTATCTCCACAAAAACAACTCCACCAGTAATAATTTTTTTTACAAGAAAATGACCCATATATCCAGAAGCTTTGAAATCATACATTTTCCAATTTGCCAGTTTTAACAATATTGAGTCAAAGACTTTATAAATGGCTAAAGCACAGCTGTAAAGTGTGTATTCCAAAAAGTTGTTAATTTCTATGTTTTTACTGGTAGAAAATGTAACATATATCACTCCACATTTCAGTGCAGCAATTAAATGTTTTTTTTTTCTTTTTTGCTTTGGTATGAAAATAAAACCTTGGAAATTTAGGGGAATAGACCTATTTTGGGGGAGGTTTTTAAGGGTGTTTTAGTTTTATGGGAGGAAAACAAGGTCTGATAAAACAGAAAGAAGTCCTGAGTAATTTCAAACAATAGCTGTATTAGCATTAATGACTGAACACAGCATTAGAATTGTAAATAAACAGCTGCCTAAAGGTCATCTGTGCAAGTCTTTGGGGGACTTCTACACTGAGCAAGCTCTAGGCTGGACATGTGGTCATTAACACGTGGCATACTTCACACAGTCCCAGCACAAATCTCCCCTTCCCTCCATCCACATGCAGCCCTTTCCATGCATATTGACATGGCTCACTGTAGTGTGATCCAAAGCACAGTGACAGGGCAGAATCAAGAGATTTACTTTAAAAGTGCCCTCCATAAGCCAAACTAAACATTGATGCAGACACAATGTCTGAACTTTTCTTGGCCTAGTTGTTCAACACCATTATTTTTTTATTGTCCAAAAAAGGGCAGCAAAGCTAGTGAAGGGTTTAGAATACAAATCTTATAACGAGCAGCTGAGGGAGCTGGGCTCCAAAAGGGTCATCAAGTGTTGGAACAGGCTTCCAAGGGAAGTGGTTGAGTCACCCTAGAAGTATTTAAAAGATGTGGTACTTAATGACATTGTTTATTGGTGGACTTTACAGTGCTGGCTTAACAGTTAGGACTGAAGATCTTAGGGGTATTTCCCAACCTGAACAATTCTATGATTCTATGATTTTTAAAGGCAGACAAACTGAATACTATGTTTCAAAGTCATTAATATTGGGTCCTTTGGTTTTTTTTGGTCAAATATACCACATTTCCCCCTTTAAAAATTTTATAGCTTTATCTTTTGAAATGACAATACTTATCACACAAATCCAAACTAATATCTCAAAGCTGTATTTACAATTCAACTGCTGCTATTTACACAATTACTAATACAAACTGTGGTGGTGTGCAGGGCTGAGGCCAGAGCAGCCAAACGTCGGTGTTGGTGGAATGGGGCTCAACACACCACCCCCTAGAACTCCTACTCCATTTAGGGTGACACTTCATGTTCACCCCATTATCCCTTTCAGTTACTGTTTGCATGGTTGCTACTATTCGTTAGTTTGACCATTACCTAATGTTCTGTATTTGAAGTTATTCTGGAAAGTTTGCATCTCTTCAGGTTCTTATTGGTTCTACTGTAATCCCTGTACCCCCACTGGGTGTTCTTACCCACTTCCTTTCCATTTAAAAATCCTGCTGTACCCCATGCCCCCTGCCTTTGTCCCTGGATTTGCTTCACTTCAGTGCACCCCCACGCTGCCACTCCTGAACCCTTGGACCCTTGCACTGCTGCTTCCAAACCCTCGGACCCTTTCCCCCGCACCTGGAACCCAGCTGCATGCAGCTGCTTCCCGCTGCTGCTGTGTTCCCGCTGCTGCTGCCTTCCCGCCACTTCTGCCTTCTCACTGCTCCTCGCCACTTTTTCCCGCTTCTCCCGGCAATAAAAGAGCTGCAAATCCATACAAAGGTCCCTCTCAAAGTCTGTCCCCACCGACCACCGAAGAACACCAGGTTGGGGCTGACTCACCTATCAGAGGAGCTGGTAGCCATAGCTGGAACCCTGCGCTTCGGGAGGTATCACTGCACCGGCAGCTTCTACCCCCACAGCACGTGCGGGGGAAGCGAGCACAGCCAAGCGACCTTGGGTTGGCACCCAGTGGTGGCGAACGCCTTGGCTAAAACAAACAGTACATTTTTGCTACTACTTTGCTCCAAGACATTGGTTTGAGTTCAGCCAGGGGTGTGTTTTCCATCATTCCACTGGTATGGTTTATGTGTCTTCTTTCCAGTGTATTTTGTTCAGTCATGATTTATATTTATTACCAAGTCATTGATGAAAATGCTGAACAGAACTAAGTCCAATACAGATCTCTGTGGAACCTCATAGAAAACAAAACAGAGTAATAACTTTCCTGTCCATTAGGCAACTGATGATCTACTTGTGTGATTCAATCCTTTCAGTAGAACATTATATGGTATTAAGTCAAATACTTTGTATAATTTCAACTCTATTTACCAAATCTATAATCTTATGAAGGCTGACAGTGAAATCAGATTTGCTTGGCAAGATTTATATTACAGTAAATCATGTTGACTACCAATAATTATATTCTCATTATTCAATTCACTATGGTTTAAATTTCATATCTATTTGTCTCCAATATCATCCGGAACTCATTCCAAGACCTTTCCAGAAATTTCCCAGTGCTCTTGTATGAAACTGGTCCTAACTTGTGGGCATGAATTTGTAAAGAATTTGTGGTTTTACACTCAAAGTTTGCTAAATAAAGAGATTTGGTGAAAGAACAGCACAAGGTGAATTTTTGCAAAAGAATGTTAGCAGAGGAAGGAGCTGCTGACTGCTCTTCCAGAATTTTCATCTCCTATTAACCATTAACTGCTCTGTAGCACAGACTGCAAAAAGATTTCAGGACTACTGTAATGCAAATGCCAATTAGACATTTTTATCACTTAGAGCATTTCAAGTAACAGACATTTTCAATTGTCTACAAATGGCTGCTGTTGTAAATGCCATTTTCCTTGGGGATCTAGCTGGAAAGACATGGGTCACTACCAGTATTTCTTGGAAAATGTTCAATTTATTAAGCAGATATTAATAATAAAATCTTACAATCACTAATATAAGAATCTAATTGAATCAGGAAAAAAAAGTTAATATAATTCCCCTTGATATACAATTTAAATACATAGCCAGGACCAGCTGTAATACTGCCAAGTCTTTGCCATAGATCTAGGCAGACTTTCACAGGTGCAAGCCACTTTAATGCAGTGCTGTTCTAAGCAATGCCATCACAAGCAGTAAAACTAAGCAAAACAGAGGATTTTTTCATCAAGGTTAGAAGATCTGCTTTTTGAATAGACCATATGACAAACAACTGCTCAGCAGAAAGTCATGCACTGTAAACTACAGAAAGATGAAAGCAAGGTTAGAGTACATAATCTTAGCCTACCAAGAAAACAAACTATAGCCATATATATGTGTATATTCCAAACTTACATTAAAAAAAAAAATGAAGAACCAAACCTCTGGACAACAACCTTGCCTGAGGTTTATAGAGACTGGAGTAAGTAATGTAATGAAGAAAATGACTGCCTAATAACACCTATTGATTTTGGCAGAGTATTTAAACTTCTGTCAAAAAAAAAAAAAAAAAAGAGTTCATTGTTGTCAGTCAAGAAGAATCCAAGACAGCCCTCTTTAACACATAAGTGTTTCTGGTCCAGAAGCATATCTTGATGTTCCTGACTATGTAGGTGTGAAAATATGTATGTGAATGAATAAAATCTGCATGAGAATGAGTGTGATTAGCTGAAATTAACTCCCTTAAAGATTTTGTAAATAAATACCAGCTTCCTCTGGTCTAAAATATCAGACTGGATTTTGGTACTTTAATTTCTTATATTATTCATGTTAACTTGAAGCTGATGATGATATTAAAAGCTTTGATTCAAAACCAGGACAGGGTAACCTGAAATTAAGATGTTTTTATTGTCTTGCCTTCCATGCATTGGCCATGTGAAAGCTAAGGAGAATAGATAAGTAAATAAGATGGTCATTACCAAGAGACACATTTTAAAAGAATGAGAAGATCAAGAGCAAGCACCCAATTTCTCCCCTGCTGCCAAAGAGAAGAGCACTTGAATGGTGACCTGCAAGTGAGCAAGTATACTAATCGTCTTTTGGTGTGTCAGCCTGTTTACTTCGTGATGTCTTGCTGTGTTTCTATATGATATATGCTCATTAATAAGTTTTATTTGCGTCCCTGCCTATATTTTTCATTATTATTTTGATCCTATAAACAACACATGTTTTAAAACTCTGTACACAGTGACTCTTCATAGAGTCTTCATAGACTCTTCACAGAGACTCTTCACTTTTTGCCTTGTTTTTAAAGTGTCTTTCTCAAGTGCTTCATTATCTTGCCCAGGTACTAGACACACGCTGTCTTTATTAATGCCTTATGGTAAGTATATGTACCAATTATACCTCTCAGAGACTATGTTGAACATTTATTGTTTGAATATTCTCATGGTACATTATGCTCCACGTGGGTGATGTGAGAACACACATATCTTGGTGTGATGCAGTTAGGTTGAACTTCGTTTCAGTTATCTCAACACTCCATAATTAAGTTGCAATAATTAATTATATGCAACTACTCAGCTATTTTCCAGAGTGTATCTGACATTAACTTTCTTAAACAATAAGGTCCAACTTGAGGAGTTCAGACTTCTTGTTTTCCTTGTTTAAAAACTAATGCACAACTTTGAGGCTGAACTTTTACCCTCACTGTACCATTTCACTTATGTAAGGAAGGAAAAAGTAGTGTACTTCCAAGTATATTACTTAGTTGTTAACTGTTGCAAGCAAATAGAGATCATGTGGGTAATATTTAACATCTGGCTGTCATTTCTTATCTCTATGCATTATGAAATAAATTAGTGGATACTTTAGGATATTTCTGCTGGATAACTACATTATTCAAACAATATTGATGAGGAAATTATGTCAGTAAGGCCAAAAGAATGGACCATGGTCACAGAACAAATCCACAACAGAATGACAAAAGAGCTGTTTCTCACAGAAGATCTTTTGACCTCTAGTAGAAGGATAAATCTTCTGCACGGCAAATTTTTCACAAAAGGTCATTTTATTTGTATATATCTATATTATACATGGGTTTTTGTCTTTAGCTTTTCCTCTTCATCTTATAAGCCTTTACCTGTGTAAGATTGCTGTTGTTCTTCTTAAACATGGGAACAAAGACTTTAGTAACTGAAACTAAAAAACCTCAGCTTTGCACATGGTGTAGATGAGAAAATGAATTATTGCTCAGTGAACAACTTTGAGCTACACTGAAATACATGCAAATTGCTAAGTTACTGCCAGATGGACCAAATCCCAAGACTGTAATGTTATGGTTATAATCTGTGTGTGTGTGTACTTAGAAGCCTTCGCAGGCTCATCAGTTGCAGCACAGGTATCAGAAGTGCTCATATGCTCTAACATAACCAGGCTCAGTGCTTGTATTCTTCCATATGGGCATAGATGAAAGCTGATGCTAGATGTGAAAAATGAGTTTAAAAATGAGCTAGCAAAATATTTGCCTTTCTGCTTTAGACTGGAAACATTTCTGAATACATACATAAATTTTCAGGATCTTAATTCTTTTGCACTTTTTTTTAGGTAGATGAACACCATATAGGTAGCATTTTTTAATTTCTGCACTATTTATTTACTAATATGCTGCTTTTCAAAATTTAATTTAAATACTAAAGTTTGATATAGCTGGCATATATTAAGACTGGAGAAAAAGTTAAAAGATATTGTCAAGGTTATACAGCAACCTCACAAAGCAGTCTTTTCTCTATATTGAAAAAGAAATCCTATGCAAGTTTAACACTGAAAACTTAATTTAAGTGTCCACATGCAGAAAGTTCACATTTAAGACTGATTAGCTTGGAATTGTAAGCTAATTGACCTAGATGCTACTGAATTTTGTGCCTCACCAACTCAAGCCTCTCTAATTCACATATTGGCTACATGTGCCTCTCACACGTCCCCCGACATGTTCACTTTGAAAGGCTGTGGCATTTTCAGTCTTTCAACATCACGAGGATGACAACACCTCAGAAAAACTTCCTTGTAGTGCAATGCTCAAGACTCCATCGATTCATGTCAAAGTAAGACCACAATTACCAATTAAACACCAGTTTTGTCTATTTCTTGAACAACATAAAGAAAGCATTGAGGTGTGTATAATTACTTTCAAAAATCTTCTACTTCTAGGATGAAGGATGATTTTCAATCAAGGCTGAAGAATTCAGCGGGCTTTATTTATAAACAGTCTTTGGGTACCGCAGTACTTTAAAATGTTATAATTCTATCATATATCCTACAAGAACAAATTTTAATCATACAATAAGAAGAATGAGACTTGTTATTATTAAAAGTCTTAGTATTATCTCTCAGGTATTTGATCACCCTGAAAAATTGTTTTAATGCATGTTGCCCTGTCATTAAGATTAGCTCTTCATTGACTTGTCTAGTGAAAGTATAAAGTCAGAGGAAATAGGTG
This sequence comes from Climacteris rufus, assembly GCA_013398175.1. Taxonomy (NCBI): domain Eukaryota; kingdom Metazoa; phylum Chordata; class Aves; order Passeriformes; family Climacteridae; genus Climacteris; species Climacteris rufus. The sequence continues at coordinate 270,200 of VZRZ01002226.1, read as the reverse complement.
GTTTAAATTTTATTTACAAAAATGTTTTATAAGGTTATTAAACCATTATATTTATAGATTGTGGCCTTTTGCATGTGCTTCAACCCTTTTTTCATTATGAATTTGGTTTTAGTCTATCACACAGAACCATAAAAGAGAATACCTCATATCCAGTCAGGGCTGCAGTAGTTCTTAGATTGTATGTATTTATTTTGTTGATGTGTTATAGATGGAGAGGAGTGGCAGTCGCTAGAGCCCCTGAGCTCAGCTGTATCTTAAGTTCCACAGGCCAACAAGAGCTGTGATCACATTAGCTCAACTGTATTTATCTTCAGCCTGACAACATACAAATGCATTTATACAGAATGTGCAGAATTTTTATATAAACTTATATATACAAATTTATTTCAACTAGCTGAACTGTGCCTGTACAGTCTTAAATATAATAATTGAATAGAAATGTAATCAGTTCATCTTGAAATGACCTCTCGTGTGAAATATGACAATCATTAAAAAGCTTCCAGGTGAAAATCTGAAATTCAGAAATTATTTCTTTACCTGAAATTGACAGATATTAACATTGACTGAGTTCTTTCAAAATGCCCATGCACAAATTAAAATTTCATTTTTGCATTAATGAATTATTCTGAATAACGCTTTTGCTTTAAAATAATGGTGCTATATTTTAAGTGCTTGAGATTTTCATTTCTACTTGAAATGTTCTGTTCAAAGAAAAATTGAACAGCTTACCATGGGAGAGCAAAATATCTTTCAATAACCTCTCAGAAAGAGGCATTTAAACCCCTTTAAAAGGGCACAGAAGTCAATAGATTCTTTAAAAATTCAATGAACTTTGGATAAGAGCATACAAATAATATTTTGATCAGTCTAGTCTTCTCATTGATTAAGAATTCTGCCTGATATTCTACCTTCTGAACTGTGACCACATTGAAATTTTCCATTGTGTCTGTAGCTTAGGAAATAGTTTATAACAGAAATGGTGTTGGGCCATAGTGTTTAATGACAATCTGAAAGATTTTTCTGTATTCTGAATGCTGTTAGTTATTTGAATCCTGAATCAGACTTAGTGTATTGTGCAAAGTCTCAGGTGTAGAAAATTTTTAAATTTGTACACAGTAGTCTAAGTTATTCTGATAAGATTGCTTTTACACAAATCTGGAGTCTTCTTAGTTATCAAATTATGCTACACAGAAATCATATTTTGCAGAAAACTCCTGCTCTCAAATTCCTTGTCTTTAGAAAAAGAGCTTGACTTTTGGCAGATAATTTATGATACTGAAAATCTATGGAAATACACACAAATGAGCAAATTTACAAAGCTTTGAAAAATCAAAATTTTCTTTGCTTAATGAAAGTTTGCTTCAACTGATTCATACATTTGAAAAAGTATGGCAGTATGCACTGCAGCAGCAATAGCCCCAGTGCTTCGAGACTGGTGGGATCAGTCTGAGCCTGCCACTGTGTAAGCCACACTCCCTGGTTAGGGTGAGCTTTTTGGTTCACCCCCAGCATCCCTTTCGGTTTAGTTTACATGTTGCCATTCATTGGATAGTTTGTGTATGACCTCATGTTCTGTATAAGGTCATGTTCTAGAAACTTCATTTCTGTTTGGTTCACTATTGGTTATATGTAAAGCTTTGTACCCCTATTGGTTACTTTCCCCTGCTTGTATCCCTATAAATATC
>VZRZ01002226.1:201232-268279 GCA_013398175.1 Climacteris rufus | reverse complement strand
TTGGGGCTCTCTCACTTCCAGAGGAGCCAGCACTAAAAGAACTGCCAGAGGAAACCCTGTGTTTGGGGAAACTGCAAGCTGCAGCCCCCGCTATGCCAGGGTCACTCCCAAACAATCGCTGAGTGGCCTCGAGCAGGCCCCTGGAGCCAGCGATAATTTATGATACCGAAAATCTATGGAAATACACACAAATGAGCAAATTTACAAAGCTTTGAAAAATCAAAATTTTCTTTGCTTAATGAAAGTTTGCTTAAACTCATTCATACATTTGAAAAAGTTCATTCACACTTCTAGGTTTCACCATTTGTGTGACTTTGTATGGTCTGGTCTTAAATATCTGGAATCCAGTGGCAGACAAAAGAACTAAAAGTAATGTTCCTACCATTTTTTAACAGCAGCCATCATTCTTTCATTAGCATATGAGGAAGAAGAGGCTATTTATTTGAATAAAAAGATGATAAGATGAAAGTCAGAAAGCAAAGAAGCAAATACAGAAGCTGAGAGAGTACTTGGCATGAAAATATATGTTTCTTAAATGCTAAGAAATGCTAAGAACAGCTGGACAAAGAACATAAACCTGAATGGAGGCAGGTTGATCATACATTTCTTGAGAAAAGAAGATAGATACTGGAAAGAGATTCAGAAAGACTGAAAACACTGAGAATTAAGGCAGATAAAAGCAAAAGTGAATTGAAAGAGAATAGAGTGGATGACAATGCATAGAAAGAAAAGATGACATCACAACTGGCAATAACTGAGGAGAGGATTAAAAAAAACTTTTGAAAATCTAAGGAAAGATGGATAGATTAAAGAGGAATCTACATATTAGACTAAGAATAGAAGGTAGTGAGAAAATAAAATGATACTTGGAGGTAAGGTCGGGTGGAATACCAGGAGGGAAATAATGAATTTGAGTGGGAAGAGAACTTGGAAAATGGGAATGATATAAGAGATTAGTCAGTTATAGAAAACTAGTGAAGGAGGGGCAAAGAGCCAACAACTGAGGTACAAAAGCATGCAAGAAAAAGAATACAAAACTAATTGTATGATGATATGAGGAAAGAAATTTTAAAAGAGGAGATACTGAAATTGCATCCACAAAGACTGGAAGGAACAGAAGAAATTATCTATGGGGCTGAAAGACATAGAGACTTTTCCATCAACTCTATCACATTATGACATAATATATCTCGGTGAGTCCACCACTGAATTTAAGTAGTTGATAGAGAGTCTCTAGTGTATTACATGGGATAGGTATAAAATTACGGTGGTTTTTTTTTCTAGAAAGAACATATTTGTGCCAGTGGTGATGTGTGGTGCACTGAATAGTTTTGAGACTGAAGTGAATACATTGATGAGGTGATTGACATTTCTTAAACATTGGTGTCTATGGCATCTGAGGTGCCATAAGGTATCAAACAGACAGGATATAGGATCTGTGTGAGGCTTTCTCTGAGTCTGAAACAGCAACTGAAGAACAGTCAAAGTACTCTGGAATGTGTTAAATGAAAGTATTTGACATGTACCCTATCTCAACTTGAATACCTAGTTTTACTAAGGCAAAAAGTTAGTGTGCAAATAAAGGTAATTAAAATTAATTAATTATTTGAATACAGAATACATTACATATTGTTTTATCATTTTAGAGAATAAAAACTGATTCTGTGAAACAATTAAAAATACTTATTCTGGGCACTGCAAGAAAGAGGCCAAGGATTTATTTTTTTTTTTCAATGGCAATCAGTAACTAAGAACTGAGAAAACACATGGAACAACCAGGAAAAATCTGGAATGTGAACAGCTGCTGAGTAGTGAGCACTACCCTTTCCAGGCACTGCATGGGACAGATCCCATGTAAATGTGACCATGCAAATAAGACAGGCATGCAATAGAGATGAGTGCCCACAGCACAGACAAGTTGCTTTCTGACAGCGCAGATTTGTGAATTTCCTCTTTTTGATCTTGTGAAAAATAATGGCATTTGACTTCCTCCTGGATTATTTTAAAATGTTACATATCCATAAGGTTTCCTTTGACCACTACAATGAGAGAAGCAGCAGAAACTTTTCTCAAGCCAAGATGAAATGGAGAACAGTACAGTGTGAAATTCACTCTATCTAGCTGATTGCTTCTGTGACAAAGAGATACACTGTGCTTCTGTTTTACCCAAGAACAAAGATGTTACTCCAATATATTGAACTCGGGTTATTCTGTTCTTACCACATCAAAAGAAGAAATCCATTGATTTAGTTTTAGTGTGAATTAATACAACATGTTTCCAGGACTTAAGAACTATAGAGAAAAACCAAACAACAAATTAGCAAAACAACAACAACAAAAAACCCACCCACAAGAAACCAGAGGTTTCAAGAAGGAGCTGTCTGCCAAAAAGAGAGGAACAGGGAACAGTGAGCACCTACTTCATCTAGGTAGACACTGCAAGTCTGTCAGGAAGAAAGAGATGTGCATGGACTGCTAAAATACACAGATACAAGACAGAGAACTGCTTTATTTATGTTCCATCAAATGTGTTTACAGAACAATGCTGTGTTAATTAAATAAATGAATTACACTGCAGTCAAAGGCTTCTCTCTGATAAAAAATGTGTAATTATCTCTGAAATTAAACATTTTAAAACTTATACAATTTTTTCTTTCTTCAAACATCTTTAATCAGGAGCTAACTGAACACCACCTTTGTAATTGTGGGAAAGTTAAGGGAAGTATGTGAGGAACAGGCCTATAGTTCTCGAGTGCTAAAAATATGAAGTACACAGAGGCTTACAGCATTATTCTTCAGGCTCAGGAGTTCACAAAACCCAAAAAGACAAGTAAATATGAAGCAGGGTTCATTTAAATGAAGAATTGCTCACCCTGTTTATCCAAGGCTTGTTGACTTGATTGAATTTATATTCAGATGCATGAGATCCTATGAAACAAAGTGTGTCATCAGGTTCCTACTGCTTGTTGGCATCATGATTAAATGCAACTCATTTTGCAGAAAGTAGATTTCAAATGACTGTAGAAGGTCAAAAGCTTCTCAAGGAAAGATGCAGCTCACTTGGTAAGTTGGTTACAAGTAAATACTATCTGATCTAATACAGGCAAAAAAAGTCATATATCTTCAAGTCAAAGACTCAAGTGTGCTTAGAACTTGGAGGAAATCATCTGGGAAGCAGTAACTCTGAACAGGACTCTGGACTCTGTGATGGATAACTCCACTTACACAAACAGAAGAGAAACTACTGAGGAAAAATTAAGGTTATTTACTGCTGACTTTGTATTGGTGTCCTATGAATAGAAAGTCTAAGCCCTTATCTCATTTCAAGACTTTTAGGAGAATTGTGATCACCCAGGGATCAGGTTGTAGACAAAAAAACAGCAGAAGAAATTATAGTGGGAACTGACCACAGAACAAGATCAGAGTGTCTTAGGTAACCACAAAAACTTTAACTTAGTATAAGGGTTAACCCTGGGCTGTCCAGAAACATGGCAATAACAGGTACGTTCACTTCTAGTATAGCTGTTAATTAAAGGTTTTGCTAACAGTTACTGAGTAAGAGATGAACACTTTCCCCGGAAAAATGTTCTGGCACACAGCTGAAGCTTGAGGACCTAAGAGCTCAGCCACTTATAAATATTTCTTAGAATCTGAAAAATTAAGAGTATTTCATTCTTCAGACTCTTGTTTCTGTTAAGTTTACAAGGCTATGCTACTTCTGTAATTTTTTCAGTTACATCACTCTGAACAATTCCTAGAATTCTATGACTACTATTTTCAGTAGAGAAATTTTAAAGTGAGTTCTCTGCTAATTTGATTTCATTGATTTCCTTGAATCAAGGATTTGGCCTTCTTTTGTTCTCAGCTCTTGGGGTCAACATGGGTTTCTTACTTTAAATCATCTGTCTTATGGGACGCAAGCTTTTAGTGCTATAAATTTAATTAAAGAGTGCACACCTAAAATAGTATCATGATGAATTAAAAACTTCTGTATTTTTACTTTTATGGTGATCATAGCAGTAATTCTAAATTTTAGTTTCCATTTTTACAAGAACTGCTATGGAGACAAAAATCATCTCTCTAAAAATCACTCAGAAGAAAGAAGCAAAAATTAACTTTTCTTCCAAATCCCATCTTTGCATGAATACCCTGGAGATGGGTCTCCACAGTTATGAAAAATTTCCTTGCTTGCACAATTTCAGTTGACTTGAAAGGTAAAATTTATCTATTGCTTTCTTCTCTCCAGTAACTTTAATTTGAAAAAGGGTTGACCTTGCCTGTAGTTTGGTTACAGCCCATTGCATTTGTGACATAGTCTATGTTCAGGATTTGCATAGGCTAAATGCGTCCACAGATCTCCACCCTCCCAGGTATTCTCTCTGAAATTCACAAAAACAAGCTTTTGCTCTAGTCCTGGATTTCTGTAATTTAGTAGCCACTTAAAAATGTACCTGATTCCAAAATTTACATAATGTTTACATAATTATTTAACCCGAGTATCTGAGAGAACTTGTGCTCCACATCAGATGTTCTGGCTTGTGTATAGTTCAGCCTCAAAACTCCTCAAAGGGAATTTCCGTTAGCAGAAAGGGAGGTTTGAGATTGGAACTAATGGAATTATCAAATCCCAGTTTTCCTTTGTCATCTGCTTATTTTTTCAGTGTTGTTTTAGTTTTGGTTTAATCATCAGTTTCGTTTGTTCTACTATGCCAGGCAGCTGAGTTCATAAGAAATGGGGGTTTTTTGGTTGTTGTTTTTGTTTTGTTTTGTTTTGTTTTTGTTGCTGTTGAACTCTTCACATCTTTGATTATTCTCAGAACAGCTGTCAGATTCCGTCTTCACTGGGACTATCTAGAGAGAAAAAAACTTTTCCACCATGTGTGCAGGTGTGTCTTGCTCAACAGTCCACTGCAAAAGAAAATATATCATCTTACTTCAGAATAATGAGGGAGCTACACATCGAAAATATTCCTTTATGGATTTCTATCAGTGGACCCACAAAATGAATGTGAAAGCATTCTGTCATTCTTCCTATCTCTGAGAACCTGAGGGGACTTTTTCTTTAAATTTGATAGTTGGCTTGGAGAACAATTCAGGCTCACCTTTGCCCATTTACTTTTCAAGCCAGAAACCCAAGACAATGTTTTTGAAAAGTCTTTTCCTAGATGCCCTCCACTGAATATGTCACCAACATAATACCACATTTCTTTTCTAAACTGAGTTGATGTTCTCCATATACAAACTTTACTTCCTTCAAACAGAAGTAACACAAATGTTGTTTTTATTTTCCCTAAGCAGCATCTTTACCAGATCTTTTTACATTCCTCAGCTATTACCTTCCAAGATAGGAGGAGGTGTTTTCACTATTTTGTCTTTTTCCCAGTTTTAAATTAAGTGCTTCATTTTCATGAGGTTCTTTCATGAGAGTTTTGAACAATATATCTCCTTCTATGTATTTATAATTTCTGTTTAAAGTTTACACAATCCCTTATTTTACCAGTTGATCTGGCATCTATTTTCAGTACAGTACCATGAGCTTTTTAATTTTTCACCATGAAATGTTTCTTCCATTTAGTAATACACAGATGCAATGCAACAAAGGAATAAATTTATTCTATAACTCACCACAAGTGTGCTCATGAGCATCTAGTGTTGATAAGAATTATATAAGTGAACTGCATTTCCAAGTACAATTTGAAAACAAAGCAAGCATTCAATTGCAAGGAAAATATTCAAGTGCAGCTGATGGAAAGCAGTTCTATAGTGAGCTGAGCATAGGACAGCTGAACATCACATGCTTCAAGTGCTTCCAGATGTTTGGGTGAAATTGTGTGGTTGTCAAATCTAGGAAGCCTTTTCTTGAATGCAATAACTGGAGTGACTACAAAATATTAGTTTTCAGGAACCTCTGTGTGTGAAAGTAGTGATTTAAAGTACTGGTTCACTCTTCTCCATCTTTTATTTCACAGCAAAACTGCATGGCTCTGTGGTTTTATGCTACAGAGTGTGGTTTGGACCAGTCAGAAATGCAAAATGTTTCATGATCATTATTAAGTGTTCCTCCCTGTGGTGGTGCATTCTCCCCTGTCCTCCTCAGGATGGTCTGTGGCCTCAGAAATCCTCATTAGGCCTCAGCCTTGATCAACAGCAAATGAGCTAAACTCCTCTTGAGCTTATCAGAAACACCTACTTCTCCAAGGAACTTATGCTGTTTAACAAGCTCCTGTTTTTTAATGAACAGCCTTGGAAACTTATTTTTCTTGCCTGAATAACAACCCACATGGAATAATTTGCTATGGAACTTTAAAAGAAAATTACTGACCTGAATTGCATCCAGAATGGAAAATTATTATGACTAAAGCCAACTTTAATGACCTATTTAGCAACTCTATAAATACAATCATAAGTGAGATCCTTTGAGCTCTCCTGGACCACAGCAGCATACAAACAGCAATCTCCCTCTGAGTGGGACTTCTCTCAGAGTCAGCAAACTCTCAAGTTTGCTATATTTGGAGGACCCCTCCTGAACACAGACAACAAGCCTGGGCTGATATCCCCACTCCTTGAGATTCAACTCTTTGCCCATTGAGAATATGCACCCACACCCTGCACACTCTGGGTCTGTCTGGTGCTGCTCCCTGTCCTGCAGGCCCAGGTCCATGGCAGGGCAGGTGCTCGGCCCTCTCACTCCTCAGGGAGCCTTTGTGTAGGAAAAACATCCAAAATGAAGCTTAATGATGACACAAGAGGTGCTGTGTTGTCTGCAGCAGACACTGCTGGCATGTGAACTGACAGGTCCCTGCTCACACTCCACTAGCCCCTTTCATCCTTTCTTTCTCTGCTGCTCTATTCCCTTTCTTGCTCTCCAAATTGTCTCGATGTGTCCCTGTCTTGTCTTCCATTCCTTACCCTGAACACCCACAGTGACACAGGGTTCCCCCCTTAGTGACAAACACCACTGGTCTTTTGTACACAGCAGCACCAACACCGCTTCTCATTGGCATCTCACTGTTTGCCCCAGTACATTTCACACTCATGTCTCCCCCTTTCATACTCCTCTCCTTGGTAGCTATCTGTAAGCATCCTGCACGAACCCTGAACATATGCTAAGTAACCAAAGCCAGCAACATTCCTTTTATGTCAGGATTTTATATTGTGTGGTTTTGGAGCTGTTGTAGAATCCCAGTAGCAGGGACATAAATTCAAAGTGAGAGAGAAAATTCAGCACTGCCCTTGCAGAGATATAGGTGTGATGGATTGGTATAGTTCTCTGGGAGACCACTAGTACTTGGGGAATGTAAGCTTCTGCGGAAAATTGCAAAGCTTATTTCATTGATGGCATCACTGCACAATTATTCACTAGAGCTCCCTTATTCTCTGCAGTAATACTTGTGTCTGGTTCAGATTATTTGAGCAACTGTCAGGATTAAAGAGCTAAGAGAGTAGCAAACTTCCTTTCACATGTTGATAGTACTTCTGCAGCAAGGGCTCTCAATTTCTGATTCTTAAGGGGAAGAGAACCATAAATTTTATTATGCCAATGACTCTTCAGTGTGGAAAAGGAAGTTAAATACTTAATCAAGACACTCAGAAGTAGTTCTTCCTTTTCCTTTTTGTGAATAGCTTTGTTAACCAATAGGCTAGTATATCCAGAATTTTCAGGGAGTCCAGACAAAACCTTACTTGAAATTCCACATCTGTGGCCAAAGGCTGATAGCTGGGTGCTAGGTTTTTTTCCAATATCTTTGCAGTGGGCTTTTAAATGCTTTAATATAAAACAGCAGAGTAAGAGCTTAGCAAATGCTGATGAACTGTCAAATGAAGAATATTAATCAGAGCATTAGTATCAACAATAACATGAAAACTTGGACAAGGTTTTTAACAAGTACCACTTGTGCGGCTATCAGATCGTTTTTCTTCATAGGCTTTGCACTTTAGTTGAACATCTTAAATCTGGATACCAGTCATAAACGCAACTGGAGGTTTTACAGTTCTGTTAAAGAGGAATGAAGCTGATGAATAGGACTCATTCTCTGAGTACTGCAATCAGACAAATTATTCTATGGTGAGGAAACATCTTTTAAGACTAAAGGAATGAGGAAAAGGATGTTAAGACTACAGATGTGATGGGTCTTTGTCTATCAGCTAGGAAATGCTGGTGTCATCTGACAAGAGTGCCTAGATTGCAAATAGCGCCTTAACAAGCTATAGGAGTGCTACAAGCATCATATAAGGATCACATTATAGCAGCAATTGGTCATGAATGCTAAAGTAGCTTGAAATGTGCTGAGTATCTCTAAAATAGCAGCACGTGCAGCAGAATGCACTGCCTCTCACTGTTGAGTTTGCTCTATTGCAAATATTGGGTGAGTAACTGTGGGAAAGAAGCATCCCACATAACAACTTATCTCAGTTTCAGTATGCTCTATCGGAGATTGCAAATCAGCTGACTCCCCCATGGGTGAACTTTTGGCATCAGTAAATTTTTGGAGGGAGAGGAGGGCATGTTCCAGTGAGGTAGCCTCAGGCAACATGCTGTGCCCTGCAGAGTGGATTAACATTTTGCAACTTTCACATATGTTAGAGAAATCATCTTAAAAAAAAATTATCAACTTCTTATTTTGATGAAAATGCAATGGCTTTGGGGATAAGCCTAAAATATATAATCCCTCTCCCATAGTTCAAATGTTTCTGGTTACTATGAGTTTGCAAGGATTGGTGATACAGTTTGTGATTCAAAGTAATGCAGCCAATTAATATGTATTTCTTTGCAAGGCCTGCACTTTCCAAAGGTTTTTGCTCTACTGTTGTAGTTCCTGTACATGGCAAATATAATCCTCTGTATTTTGTTGCCTTAAAGCCTGGGTTGTTGCAGTTGTTGGCAGATATATGATAAATGAACAAAGGGACAAATGCTTTCACTTCAAGGTCTTCAAAAATCAAAAAACACTAAGAAATGAATTGTGTATTCTGGGAAGACACAATAGAGGAAGTTAGAGGGTAGCATAGGGAAACTTACATTCAATCATATAAAAAACCCCACCAAAACCACAACTGTGTTATGCTGCAGATGTAGAAGTCTATCTCCGAATTATGTGAGGGTAAAAACTTATTTCAGTACTTAGCATAAGAAAACAAACTCAAATCTCAGAAAGCAACAAAACAAGGAAAACAGGTTATTAATAGCTGAAGTACAGTACAAGAGAAAACTGCCTAAAACTTGTAATCCAGAAGCAAATGCATTTGGACATGTAATGCAACTGCTAAATAACTAAAAAAAAAAAAAAACCAACAAAAAACAAAGAAACCACTTCAATAAATACAACAAATGTGTATTAAAACATCCCTACTCACAATTCTCAATTCTTGAATTCACTCAAAAGAACTGTCTTGGGTTACAGGAAAGTGTAACCAAAGGAATGTATTCTATCACCATCTCCATCACCTTTTGATGAGTCGTTAACAATGGGTCATTCACAACAGCGGACCACCACACCCCATACCCTCCAAGATTGTAAACTGGGCATTTGATAAGAGGCAGGTGATACCTCTTATCTTCACATCAATGACTCCACCCTGATATCTTCTGAGAAGAAGCAGCTGCTCTGTCCACTAATGGGCCATCAAATGATATCATCCCACTGTGATATGCCCTGCCCCAAAAAGAAGGAGCTAAACATCCTCCACCAATGAACCATCAAAAGACATCATCCCATTGTGATATGCCCTGCCCTAAAAAGAAGGAACTGAACATCCTACCCACATAAAAGGAGTGGAGAAAACAACACAAGACACCCATCTCCACTGGTCTCCAGAGGAAAGGAGCTCCACAACCACTGGACTCCCAAGAGACAGATGGGATTTCTTCCTCAGGTTGTACTGTGACCTTGTCAGTTTAGTCTGGTGTTTTCTGTATTACTGCTTTTATTTTAATTTCTCCTATTAAGTTGTAGTTCTGAATTGGAATCTTTCACAATATTTTTCTGTGGGGTTAATTCCTCTGCTGGTTTGTTTCCAAACCAGTACAGGAATCAGTAAGTCAAGAGGAAAATATTGTCCGAGAATGACAATGTTGTAAGGATTTTGGCTTAGATCAAAACACACATGGGTAATTTACCAGTTTCTGTCTTTAGTGAAATTTGCTTTGTCTTTGATTATTTTATTAAAAAAAAAAAACAAAATAAGTCCATTATAGAGACTTCTTTTGAATAGAACTGAACAAATGATGAATTATAGCTCTCTATTAAAAGTACTATGGATTAGTTCTCACAAGGACAGGTTCCAAGTTCAAAATAGCTACATCAGAAACCAGAAAAAAGCTAGTAAGATGCAATGTCACCTTGGGAAACAATCCAAAAAAGTTGTTCTTTAGCACCCTTTTATGTCTCAATAACCAATTTATACACACATAAATTATAACTATAAATGATATATATACATGGTGGAGAAGCTGGGACACAGATTTGCTGAAAAGGGCATGGGAGTCCTAGCACATGTCAGGCTGAGCATGAGCCATAAGTGAACTTTGGCAGAGAACGTGGCCTACAATATCCCAGGATGCATTAAATAAAGTGCAGCATTCCTTACTGAGGAAGTCTAGATACTGCCTACAGCATTGGCCACCCCAACACAGCAAGGACACACAGGCAAATGAGCTCAGAGGGTGAACAGGACTGGAGTTACTGCTGAGTAGCACTTGCACAGACACAAGGACTTTTCTGCCTCTCTCCCCACCACCACCAGTGACAGGGCTGGGATTGCACAAGGAGCTGTGAGGGGACACAGCCGGGACAGCTGACCCCAAGTGACCAGAGTGATGTCCCATACCATACAGCATCACGCTCAGCATATGAAGCTGAGGGAAGAAGGAGGAAGTGGGGGATGTTCAGAGTGATGTTGTTTGTCCTCCCAACTCATTGTTACACGTGGTGAAGGCTGAATTTACTGGAGATGGATGAACACCTGACTGTCAATGACAAGTGGTGAATTAATTCCTTGGTTTTGCTTTGCTTGTGTGCATGGCTTTTGCTTCATTTATCAAAGTGTCTTTATGTCAGTCCAACAGTTTTCTAATTTTTACCCTTTTTATTCTCTCCTCCACTGGGAGGGGAAGTGAGCAAGCAACTCTGTGGGGCTGAATTGCCCAATTAATGCAGGGTGTGACCTGCTATATAATGAATTGAGGGTGTTATATTCTATTGCTTACCCTAATTTCTTAATGAGTCTTCATGAACTCTTTCTCCTTAACTAGCTTTCCTTCCATAATTCTGATCGAAATTATCTATTTTTATTTAATATAAATAAGTGTTTTATAAAACAGTGTATGTGAGAAATAACAAATTATTTTTCCTACTCAGAACACTCTCTGGTCTCAATCACATTTAAGACCTGCATCTTGTTAAGGTGTCTTATCCAATCCTACAGTTAAAGGATTTTTTTTTCCCCATAAAGTTGAGTCCTCTTTTCTTGAGGCTTTGTAGTTTCTCTAGAGTTTAAACTTTTACTTTCCTATTAATGTCGAGCAGAAACACCAATATATAGAAGTAACATTAGCTGGGAGAAAGACAAGGGGAAACCTGGTCCTTATCCAAAAGTACTTGTGTTGAAAACAAAATTAGAACAACAGAGGATATTTAATAATTAAATATATAATATGATGTACTAGGATTTACTGTCAGACAAAGTTTGACTACATTTAAAATTTATAGGCATTTTTTTAAGATCATAGTAAGTAACCACTGGAACGAAATATAAAATATTGTGCCAGTTTTACTGGATGTTTTACTTTTTCCTTCAAATGAAGGATTTTTTTTTCCCCTGGATATGAAGTCCTAGGTTTAGTAGGATTTAATTATGGAAGTCTAATATTTTGTATTATGCTGAAAGCCTTACAATCAGGGAAGCAATGTGGCTGTAACTAAATTGTGTTCTTCAACTGCAGTAACTCCTTATAGCAAGTGTATATGTCATCAAACCATGTCCCTGAGGCCTGTGAACCATTGTCTTTTAAACAGAAAATAAACTGCACTTTTACAAATACTTGCCATAGTCAGTGAAAAAGTGCCTTACCATGCACCCTCCTTCAAAATCCTTCAGAGTTTTGCAAAGACGGCTGTATTCTTTGTAGTTAAGAGACAAATTCCTGTCAAGTTAATGAAGTAATAATGCTGATTTTTCCCCTGTATTATCTACAAATTTCAGATTTCAATTAGGTACTGATAAGGAGCATCAGGCAGTCCTTGTTTCCTTACGTTGAATGAAGAGCTTCAATAAAGCAGCTGTTTCTCTCTCTGTCAATTGCCATCAAAGTTATGTTACACAAAGAAAGGTTACCTGGGCGGAGCGTTTTGAACTGCTTACAGTTCAGTGAAATGGGTTGGAGAAACCCACTTCCTGAAGCCACTTCCTAACCACAAATTACTCCATGCCTTGAGAGAAATCTTGTCCTCACACCCTTTTTAGTTCTTCTCTGAGAGGAGCTCTATGTCCACAGCCTTTTCATTTTCTGAGGTCAACATGTGGAGCCACCAGCACTCTCAGAGGACAGCTCAGTTGCTCTCAGACACTCTTCCGAGCATATTCTTTGCCTTTTGATCACTTTTGCCTGCTCCCACTGCAAATGTCTTCTGATCTTGTCAAAAACATAAGACCTCTGGTTTAAGTATTTTATGGCTTATATTTTAATACAAATTGTCTGATTCAGTAGGTTTTGTTATTTTTTGTAGCCGGGTCTGATAGAATCAGTCTGTTGTGGTTTTCTGTGTTGTTGGTTGATTTGTTTTTTTTTTTCTTTTAAGTAGAAAGTACCGGAGAAATAGACCAAGTAGGTTGACAAGTGAGTGATTTTTTTTAAAGAATTTGTCTTCATTGTCTTTTATATCTTAGTTGGTTATTCCTCTCACTCCCTTTTCTAATTGTGCTGCTTCTTTTTTTCTTCCACCACTCCCTTCAAAGAAACAGCCAATAAAACTAAAATAGAAAAGACCTTTCAGTTGGATTTGAGTTAGTTTGCTCTTTATTTTAATTATATTCAACAATCATGTTCAGAGAGAAAAGCATATATTGTAATTAAAAGAAAAATAAACAAATTTTATTGTTACTATAAAGTTGATCTTACAACTTGCTCCAAAATAGGCAAAATCTTCAGACAGAGTACCAGGCATCAGTTAGTCTATTTTAAATAGCTAATGCTGCAAACACAGTAGATTGCCATTACCACAGAGCTAACATCAGAGGTTCCAAAGGATGAAATCCAAGTGACAAAAACAAGTAAAACACAAAACACCATAATAGTGATCAATCAAAAATGCTAAAGAAAAAGAATATTTGCAGACATGAAAATGACTGGATAGAAAATTAAAGATGCAAAATGAAATAAAGAAACTTTCAACTGAAGAAAAGGTAAGCAGGCAAACTCTGAGTATAAAATAAATGTAATACTACTGTTATTGTTGAAGATTTGATGCTAGGAAAAGCCAGGCAGTTGATGCAGAAATAGGAAGGTGAAGATATTTAGATTCCATTCCTACTCTGAGTGCCTCTGAAAAACCAGACAAAATATCATGATCAGTAGTCCTAGAAATTAAAGAAGTGACAAGAAAAGGATGATATATAAAAAAAATTAAACTACCAGATTTGCAGGTGCACAGTGCACTTTGCTCGTTTTGATGACTCATTCCATAAACTAACTGTTAGACCTATTTACGACCAATGTTAAAAATTGCTAGTGGTGTTTAAATTAAGTCTGTACATTAAAGAAAAGGTATTTTCCTGTACAGAATGGGCACTAATAAAAAATGCTGTATTTGTCTTGCAGAAACTACTGCTATTACCTCGCACTGCTTGCACCATTATCACAGAGTAATTAAATAGAAAGATATGAAAAATCAACCTGCTGCTTATGAATGGGTTTGTCTTTTTTTTTTGCTTGGGTGGTTGGTTGGTTTGGTTTGTGTAGTTAGATTTTTGGTTTTGTCTTGATTCAATCTGGATTTTAAAGTAATCATACAAAATGTTTTTTTTTTCGGGTAAACACCTCTGGATGACATCCCTTCCCTCCAGCATGTCTACCCCACCAGATAGGTTGGTGTCATTGGCAAATTTGCTGTGTTGCATTCAATCCCACTGTCCATGTTGCTGACTAAGATGTCCATGGAGCGTTTCACAGACATGTTGGAGAGGTTAGGATGCTGATATTATCTCAGTAGCCTAGGGACATCCTCTAATCTTCATGTTTGGCTTTAAAATATCAAGAAACAAAGGTCTTTATCTCTGTGATAGGGGCTTGCAACGAGCTGAGGTCCTTTAGGCATATTTACTTAATTATGTCTATGCTGTCTACAATGTAAATTATATGTATATTAAGAAAGTTAATAAAATTTTGTATTGTTAAGAAAGTCTATACAATTTCATACTATAAAGACTAACTGGTTACAATTATTAGAGAATAAGATTTTCCAAACACATGTTAAAATCAGAGAGAAGTTAAAAATTTAACACAATAAATAGCAATGATAATGATTATGATAATAATAGTAATCTTTTGCTCTAGGAAGCTCAGACATTAGGACATGATCAATGGTATGCCCAGTGAAGACAGAATCATTAGATTACTCTTATATCACCCATGATGCTGAGCAGCTGTTTAAAATAGCCACCTTACTCCTAGTCTATGTTTATTCCGCTTTCCTTATCTAAGAGACATAATGTATGGCCTTCAATGACCCACTGAAATAGAAATAAGAAACGTTGTTCAGAGAACAGAATTGGATTTCACAATAGTATAGCTGGCTGAAAAGAATGATTTCACAAGCTTATTCAGAGCTCTAGACAACAAAATAATAAATTACGTGTTCAAGAAAAAAAGCACAGACACTTAGCTAATAGAAATTTTAAGCAGTTCTGACCTCCTTTTTTGTTAGTTTGTTTGGGTATTTTTTGTGTAATTTTGTTTTGGTTATTGGTATTTTTATATAGACAAGTAGGATACATTTCATAACTAAAAATATACTGGGTTTGTGGGACTTTTACGATCCTGACTGTGTTAGAATTGTCAAACTTTACCTTATTTTCATATCTTTTCCATTATTTTCCATTTTTATGTTTATAAAATTTACAAATGTATGGATCTGTGTTGTCTAAGCTCTTTTTTCTTTCTGAAGCATATGTACAAGTCTAGTCTCCACCAGCAAGATGTCTTCCTTTACACAGTCAATTCTTGTTATAGGATCTCTGCTTCAGGCATTGTTTTTTTTTTTTTAAGTTCTGTGAAGATTAGCCAGGGCAAGAATTTGAACCATTTTTAGCACTTTGTCATTGAAGGTTTTCTCTCAAATGGGGTAATGGCCTCGTTCTCTATTTCTACCCTTCTTGTTCTTCTGTGTAGAAAGGTAATCCAACACCGGACAAAAAGGAAGTAAGCAAATAAAAACTGTTGCTTATCAGATTAAAATACATGATAAACTCATGTGTCAGGAATATTAAGAAATACAGTCACAGTTTGCTCAAAATTGGTGTGGAGGGGGACATTTTGATCAGCATTGTAAAGGACTTATGTACTCAAATCGAGGCCCAGAATGCAAAAAATTGCACAGTGATGGAAGCATGTACAGCAGGACTGCTGGATTCAATATTAAGCATTCTCAGCAAGAGATATGCTGGGGAAAAAGTTCCATTTTGAGAGGCAATGTCAGTCTCTGAGAGAGTCTTAAATGTTGGAGTGGTAGCATCTGCATGAAAGAACTGTGAGATTAGAATAGGGGGAGACTCCAGCAGTGAATTGCTTTGTGGCACTCATTTGTCACTCTTCTAAATATCTAAGACTCTACATATGAGAATGCAATTTGTTATTGACTGAGATTATTGATATATTTATATCCAATAGACCTATTGGTTTGCACAGAACTGTGGATATTGCTGTACTTTTGGGTCTTCTAGGTTGCAGGTTTATCTTAAAACCAGATGACACTGATGGTATAATGAGCAGGAGGAAAAGAAGGTTAGCATTAAAATCTTTCAGGGGAAGCCAAATTTCTGCTTATCCAAGGGGAAAACTGTATGTAAGTCAGGACAGACACCTTTATCATTTTGTCTTGCATGATTTGAATGAGAAAAGAATCCTGTTAAGTTTCCTGTGACTGAAAGGATCATATTAGTTCTCTATGCTACTTATCATAAGCCAAAGTAAAAAATGTGTTGTAAGATGGCACAGTGTAAGAGATGGGAATAGGATGGGTTAAAAGGAACAGGGTCAGACATAACTGCTGGCACCCTAAGGTAAATCAAGGAAATGATAGTCTGGGAATCTGGCAACAAGTTAGAACAGCAGGCCAGCTCAGTAAATAGCATGCCACCCTGCTTAATAAAACACAATTTGGCAAGAGTGAATGGAAGTCTCTGTGGGAGGGGTGGAAACAGCTAATCAGCCTCAACATTTCATTCCCAGTGGAAGGCACTGTACATCATAGATGAGGTTATACTCTGAGAGTCAGATAACAACTTGTCTTGCACCTTCCTAGAGTGTTCTTCTGCTGCTGTACTGAAAATAATCTTTGGTAAGTAATATTTCAAATAACAATTGTGAGGCATAAAAGTTTAGTGAACTTACCATAAGAAATTTTGTTTTAATTTTCTCAGATCCATGGGTAGGGTGTCACACCTTTCAGTTAAAATATATTCTATGTTTCTGCCACTTGTTTGCTGACAGAAAGTTACACTGGAACCAATTAAAAGCACATCTTTTAAGACCTTCTCGAATCCTCTATCAACATTCCCCTTATTTTGGCTAGAGCTGGAGTTCAGGGTGGGTGGCCTATAGTTATTTTATTCACGTACAGAAACACAGAATCAGGGAATGGCCTAGGCTGGAAGGCACGTCTCCAGTTCATCTTGACCCACCACCTGCTGAGAGTAGGATCAGCTTGAGCAGGTTGCTCAAGGTCATGTCCAGTCAAGTGTTTATTAATTCTGACGATAAAGACCCCATAATGTCCTGGGTGATCTGTTCTAGTGTTTGACCACCCTCATAGTAAAAAAGAAAATACCAAAAACTAAAACAAAACTCCAAAACCAAAACAAAGCAAACTTTCACAAGTTTTTGTTGTTTATTGCAAGACCTGTGACATTGAATTCCCTAAAAAGCAATGGAGAAGTTGAAGGAGGTCTGTGGCAAATATGGAAGAGCACTGCCTTTAAAAAAGGCATGTATACAATCGGGAAAGAATAAATAGCCATTTCAAAACCTAAATAACATTTGTCTTAATTTTTCAGGCACTACAGAATACTGAGAATACTGGTTTGAAGATTCTTCTGACTAAAGACTCAACTCACAGAAAACTACAGGCAGTAGAAAACTGAGAAACAAAAGCAGTCAAAAAGACCTTACCATAGAAATGAAATTCAAAATAGAAAGATACATCTCAAATACACGTAGTGAGATACTGAAATAATTTGTGGTTTTATTCAAATGTCTGTTTCAGAAACATGTCAATATATACCTAGAAAAATATGCGCTCCTCTATTAGACTTTCCTTTAAAAAAATGGATTCCTAAAATTTATTTCTTGCCTGATTCTGCTGTTGCCAAAAACATCTTGGCAAACAAATTAAGAATGGTTTGTAAATTTTGCACATGTGTGTACAAGGTAATGAAAAATGTCAGGGTACTTTATTGGTTTTCACATAAGCTTTTCTACATTGAAGAACTTTTATCAGTATAACAATAGTATCTCTTTCCCTTGGAGTCTGAAAATTTAATGGGAAAATAGTTATTTCATTAATGCAGTTTAAATCAATTTTCTGAATGCCAGTTCAATTTCAAAAATAGTTAAATTGTCTTCTCCTGTTTCTTTTTTTTTCTTTTTTTTTTTTTTTTGTAAGTATGGTTACATTTACAGAAGAGAATTTTATTCACTGTAGAGGTTTTATTCATGTTCAGTCTCTGTTTTTTATCATAATTCATACAGAGTAACATAAGAGTAGACTTATCACTAGCTATGTAGTTTGATATAAGTAAAGCTGTAAAATTATATGCAACTTATCTGTATCCATTTACATACCCCCACCTGCAGTCTTAAGTAAATGCTAACCCAGTTATACCTTTGACTACATTAAAACTGAGGAGCTCAAAAAGTGGTACTAAGCAGGTGTGACTATCACCTGATTTCTAAAATGTACCAGAGAAATTTAGATAGTCCTTTCCATTTTTCACCTTAAAACGGTGCATAAATAACTTCTATGAAAGGAATACTAATTTCCTGCAGTCCATCTTAAGCAGAATGTTAGTTCCTTTGATTTTACTATACAGAAATGTACTAAAATGGGCATGCTCGAAAAAAAATATCGTTGTAAATAAATTAGGCTGACTCTGACTGTACCTTCAAATTATTCTTAACTTTCTATCTAGCTGCACAGGGTGGGATTTCCCAAAGCTTACAAGGAAGACTAATGTTTGGAGCAAGATGGATTAGAGATGATTAGTCAAAAAAGCAATAAATGCTGATAAACTTGCAACGTTTAAAAAGTAGCATTGGACCACCATTTGAGGTGAATAATGGAATGCACTTGTTAAGTCATACATGCAATGCACTTGTTAAGTCATACATGCAATATTCACTTGCAGTTCATTTCACTGAAGCTTATTCTCTTGAAAAAAATGGGATCTGAAGATCTCGTCCCTTGTTGCGGTGCCTCTGGGCGTGGCTTACGACCGGACCCGGCCCTGCTGGGGCGGGGCCGTGGGGGCTGGTCTTTTCCCACCCCGCGCGATGCAGCTGGGATGGCGCAGCCCCGGGTCGGCAGGGGGGCTCCCCGGCTGCAGCGGCGGGGGCTATCCCTGCCCAGGGGAACAGCTCATTGGTTCCTGCGCCGGGTGCGGACAGTCGGCTCACTGGCCTGTGCCCCTGGAATCATTGTAATCCTCCACAGTGATTGGCTCTCCTGACTGCCCTTCCCTCTCCTCCGTCCTATAACACGCCCTGACCTCCATTTTGAGGTGTCTTTTACCGCACTCCATGGCTCCAGTAATAAAATCCTACTGGCAATAAGGAGAAAAGAACCCTTCCTCGTCTCTTTACTTCCCTGCATAAATTAAACCGCTGTGCGTGAACTAAGCCAAGATCTGCGGGAGTTCTGATGCCTGGCTCGCCTCTGCTCGGAGACTGGATGAAGCCAAAGTTGCTTTTTTCAGGACACGAGACTGATGCAAAAGGTTCCAAGTTATTCACACTTTCTACCCACAGCAGTACCTCATATTTAAGGTTAATATAGGTGAAATTATTTAAGTTTGTTAATTAGTGGCTTTACTCCTTATATTTTACTTGGCCCTTGATACTTGTGATGAAGTTCTAAAAATAACCCATGGTTCAAGAGTGGAAGACAAAAAAGAACGATGTGTTGGAGGGAAATTCAGGGAAGAATAAAAGCATAGTCTCACAAGAGTTACCACAAAGTGTGAGAAAAGCTCTTGAATAGTCATACACATATTCAACAAAAACAACATTAAAAAAAAAAAAAGGAAAGAAAAAAAAAACACCACAAAAAACTTTTTATAAACATGGACGATTTGCAAAGTCTGAGTTAAATATGCCCAAGTTAGTTGGGGTCAAGTTCACTCTGCTTTGGAAATATTCCAGATTTTCCTAATTATTTAAAAGTTATTCCCAAAGATATTTTACAATCTCAGTATACATAAACAGTAGTTAGGAACCATACAGCATCATCCAAATCCAGGCTGTTCCATCCTTCTCCCAGTAGGGACTACAAGCATGCATAAAGAAATATAATTAAGAATTCATTTGTTTTACGGTTCAAGGGGAGCTGAAATGATTAAGCTCCTTTATCATGTTACTATTCTTATGTATATTTTAAGAATGCTTCCACTAAGGAATACCAGCAACAAAACAAAAAGGAAGCAAACTCCTCTTCAAAGTGTGGAAAATTTTTACTTACCTACTGTATACATATGTTTCCATTTGATAAATACTGCTTAAACCAAGAGAAATCGCAGGCTGCAGGAATGTCTCTGTGTGGCATGGAAGAGAGCCTGCAAAGGCAGTTTTCAAGTCCTTATCTGCAAAGGGAAAGAGATTATTGCCTTAACCTTTGTTATCAGTATTAAACCTACTTTAATGCTCATAAGGCTCAAAAGGACTTATGAAGTGGTGAAAGGCTGAGCTAGGTGGGCTGTGTCTTACTGCCAGCTACCTGGCTCTCTGACAGCACAGCCCGTGCTGGGGCAGCAGTGGCACACTGCCACTCACGGAGCAGACTCAAAAGATGTTTTCTCTGCTATGGCAATTCACATTCAGAAGGCATGGCTAACATCAACATGTAAAACTCACAAACAGACAAAATTATCAGCCATCGGTCTCTTCTTTTGCATCCAAATATTGCCACACTAAAAAGAGTAGAAACCAAGGCTCCTCTGCCCTGAGTCCTGAAGGCTGGCTGTGATGACTTGCCTACCTAAAGGGGTTCACCAAGAATCAATCTGGCTCTGCAGAAAGGGGTGGACTGTTTTGGCTTGGCTTGAAGTATATTATTTAATTTTATTCTCAGTAAACTACCTCAAATAGCATAATACAATAAAAAGTAAACAGAATGCACTCAAATTTTCCACTTCGGATTGTAAAGATTTCACAATTTCTTTCCTGTCATTATATCCATGCTTAAGAAATTTCACTCAGAATTTCTTTCTAAAATTTCTGCGTGTTCTGAAATCTAAAAGGTTTATATACACTGACAAACTAACTTTCTGCTTTGCATAATTTTGTTTCATGCCTTCTTTAGTATACTTATATTTTTAAGAAATATTTATTTTCTGCAATATAGTTAGGCTCTAGACTTGCACTATTGCACATGTAAGGTAAACACACATTAACAAGCTTGAAAACCTATTTAATGCCCAAATAGTTTGGGATTAACTCTCCATTTCCAACCAACGATTCCAAGGTTATTTATAAGCACCAAACTGCAAAGTTTAGGAATGCAGAAACAAGGAGAATATTAGGTATTTTATAGCAGTGATCAGTCATAAAATATACTTTCTCATTTATTTTTTTCTACTGTTTTCTCTGTCAAATATTTCCTTTCCTTTTAACCTATAAATTGAATGCTACTGCTATGAGATCAGTAAATATTCCCTGCGTATTATATTTTAAGAACACAGTGTGTATTACTTTGGGTAAACGATACAAGACTTGTTTTTGTAAATGCCTGATCTGAAGAGGGGACCAGCAGTACTATATACTCAGAAATATTAGCTAAAATATTTTCTCATTTTCAAGGCTTTCCACATGCTGCAAATATAAATTAGCTCTTAGAAGTTTTCGTGACATGCAGAGATAAAAGCCAGCCCATGAAAAAAAGAAAGCTAGAAAATTAGGATCAGAAATTAGAAATTGGAAATAGAAATGGAGAAAATTGTCTCACACCTGTGAACCTTTTGTCTTTTCCAATATATCTTTTGTTCTAGCCTAATTCACATAAAATATGTATAAGACTTTTATAGACCTTATCTTTGTATCTTATTACAGGTAGAAATTTTAAAGCTTTGAGTAAGCATTTTTAAATTTTATATATCTTTGGATATAAGCTCCTTATACATCCTTTCACTGATGTGGAGTGGGCAGATGTGATACACGTGCTTCTTGAAATGTAATACTTTCATGGACTTAGTGATGAATTCACCATTCAGAGAAGCAAAATTACTTGAAGCAACCGATCACTGGAGGGGACTTACACCCGTGCAAACCTTCAAAAAACTCAGAAGGTTGCTTTCAGTACCATTTGTCTAATTCTGTTAAGACAGGTAGTGAACGTAAGTGGTGTATTTCAGTAGTCAATTGGGAAACATTTGGGGTGAGGATACAAAACATCACACCACAGCCTTACATCAGCTGCCATCTATGTCACTGTGTAGTAATCCATCTGTTCACGCAAAAGTGCCTCACAAGCATTTCATAGTTCCTAGTTTCCTACTTACTCTTTCAAGTTTCCTATTTATATTCTGTATCATTTCAAGAGACAAAAAATAAAAAATTTAAAATCTATATTGTGAGTGGACAATGAAAGTAGGACATTGAAGACATTTCTATATGCAGATATGCCTTTTGACAACATTGTCTGGAAAGAGGCTGGAAACATACAAAACCCTCCAATCTCAGTGATTCATATCTGAGACCAAAGGTACACTGTGGGAGGTATTGACAAGCCACTTTGGGTGAAGCACAGAGAATTAAGAAATGCTTAAGAAGAAAGATTTTCTACTTTCTGGTCAATAAGTAAAAAAATTAAAATTTGGCATATAGTCTAGGCTTTATAATATACCTGGCACCTCTGTTTGTGTCCCACTCTGGCCAAAATCTCAGTGGTATATAGATTCCTTTTCTCTTTAAAGAAAAATAGTTTATAGGGCTTATTTACTAAAAACACCTTAAATTTGCAAACTATCAGCATTCAGATTTGTAACTACTTCTTCATACATTTTTCCCTAAGGCATCTATATCCACTTGTCTCAGTACCCCAGAACAGACCCTTATTATGCTTCTCTGCAGATATGTGCATCATCAATTCTCTTGGCTCCTTTTTTAACAAACTTGGGATATTTGAAGAAGATACAGAAACTATTAAAAATAAATGAAGAAAGACATAGGAACATGAATAATTTATAACAGTTGTAGCGACCTGGAGCTTGCTGCCTGGGGCTGCTTGCGTCAATGTCCTTCCTTCCCATGGGAGGTATGAGAAACAATAAGATAAGCACCTGTTGTTGTGAGTCCGGGTATGACATGTTTTGAATTGGGCGGTGTAGAGCCCAGCCAACCATACTGGGGGGGTGGTTGGATTTTAGGGAATCATCTACCTGGGTTCCTACTATATAAGATGGGAATAGGACAATAAATGGCGCTTGCTCACTGGCTCTCTGCTCATGACAAACCAAGCTGTGTGCCATCTTTTTATTGCCGCCCGCTGCCACATAACAGTAAATAAGAACTTATTTCTATTTATTATTAACTGTATTTGTCTCTAATTTTTTTCTGAATACTGACTTATAGTCATCATTATCTCTTCTTTACATATGGGAACATTTGTACTTGAATATGCTTTAGTCAAATTGCATTCATATATTTTCTAAAGGACTAAACTTTATAATAGTGAGAGAGAGTAGGCAGATTTTTGATGCATTCCATATTCCTTTTCGGCTCTTACCAGTATACATCAGGAACTAATCAAAAATCCCTTGAACTATGCAAAAAAAATCTTATTTAGTTCTATATATTGACTGTGCAAAGTATTCAAGCGTTATTGTGCCTGAGAAAGCTTAATGACTAACTAATGAACCAGCTTGCACAAATTCTCATTTCTCTTGTTTGTTTTTTTTGTTTGCTTGGTTGTTCTTGTTGTTGTTGTTGTTGTTTTAATTTATGAAAAGATGAGTTACTTGTCTTAGTAAAAGGAAGAATGTTAATAACTTCCTCAGTTTTTCTGGTCAGTGAAGCCATGTAGAAGTCTTGTATTATTGGCAATATCTTTCAAAATTCTTGGACTATTATAGTTCCCACGATCATTCATAAAAAAAACAGTATTTAAAGCATATATTTAAAAAATGATGCTACAGGCCTGGTTTTAGTTATTGTTTTTATCTTGAATAAACTCGCCTTCCAGATATTTCTTTTTATGTACAGCTGTAGATATAGACATAGGTGAGGATGCATATGCGTGTGGAAAGAGAGGAGCTATTGTATAAATATGAAGTAAAATGATGGTAAGAAATTTTAGTAATATGACTGATTTCAAAACAGAAAATACAAAGTCTTTCCAGACATGACTTACAGATAGTGGTTTATAAAAAAGGAGTTGCTATCCACCTACTACACCTGCCACATCAAGTAAATTTTATTCTACATTTTTTCAATGATTCTGGGTTCCAATATACACATCAGAAATAAAACAAATCATAGATGAACAATTTGCTCTTGTACTACAAACAGCAGGTCTGGATAAACATTACTTAGGTATATACTGATTTAACATTATCATTTCTCATTTTTATTGCTTTTTGTCTGTTCAATAGTTGTTTCCCTTTTTTCACTTTATTTCCTCTACATTAATCTGCCCTTTTAATTTTCATGTGCAACAGAAACAGCTAGTTCATTATGACCATGAAGAAAGCCCATCTCCTCATGTTTACATCTAGAACTACACCTAGGAGAATTTCAGTTTTATGTTGCTAAATTGCTAAGTATATCAAGGTTTAGGCACCACCAAGTGGTCCTCCTTTTTGAAGTATTCAATATAAGTAAAAAAAGGTGATCTGCTAAATCAAATGATAGAAAATTAGTGAGATTATTCTGCATGGGCAAAAACCTTTTTTTTTTTAATATCAGTACTTACAAGTGCTAAATCATGTCTGCATCCCTTATCTACCACAGGGAGAGAGTCTGTGTCTAGAGACTGAAAAGTAGAAAGTGGTTTGTGTTTCACGTTATTGCATCCACACTGCACATCATTGCCCTGTGTGATAACTCCTGTGCGATAACTCCTGTGCCTTTATGACATAATTACTGCTTTACGTGCACTTCTCTGAAATTTCTGAAGTAATGTGAACCTTAGCTGAAGACCACTAGTGGCATATTGCATATGACAAAAAAATGAGAGTACATGTGCATGCTCTGGGATGTAGGATGAAGATTCTTGTGGCTATTTGAAGGTACAAGCCTGCTGAGAGATAGATAGGTGATTAGATGAGAAAGCAGTACTTGCTGCAGTCTCTTAGAGGTCATTTGTCACTGGCTATAGCCAGCCTTCGGTCATCACCCAGCCAGGTGATATCTGGCTGCATCAGTGCATCTCAGATGGCTCAGACTAATCTGGAATGAGCTGGTTAACAAAACTAATATTTTCTTTTTCCTAGCATGTTTTGACACATGATGAAAACCATGGTGGTGCTGACTGACTTGAGGCTTTGTGATTAATGAATACATGTGACTTGTTCTGACAAATTTATAAAGAAAACAGTGAAGAGTTGAAATAATAGCCCCTCCAAAATGATACTGTAGGAGATGGGAGAAATTATTATTGGATTGAAACAATTAATGTGGGGGGGGGAGGGCAGGGCAAATTCTGCATAGTTGGGATAGCTTCATATCCCACTGAAGCCTCTGGTCCAGCCCCAAAGTTGCTACCAAGCCAGTGGCATGGTCAAAATCCCAGCTGGAGGGAGACCAGTGCAGATAAAAAGGCCATGACATGGTGTGATGCACCCCATTACCTCAGACCTTACAGCAGCTGAGACAACACTGGATCCAGGGTGGTGGCTATTGATCTTTCTCTCTCCTTTCTCTCTCTTTCATCTCCTAACTCCCTCTACTCAATATCTGGGTAATCTAAAGTTGGATGGATTCGAGTTTGCTAAATCAGTGCTTTGTGATTGGATGTTGCTTTAAAATTTGCCAAGTACCTTATTCTCTACTGTTTGCAAGTAAAAGTTTGGTGTTCAACCTCCCAAGAAGTTTGTTGTTTTCTCCCATCCACTGCCAGGGGAACTGCAATATCTAAGCCCTTTTAAAACACTTTCTAAACTAGCCTGGGTGTAACAGATCCAAATGTCCTTTTGAGTGCTTTGTAAAAGCTACAGCCCAAGCAATAGATCCTGCATACAATGCCCAAGTTGTCAGGTGCAGATATGACATATCCATAAGTTTCAGGAGTGCCCTGTTAACCTGGGTCCACCTTGTTGCAGTTTGAACTGGTTGGTGTGGGCTTTGATCTGGGCATCCATTTATGGGTTTTAGAACAGGACTCACTACCCACCCAATACACCTGTCATGTCAAGCAAATTTCAGGTCGTATGTCAATGCACAAGGCAGCTTCAGCAGTTGCTCGTGGCACCATGGGAATGCACCATCCCCAGAGCTGCACTGAGCTGTGTTTCCAGGAGAACCTAGGAACAGGGAGACAACAGCACAGTGTTGAGAACAGCAAGGATCCAAGGGTGCCAGACAGTCTAACACTGCAGGCCTACCCCTGTGACAATATTTGCAGTACTCTCTAGTTCTAGTGATATGTGTATTATACCAAACCAATTAGAGTCACAGAATAATTTAGATTGGAAAAGACCTTAAAGATCATCAAGTCCAACCATGAACCCAGCACTAAACCATGTCCCAGGTGTCACATCTACATGTCTTTGAAATAACTTCAGGGATGCTAACTCAGCCATTGCAGTGGGCAACCAGTCCCAATGCTTGACAACTCCCTCTGTGAAGAAATTTTTTCTCATATTCAATCTAACCCTCCCTGCTCCTCCTGGGCTCTGAGGGAAAGCCAGTGGTAGATTTATGACTCTTGGGACTGAGTCTGATACTAGTAACAATCCAACCCTATTGGCATTTAACAATTTTGTGGTTTTCTCTATTTTTCTGGTGCCTTTATCTGTCAACATACTAATATCTAGTGCTAAACTGTATTGTCAAGAAAAGCTGATTTCAGTAATTTATCTATTATTTGCTTTGCACTGTTTTGGTTTGTTTTTTTTTTTTTTTTTGGAAAGTGTTCCTGCTCCCAGGAACACTCTCATATCTAAGGATAAGATCCATCTTTTACTCAACAGCTCATCTCCCTCTTGTTCTTCAATGCCACAGTGCAAGAATGTGTTTCAAAAAATTCAGTTTTGCATGGCTTTGTACTCAAGCATTCATGAGGCAGAAACCTGTTTTTGTTTATGTGAGAACTTCAGCTGATGTACACTGAATTTGGAGGCTTTGCTAATGCTGACTTGATTAACATGCAAATAGCTTTTGATGTGTCTGCTCAAATTAACATTCCTATCACCTTATCCCTCAAGATAACTATTTCTCATGGCTAAACATCAAAACTGGATGTCAGTATTTCCCAAGATCTTAAATTTAAAAAGACAGAGCCCATATTTGCCAATAATTTCTCCATTTCTAAAGTGAATCCCCAGCAGATGAAGCTCCATCTGGTGTACTTACTAACTACATTTTGCCTGCTCTATAATCACATTCCACTGCTTCACAGAAAGGACTGCATTTCTTCATTGATACACCTCCAACATAAAGGAATGTGTGATGTCAGTAATGCTCGATTTTCTGTCCTTTTCCTTCTGTCCCTTTCTTTCCCTCTGGTAATACTCAAATGTGGAATTGAGGAAAACAAATATTGCCAAGCCCAAATTTCCTTGAAGAGACATATTTTAAATTTCATTTCACTTTTTCCTTTTCCTTCTCTCTCTTGAAAAAGAATGAACCTGAAAACAAAATGCCTTTCACACTCTCTGCAGCTCAGGTTTTTTTTCAGCCACTAGAGCTCATTTCTCCCTCTCACCTGCCTCCAGTGTAACAGCCACTGATCTTTCTGGACAGTCTGCATGTGTATTTTTTTTCCATGGGTACCATCTCCCCTCTGATGCTGCAGCTCCTCTTGCTGACTGCAGCCTTGTTTCTTTCCCAATGTTGCAAAAGCTCTCTGTCATGTACAAAGGCAGCTGGCCCTGAGAATTCAAATCTGATGAATGGTGCCTTTAACAATTGACCATTACAGCCAATATAGTTACTTTTATCACAATAAATAGAATGCATCAATCTGTATTTGTTAACACTAGAGGAGAGAAACAATAGCTATAGTCATTTTTATAGGTTATTTCAGTGTATTGGTAAGATGTGCAGCATATTTTTATATTCTGTGACTCATGCTAGCACCTTTTTAATAATCTAGGTCATGTTACTAATTTCTCTGATTTTTGAACTATTTCTGTATGCACTTTCTCCAGAAAGAAATATGTAAAGACCCTTTAAAAGTAACAGTTTTGATCCATATATTTTTAATGGGGTAATATTTCATTTGGAAACATTTAGCTCCTTCTTCCCAAGGCTTTCAGTTCATGTTCATCAGATCAATAGGAGTGGTCATGATCATAAACTATGTATAAAGCATGTTCCTACACCTCTGTGTCTGAAGTATTGTGTTGATGTACTCATGCTAATGTTAAACTGGTTCCAGTTTCAGTGATTTAAAAGTGAGTACACATTTGTTATTTGAGTGCTTAGTAAGCTTTTAATGAAAAGTTATTGTCCTGGTTTTGGCTGAAATAGAGTTAATTTTGTTCTTAGTAGCTGGCAAACTGCTCTGGTTTAGATTTAGTATGAGCATAATGTTGATAACACACTGACATTTTAGTTGTTGCTGAGCAATGCCTACCCTAAGTCAAGGACTTTTCAGTGTCTCATGCTCTGCCAGTGCAGATCTGCACAAGAAGCCCAGAGGGAGCATTGCCATGACAGCTGACTTGAACTGGCCAAGGGGATAGTCCATACCATAGAATGCCATGCTCAGTATGTAAACCAGGGAGATTGGGCTAGGAAGGGCCAACAGCTGCCATAGGACAGGCTGGACATTAGCCAATGGGTGGTGAAAATTGTATTCTGCATCACTTCTCTGTCTTGATTTCTGTTTTACTCTCTCTCTCTAGTTCATTGCAATTAGTATTATAATGTTAGCATTTATTAGTTCTAGTTTATTTACTTGAATTCAGTTAGTTAGCCATTCTTATCCCAACACATGGGTTTTATCTTTTTTGATTCTTCTCTCCATCCCACCAGGGAGTGAGGGCAGTTAGCAAGCAGATGCATGGCACTTAGTTGCTGGCTGGAATTCAACCACAACAGTTATCCCAGATACGCCTAAATTACCCTTCATATAAAAATCATCTCTACAGGTGTAGCTGTACATGTGGTCTAAACATAAACGCAAAGTTGTGAAGGTAGATGTACATTGCTAGCTGATTACACATAAATGTATGTTTTGCCATAGCAAGGTAAAAATAACATTCATTACAGAGAGAATGTGTAGATTTAGGTTTGAACATTGCACTGTCCCAGCATTTGACTTCATTTAAAATGTAAACACACCATGAAAAGATAAAGTATTTTAATAAGTATTTGTATTCTCAATTACTGTGTCACTGTGTTCACTGGGTTGTGGTTCAAACAGTAATGGAATCTGACAAAAATTTATAAAATGAAGCTTTATTCAAGTAGTAGGAACGATGAGCAACAACCCATATGGCGACTCACTCACAACAAATAAAATGGGAGGGGTTTATTTTATTTCCATTTTTTTTTGTGACTAGTGTACTTTCCCTGAAATGTACTTTAGGTGACACAAATCACGGTGGTACTTAAATCTGTTAAAATTATTCTATACATGTTTTAAGTCCAAGATGTTTGAACAGCCCTACTAAATAATAAAGAAGAATATATGGTGGATTTCTTTTTTTTGGTACAGAGCAATATCTTGAACTTTGGTCTATCAGATGAGTTGAATTCAACAACTGCCAAAAACATTTTAAAAACAAGTCTTTAATATGTATTGATTCACAAAAGAATCTCAGTGTAGAATAGAAATATAAGATTTTACAGACTGTGCTGTTTTTTTCTGGGCTAAAGCTAATTTTCTTCACAGTGGCGGTTACGGGGCTTGTTTTGGATTTGTGCTGAACACAGGGTTGAGAATATGGAGATGTTTTGGTTATTGCTAAGCAGTGCTTGCACAGATCCAAGGCCTTTTCTGCTTTTCGTATTGCAACACTGGCAAAAACACTGGGGATGCATGGGAAGTTGGGAGGAGGCATGGCCAGGGCAGCTGAGCCAAAGTGACCAAGGAATATTCCATGCCATTTGAAACCATGCACTGTCTATAAGGCTGGGGGAAGAAGGGCAGTTATATTTGGAGAGATGACCTTTGTATTCCCAAGTCACCATTAAGCATTATAGGGCCCGGCTCTCCTGGAGATGGCCGAACATGCCCATGGGAAGTAGTGAATTAATTCCTTGTTTTGCTTAGTTTGCTTGAGTGGCTTTTGCTTTCCCTATTAAACTGTCTTTATCTCAACCCACGAGTCTATCTCTTACCCTTCTGACTCTCTGCCCAGTCCTGCTGGTGGGGGAGTGGGCAAGTGGCTGTGAGGAGCATGATTGATGGCTGGGGTTAAACCACGACACAGACACACACAAATGCATACAGGCTTGCCGTAACTTGTGTAATTCACACAGGACTGATTCCTGCAAGATTTAATTTCTAATAACTTCAGATGTAAATGGGTACATTTCAGTATTGCACTCATAAGACTAATGTAGGCTCATCCCATAGAAGAAATTAAAAGAAATTTCAAGTTTAAAATTCAAAATTCAAATTTCAATCTATTCAAAAGAGTTCAAGGACGCATCCCATCTAAATTAGCTAGTTCCAGCAATGTAAACTAGCATCTTGTTCTCTATCCTTGCCACACTCATTCCTATTTTCAAAGGATTCTATTTTAGTTTTGTTTTTTTTTAAGAATGGGGTGAATGCCAAAATATTCTGCTTGTGAGCAAGTAAACACTCTTAGTTCATCAGTATTTGAATTATGATCAAACCATTCTGAGCGTCTCTGAAAAATCCCTTCTCCCTAAATGACCTCTTTTACTGAATTGAAATTTTAAATCACATACCCCAAATGAAAATGTGAAATGAAGATTTAAATGAAAAATCACAACACAAAATGTCTTCTTTTCCCCTTTTGCTTTTCCTTTCCTTCACTTTTGTCTTTCTTTTTTTTCTTGTGGAGGGTTGTTTTTTTTTTTTTCTCTTGAAAAAGTAGTGTGTGTTGCTCGAGAGAACCTGATATATCACAGAACCATTTCTATCTAGAAAGGTTTTACTGTTCCAAATCTCCAGACTCACATTGGTCTTAACTTTCCAGTATATTAAAGCCATAAAGCCATTTTAATAGGCACTGTAGGGTTAGTTCAGTAAAGGGGGATTCTCTGATGATGGAGAGCTGCCATGGCAATGTACTTGCCTTCCCATATCCTTTTGGCGTAGAAGAGGTACACATGGAATAGGTTTTAATCCTGGCTTCCTTGTTTTCCACTAGTTTTTGGCTGCTATAATACATTTTTGGACTCATTGGCTCAGGGCAAAAACTGTTAATGCACAAGAGCCATTCTAGCTTAGTACAAAATCTTAAAATATGCTGAGTTGGAAAAGACCCATCAAGATCATCAAGCCCAACTCCTGGCACTGCACAGGACACCCCAAGAGTCACATCATGTGCCTGACAGGCTTTTTGCTGTGACCACTTCCCTGAGGACCTTGTTCCAGTGCTCAATCATCTTCTGGATGAAAAACCTTTTCCTAATATCCAGCCTAAACCTCCCCTGACTCAGCTTCATGCTATAAACACTAGTTAACTGTGTAATCATAAAAGCAATTCAAGAAAGTGGTACCACTTTCTTTCTCTTTTTTCACCTTTTATTTATTGCACCACTTCTTTGGATGTATCCCGCAATTAAGTAAAATGATAAAAGCAAAGATGGAACAGGATGAGAAATATATCCTCACAGTGGCATGAGTCTTTGCAAAGCATGGCCTAAAAAGAAAGGTGAAGGTTTGGAGTTCCTGAGCTCTGACTAGTACTGTGACTCGAAGCAGTGATTCTCTGGTCTGTAATTCCACTACTGAAAGTATTTCTTTTAAATTTTTATGAAACTGAAATGAAATCATTACAAGCATAGCCAAGATTTTTTTCCTGTCATTTGTAAATCCTCATCTATTTCTTTCTGCTCAGAAGAGATAGGTGTGTAATCTTTCTTATGAAAATTATTTGGGAGGAAATAACCTATAAAATAATTATTTAGATAGAAAATATTTAAAACAATCATCATATATTTAAAACAATCATCTTTTAAAAAACATCTTTTAATGGAAGTCTGTTAGCTCCTTACTGAGTATTAAAAGTCAAAATGAGCTTTCACTGCACTGTCATTACCCTGGAATGTGTTATTACTTTTTGAAAGATTTTTGGAATTTCAATATGTTCGTTTATTAAAACGAGATATTTCTTTCAAGAAACTAGGCAAAAAAAATTTAAAAGCACAAAATGTCCTAGAAAGTATGTATGTATGTATGTACGTACGTATGTATGTATGTATGTATGTATGTATCTACTTATCCATCTATCTACCTTCCTATTTGTCGATCTCAGACATGACTAATTATATGGACATGGAATCACAGGTTTTACTGTGTATTACCAGTTGAAGTGTTTTCCAAGTTATTCCTACCAATTTTGCAGCTTCCCTTTTGCAATAATGTCTGTGCTGTACTGCTAAAGCACAGCAGATAAGCTTTCCTGTTAACAAGTGTTTCAAGCAGGTTTCTGTACGTGTAAACACAGAGGCTGAAAGAAAGAGCAATAAAAGACCCAATCCTGCAATTACAGCTCTGACAGCAGATTCACAGGCCTCATCTGAGCCCATTATCTCTAAAAACCTGGAGGGCAACAAAATTCCAGCAGAAGTGGAACCTGTCCATGCAGAACCAACCACAGGATAAAGTCTATATATATGTTTTGAAGGAAGTTGAAGCCTAGCCTAGTCTAGCAATCTGCTCACTGAGTTCTCAGACACAAGAGGTGGCTGCTTGACAATTTTCTTTTCTATTACATTCTTCCTGTAAGAGAAGCTATTGATCTGAAAGGCATGGATATTGATGGATTCATGGAAAAAAAAAAAAAAAAGATAAGTTTGATTTGCTTTGCTTTTGCTTTTTTTCTGAGTGATAATGACATGCTAAAACACAGAGTTTGCAGTTATTAGACTTGAAAACATCACCCTCAAACTGTTTAGAAAAACAGACATCGGATAGAACCTACCAGATTTCATTCAGTGGGATTTATTTTATTATAGCAGATACGAATGAGCACACAATATGTAGTTCTCCTGCTAAAAACTCAGCTTAATATTTTGTTGAGATATCAATATTATGCATTATAATTTTCTTAACAAATTCCAGAAATATGCATAAGCTTATTCTGCAGCCCCAAGAACAAAATTATAAATATATATATTTAATAGGTGTGGGTACTTTTTTTCCAGGAAATTGCTGTTATTAGAACATCTCTGTATTTATTTTCAGTGCCTCTGCTCCAGTTCAAATCCAACCCGAGTCAGGGGTAGTTGCCTTCTAAATAAATTGCAAGTCAGTTTCAATTTACTTGGCAGCTCTGAAAGAAGTCTCATCTCAGGAGACCATGGATGGAATAAGCAATGAAGATTGAACTGAACATTCACCAAAAGAAACAATTCTTCCACATTCAACTTGAACACCAATTACTTTCCCACACATTCATTATTCTGGAGTCAATATCATTTTGGAGCCTAACTTCTTTTCCAGTTTAGAAACTGAACTATGGTCCACCAAAGTAGTTTGTCACAGCCTTGGCATGAGACTTCTTTCAGAGTCTCATATACCCATGTACGTGAATCACTATGGCTAGAGCACTGATTTTCAGATTGCTGACAGACATTTGATTTAATTCTTTATTGTAAACAGTACCCAATCTCAAAACAGTATCAACTGATATCAAGTTGTGGAGCGTGAGCCACTCAGACCAGAACAAGAGCGCAATGCAGTGACAGCAAACATGACATGACCAAAGGCAGAAAAGGGGTGAGTGAGAAAGAAGATAATGATGTTTTTTTTCCATTTGATAGAGGTTTCTGGTGTGAAGAGTACTTAAATGTCATGTTGTTAAAACCATCTTGCTGGAACATATCTGGCCAAACACATTGATTCATTAGACAAGGTGGTGTTCATTTAGCTGCTTAAAACAAATCAAGAAATAAAAACAGGTCAAGAAATATTCTGATTAAATATGGAGAAAGAATAAATGGGAAAAAAAACAAGAAAAAAAACTCAATCAAAACCAAATTAACAAACAGTGCCCAAAAAAATAACCAAACCAAATAAAATCTGAAAATGGTGAGATTTTATTCACCCCCCCAAAAAATCATTACAATTTTCTACTGCTTAAAAGTCTTGTTTGAATACAAAATTAGAAAAATGTCTCTTTCAGAACATGTCCTTATTTTATTTTATTTTATTTTTCAAATTGCCTAATACCATACTGCTAAATTTAAAAAGTGCAGGCACTGTAACCTCTGTCTATGCCAAAGAAAATGTTTCTAGGGTAGATCCATGAACACGTAGCGAGTCAAGTCTTGAGGAGTTGCCCTGAGTTTTGCAGTTCTGATGTTTTCATTCTTTTGTAACTGGCTCTCACACATTCTCTGTAAACATAGCCATGTTATTGTAACAATAACTTATTATTTACATTCCTTTCTCCTGGACACAGAAGTCTGATGGACGTTTCCTTTGACCAGTGTGATTGAGGGGCGGCGAAGCTGCTCCTCCAATCCACTATGATTTCTGAGACACAGATATAATAAAGATGGGCAGAGTCCACCCGACACTTGTTCCTTTGCTCTCAACAGGTGTCCGTGTTCTTCTTTCATGTCATTATTGCAACATTGAGACTGTTGCTAGAGAACTGTTTGTAAAGCAGTCTAGGTAGAGTGTCCAAGCCCTATGTAAGGCTTCAGTGATCATGGAAGGATTTGTTGACAGTCAGTGTGTACTCTTTAGAGTTCCCTTGAAAAAGAAATAGTCTTCTTTTATTGCAGATCCTGAAAATACCATGTTTGTTTTTTTAATTGAAGTGGCTACTATAACAGAAAATATGGTTGAACAGCCTTTACCTGAAAGCTGGTTTTGCATGTCATTATATCCACCTGTCTTTTTTTTCTGGACTATGACAAGGACAGTGCACACAGCTTGCCTTTCTGATGATTACATATTTGGCTTCCACAAGTACAAATTATTTACTTGTTGTTTTTTTTTAATAAAAAAATCCATTGGGTTGACTCACTGCTACAACATTATTTTCTTAGGAAAACCTTGTTAGTTTTTACCTTTTCAGCAATGCTAGAGTTGTTGATGTTGTATCGAATTGACAGTGCTTAGAGGGACTTAAATATTTTGAGAGTTAAGAGATCTCTGTACAGCCAGCATAAAGATTAACAGCACTGTCAACCTGATCTGTCTTCCATGGTGTTTCTTCTCGAGGTAACACTCTGATGCCAAGGGTAGTTATCTCACAAGAAAGAGTTTAAACTCACTGCTGTGAGTGTCTGTCCTTCTTATGTACACAGCTTCTCACAGTGTCATGCATCAGCTATGGAGGGCAATGGATTTTAGATGTCCTTCTTCCCAGTAGGGAAGATACAGAAAAAAATAAGGGGAAACGCAGTAGGTAGTACTCATTTTGTCACAATGCTGACGTGTTCTGAAGTAACAGATTTCAGGAAACTGAGACATTCATGTCATCCCAATTGAAACAGAGAGTTACATGCATAAAGATTAGAGCA
Source organism: Climacteris rufus (assembly GCA_013398175.1). Lineage (NCBI taxonomy): Eukaryota > Metazoa > Chordata > Aves > Passeriformes > Climacteridae > Climacteris > Climacteris rufus. The sequence continues at coordinate 233,013 of VZRZ01002226.1, read as the reverse complement.
ATGGCACAAACAGATTTAAATACACCAAATATTTGATACCACCAATGTGCAAGGTAAAATTTGAAAATAAAAGCTGATACATTATTAACTACGCCTATAAAAAGTGACTTGGAAGGAAAAAAAGAAAGGGGGACTAAAAATTTTTTCTGAAGCATGTTTCATTAGCAGCATTTTCTTTATATAATTTTGATCACAATATGAATGTTGAATAAAGTGAAAAAAAGACTGGGTTTGTGTCCTCCTGTTTTCTAATATAAACCGATTTTAGGGGTTTTATTATGCTTTTGCCTACATCTGTCTTTTGGAATGACTGTGATAGATTCTGACTGTCAGAGAGACATGAGCAGAATTTTGAACACTGTAAATGAAATATGTTTAAAGTCTGAGAGAGAGAAAAACCATATGAATTTATATAATGCATTTTCACTGTGTCAATCCATTAAAACATTAGATATAATCAGGTTTTTTTCTGTCTGCTGTAGCTTTTAACCACGTTTACGTGTTTCCCAGGAAACATATTCAACAAACCATTAGGAAAAAAAAACGTGCTAAGTGTAAGATTAACTGATATTGAAATCAGTAGCCCACAATTATATTGCTATTTTAAATGAGTACTCTATCCCTTTGCAATAACCGAGAACTGTAGACTATTCAGGGATAAAATAAAGGAAGAGGCAGAGGGAAGAACAAGAGAAGAAAAAGGATACAGCTATATTTACTAAGCCTTGAAAAGTACTCTGTTAAAAATTCACCTTCTGTGTAAATTAATAAAAAAGGCCGATTTCAATCAAAAACTGTCAATGTCAGAATTGATAATTATCTTTCCTTTTCTTAAGCAATTAGACTTATTAATTTATGCTAATTCTGATTAAGTGCATTGTAGGATCATGATGGGTTTTGCAGCAATAGTATATGCATTTGTCTTGTGTTTTTCACTTTACCTGTTTTTCCAGCAGAATATATGCAAGTTTTTTCACCTCTGAAACTGATATCGAAAATAAAACCTTCAGTGTATGCCTTGAATGGCTTCTGGCATCATGCATAACTTTTTCTTTTCAGGGAGAGGAAAAAAGGAAGGCACAATATATGTTCTCAAACACTTCTAAGATATAGAATTTAATATGAAGTAAACAATTAAAATTAACATTGATTTTAATTCTGTTTGGGAAGAACAAAATGTAAATCCCCAATATTTTGTGCAGTAGAACAGGCTAGTTTAGCACAGTTCAGCCAGTGTCTGCCAAATGAAAAAAAGTGTGAAGTTACTGGGGGAAGGGTTAAAGTGGATTGTGTCCTACTTGTATTTCTAGATCTATGTTTTTAGACTGAAAGTTAAAAAAAAAAAAAACCACCCTTTTAATTCTTCAGAGGCTAGTTTTTTCTCACTAGGTTTCTGGGAAAAGTAGCTGTGATGTGCTGTCATTTCACAAAGCTAGTAGAAAATATTTTAGAAAACCAGCATCAGTAGGAACACTGTTCTGAAAGATGATGGCTTGGTTGTAATTAGCTGTAATAAACTGTACTTAAACAGAATTTTGTATTTCTCAGGGTTCAGCATGACCTCTGGAACCTGACCAAGCATGCTTTTAAAGATTAAGCAAAATGCCTGGGGTTGGGAGGCAAACAATTATTCACTTTCTACTTTAGTCATATTAATCTCTGCCTTCCAAGAAGGAATAATGTACAGGGAAAAAAAAGACACATACAGGCATAGATGCATAAATATAAATGTTTATAAGTACCTTTACTTTGGGAAAATTCACTTGCATGACATATCTTTCTCAAAGAATCACTGTCATGTCCTCTGCAGTGTCAAATTTGTTGACAGCAAACATCATCATGACCATAATTTGTGAGTCATTCTGCCAGCTCCTGTCTAGTAAAAGCAAACTGTCCTTGAACACTGAATATTTTTTTCCTACCACAAAGTGGCCAGTGATTCTCTCCTTAGCATAGGATCCCCAAGATATGAACAAATGAAGCTTTCTTTTTCTATGACAAGATAAACTATTCTCTTGTTACCAACAACAATCTTCAGATAAGTCAATATACCAGTCATGTCTGATCTGGCTGTTTTACAACCCAGATGTGACTGGCTCTCCTGCAGTTGTACTGATTCAATGCAGCACTGACTGCTATGCTGTTGAAGAAAAGTAACATTAACCTGAAGAAAAATACAGTGCAGTCAAAATAGTTTTGTTGATTTCAAATCCTGTTGAATGTAAGTTTTTACTCACTGCCCTTAAAGGTCCTAAAGGAAGTTCTTATCTTCCACAGCTTGGTAGTACATGATAAAACATACAGCAAAAATATGCCTCCTGGTTACTTCTTCGTGTTTCTATTTCCATGTTCTTTACTGTGTGTTTTTGGAATGCTACATTATGAAAGAAAATATAGATCAAAATTGTTTTCACTCTACATGCCCGCAAAATTTTATTTTTCTTCAAGTAGAACTCATCTTCTGGACAAACCCAGAATCTCAACCCACCAGAAATTGTAACATTGGTGAATTCTATAAAGTCTCCCAATTCTGTCATGTAGTTGTCATTAAACACAAGGCTGATCATAGGGGCCATATACTATCTGCCTCTGATACTATTTAAAATATAGCCACGTATATTCTAAATATAGATTTAGTATAACCCATGGTTACTCTTATTTTTACATCTTCTCCAGTGGTTAAACCATGTTTAAAAAAAAAAAAAAAGAACAAGCACCTTCTATATCCTCTAAACTACTTAATTGTGTTTGTCTATTTGTGGTATTTAAAGTTTAGTCTGTAATGACTCTGTTTTTCATGTGATGGAGTTTTTTTAGAGTCTAACTCGAGCCTATAAAGACATAATCTGATTCTAACAGAAATGCTGTTATGTGTAGAACACAATTTTAAAAGGTTAATAGCTGTTTGCATATTGGCAGTTTTAGGAATATACCCAGTCTTATCCTAGTAACAGCTGTTTTTCAAGGATCAGTGAAAATATGAAACTGTGCAGAATGGGAAGGTTATTTCCTGACATTGTGCAATAGCAGCAGTGCCAAAGGAAAAAAAAAAAAAGAAAAAAAAAAAGAAAAAAAGGAATAAAAAAAAAGAAGGAAAATTCATAACATTTTGTTGAAATGGCTGCCATCTACCTAGAAATTCTTCTAGGAATTTTTCTTTGACTACAGTAGTGAGAAAATTTAAGTTTTATGATTAAAGCCCAGAAGACAAAGCAGGTTGTCCATATGTCCCTTCTCTACCCTTTCTTGTGTCTGAGAATTTCAGTTCTGGTGATGTGCATTGGAGAGAGTGGCAAATAAACTGAGAGGGACAAATGCATGGGGCTTAAATATTGCTTTCCATATGTACTTTCATTACATTTGGCGTCACTTCTATTAAAAAAGAAAGCATATCAGGAAGCCTTTAAAAATTGTAATTGTCTTACTCTGTAAAATTCTGGGCAGGTATTTATATGCCTTCTTATAGCAAACAATAGCTTCTGAGGACCAAAGTGAGAGTCAGGAGCAGAAAGAAAACAGATCAGAGACTTTTTAGAGGGCATCTTGAGCTCTGAAGAGGGATTGGCATTTAGTTTCCTTTGAGCTACAAGACATTGAGTCTGCTAATATTTCCCTATTTCCAAGAAACTGCTAGTAATAAATAATAAATTTGTTGTTAACCTAAGGAAAAGCATTAGAAAGATGGTTAGGAATATTGCAGCAGTTAGCTACAGCTGCTGGTGGGAATGCAGCAAGTGCTGAGCAGCTAGGCAAGGAAAGCAGAGATAGGGACGGAGACCAAGTCATGGGAGGTCTGGTGAAGAGAGCAGGAGAGAGGCAGACAAGGAAAGGCAGCTCCTGTCTCAGCAATGCTGTTGGTCTGGATCAGGCTTTGTGGCCTTGAAAGGCTGCACAGTCCCTGGCTAAGGGGGGTATCACTGCAAGGTGAGGAAGCAGCAGTTCACCAGCAGTTCCTTCACTAGTGCAGAGAGTAGTGAGGGAAGTGCTTGGTACTGACTGCTGCATTTATTTGGTCAAATTTTCTGGTTTTTACTTTAAATAAAGTGTGGTTACATCAACTAGTTGGTATTTGTGCATGGAAAAAAATAGATCATTAAGCAGTATTTAACACTTCATTTTCCCTAAATTTTCAGGTTCATGTGTGGAGCACGATTGTATCAGCTACCTGTTTAAATCCAGGCTTGGTTTCTGTGAACTCGCTAAAAAATTGCAATAATTTACACTTAAACAAAATATTTAAAGAACCAATAAAGGTCAAGTGAAAGAACTTGAATCATTGGTAGAATTTGAATTACCTTTACAGATGAAAACAAATGTGTGTGAAGCTCTGTTTCAGGATGTTTGTCATATTTTTTAAGCAAGAATTTACAAGCTTAGAAAGACAAAAAAAAAATTTAGAGGAAGGATTTTTCCAATTTTTGGACTAGGGTCCCACTCTAGTGGGTTGAGAGAGATGAACACTCATAGAGCTTGTTTTGTCTCACCTTATTAAGGATGCTTAAAGCACAGAAGAGGAAACATTAGCTAAGACAACTTGTCTCTTTGACTCTAAGTGAATTCAGACTGATTCACTTGGAAGTACATATCTGTATATTAAACATCTAATACTATGTGAAATCAACCCTACTTTAAATGCTCAGAGGAAGGCCTGGAAAGGAAAAATACCATCATCCATACATTTCATACCTTCTCTGAAGATGTGATACAGAAGTTCACCTCAGCTCTATTTCGGGTACTAGAATGAAACCATTATACTGGGAAAAACTGTCTATATTGTTGTTGTCATTTTATATTCATATACATACACATAAAACCTGAAAAAAATACATATATATATGTATATAAAGTAACAAGAATACTAAGTATTCTTATCAAATTATTTACTAAATAAAAATTCAGAGAAGTCTATAAATTTCTGTCATTTAAGTATTTTCCAGACTAGTATTTCCAGGCAGTATGTCAGCAGGATTACCGTACTCCACAATAGTAAGCAACTCTTTGATTTATTTTTACTTATACTCTGATTATTTTTACCTAGCAATATTAAAAATAATTACTATATGGAGTGGGAAAGAACACTGGAAAAAGAAAGAATATCTACTTTAAAGAAATCTAAGTAAAAATATTTGTAGACAAAATATATAAAATGAGTGTTTATGAGAGACTTATATGTGAGGAAAATATAAAACAGCTTAAGCAGACATGTGATAAAGTTTTAACAGTAAACTTTGTTACAGATTGTCCACAATGGAGAGCTTAGAAAGACATTTATCCACATAGGAAAAGACCACCAAAAAATTTAACAAATGTATACCAAAGAAAATATCACACTTGAGCTGCTCCCCAAAATATCAAAATAGTAGAAAACAATTTCTCAATTAAACGACATTAAGTTTTCTAAAACTGTTTGCATTACTATACATTAAATCTACAACAGAAGATTGATAGAATGCTAGAATGCTTTGGATACTGCAGGATAATTGGATACTTGAGCTGACAATAAAACAAGAAGAAAGGTATACAACTATTCAATTGTGCAAGGAATTACACTAAGATATGAAAATTCTCTTCCTTGCAAAGTTAGAAGAAGATCGCATTTTGTAACTCAAATGTATTTCGAATTCCTCCAGCAATGCAGAACACAAGTTATGAGAAGAATTGATAAGTTTGTTCAATTAATTACTGTTTGGCTGGCCCAGAAGACGCATATAGTCAATACAAAAAGTAGAGACAAGTAATATGTGTCATTTGCTGCAATTGAAAGTAACAAAACTTTTCCATGTGTACAGCTTTGACAAAATTTTATAGAAATATACTCTTATGCTGTTATAATCACACAGACAAAATGTGTTTGTTTCTGAAGCAAAGCTGAGCAGGATAAAGAAAGCCATAGCATTGCTTTTCTGATGGGGTTTTGATACGGTAGGCGGTTTTGAAAGAGTACAACTCAATTCACAAGACAGTGAAGAATGATAAAAACAGCTACTCTTGGCTGCAGGCCAAACCAATTAGCTAATACTGATAATTACAAAAATAAGCAATTAGTTAACAATGTTGCGAGGAGCTTTGCAAGGTTGTTTCTGCTGGAAGAAGAAACTCATGCCTAAAGAGCTATATATTCCTTGGATGCAATTCAGTTCATTCACAGAGGATCTCTATACTGTCTTTTTTCCAGACAATAGATTTCATTCATAAATGTTTATTCCTCATGGCTAACTAAGCAGCCCTGACATTTGTGTTGGTGCTATAGAAGTGAAAAATTGGGATTTTGATTGTCTTATGTGATGACTAATTCATCACTCTGAGTATATTTGAATATGAATAAAGATAAGCAGCATTATTTAGCCAATTTTGGGGGTTATATCAATCTGGTAAAAACTCCAAGTTAGCAAATTTCTTCCCCACCCCCAAATTACTGCAGCATGGTATGTCAAGCACATTTTATTTATCCTGTAGTAGCTGCAAAATGCTGAAGACCTAGTAAATTGTGTACAATTTTCATAGGAAACCTGCTTTTATAACTTTTTGATGAAATTTTCCTCACACTTTGCCATGACTTAATGTCTTTCAGCCTGAGAGATGTTTCAGGAAAAGCTTTCCTCAACTTGTTCCTTTATATAGAGCCACTTATTCCAGCTCCTAAATCCTTAAATAACGCCCTGCCTCTTCCTATCTTTGTTTTATATAAGTGTAGAATAAAGGGAAATACTAACAGTCTAAGCACATCTGAGATTCTGAAACTAATACCTAGGATGAAAAATCAGAAGAGGTGATTATAAAAATAAGTACCAAAAGTGTAATATGATGCCAATTGTTCTGAAATGAACTATATACTTCACAGTAAAGTTATAACTACTAAAACCAGTAAAGAGATCTAAATAGAAAGCAGTTATTAAACAAAACAAAACAAAACAGATTAACTGTTGGAATGTACCAGTTTAGCTACCAGTTTAGCTAAGTCATCTTTAGTATATAACTTTCATTTAAATTCTGGATCAACCATGCAGGAGACCATTATAAAAGAAAGAATTGAATCAACAACAGCTAAGAAATGATGAAGAGAATATCTTTAATGCTTTGCAAAAAGGTACATGGTTACACAATATCAATCAAAAATAAATGGAAAAGCCTTGGTCATGATTGAAGAGAAAAAAAAACCAGACAGGGTTACAAGTCCTGCCAGCAAACCTGTCCCAGCATGGGCTTCTCTCTCCATAGGGACACAGGTCCTGCCAGGAACCTGCTTCAGCACAGGCTACCCACAGGGTCACAGCTTCTTTTGGGCATCCACCAACTCCAGCATGGAGTCCTATACAGGCTGCAAGTCCACTGTGGGTCTCCACGGGCTGCAGGGGCACAGCTGCCTCACCATGTTCTGTCTGCACCATGGGCTGAGGGGGAATCTCCACTCTGATGCCTGGAGCACCCCCTCACCTTCCCTCTTTACTGATCTTGGTGTCTGCAGGGTTGTCTCTCCTCGTCTCTTCAGGATGCTGTTGTGGAACATTTTTATCCTTTCTTAAATCTAGTATCTCTGAGGTGCTGTCACCATCACTGATGTGGGCAGCCTAGCAGCGGGTCCATCTTGGATCCAGGTGTCTTTGGTTCTGCTGGACATGGGGGAAGCTTATCAAAGAATCCACTCCTGTAGCCCTCCTTTCCTCTCTTCAACACTCCTCCAAATAGAACATGAATAACACAGAACTAAAAGGGACTTCAGGAGGTCACTAGTGCAAGATTTGCCTCTAGGAATGAACAACAATATCTATGTGATTCTTAACACATGCTCAGGATGAAATTTATGAAGACCCATGTAAGATTTCACAACTTCCCCAGGCAACTCCATTGTTTCCCTAATGTTACAATTACTAAAAGGTTCTCTGATATCTAAACTAAATCTTATTTAATGCAATTTAAAGCAACTTAGTGTTTGTTCTTTCTTTGGCAATTTCATTGAACAGACAGACATTCCCTCCTTAAAAATCCTCTCATACATTTGAAAATTTTGTTGCATATCTCTTCTGAATTTTTTCCATTTTAACATAAATACCCCAATTGTTTAAAATATTTATTTCATATGGCTTTATATTATAAACATCTATATATTACCTTGCAAATGAATGGAAAATAACATCTATCTATATATGACAGATAATAGTACAATTTATATTGATAGCAATATTAATCTACAATACTTCAGATGGCTTCTTTTCTGTGGAAATTACACACATTTCATAAAAGTCATAGTGATGATGTGTCATACTCAAGAACTTATCTAACATTGAAGATGCATCAAATAAAGTCTGAGGCCTATGAATGGGGGAGGACAGAAAGGAAGAAGAAAATAGCAAATAAATAGATATGTGTTACCTGACCATGACAACCTCTCAAGGAGGCAGAGGTAATTAGTTAAGCAAGAGCTGATGAAGCAGAAATTGCTATTGTATAGTGGCTTAGCCAGTCAGAGAAATCTTATGCCTTTTAATTGGCTAGGTCAATGAAGGTCTTTTAATTGGCAAGGTCTCAATGAAGCAAGCAGTGCACACAAGGAGACAGGGAATAGAATTAGAATCATTTAGGTTGGAAAAGACCTTTAAAATCGATGCATCCATCTATAAATCCAGAACTGCCAAGTCCACCACTAAACCATATCCCTGAGAGTCCCATCTACATGTCTTTGAAATACTTCCAGGGATGGTGACTCAACCACTTTTCTGGGCAGCCTGTTCCAACACTTGGCAAGAATTTTTTCTAATGTGAGTGGTTGTCTCCATACAGAAGTGCATAAAATTCTTTTAACCTCGCTTTGCTGGTATTTCTTCTCTTCTCTTTAGTTCTACAAATCAATTTTATGTCACCTCCTAAATTTAGAGGGGACCTATCTACATCTGTCTAAGATTCCTTAGGATGTGAACACTGCTCTTTGCTGATTTTCACTCTGAATAGAAAGGTTTTATTAAGCAAGGACTAAAGTTCCCTATTTTATTTCTGTGACGAATCTTCTGAAGAACTGTAATTTTAGCAGTGGCTAATGCTTCTGAAGTTAAAGAAGATATTTGAAAAGTTACAGAGCACAAAAAGGAAAGACAAACACAAAAAGTGAGGAAGGCATGAAAGTGATGCTACCAGATTTTTATTTAAAAGTCTTGAGGAACAAAAAGAAGAAATTTAAAAGTTGAAACAAGAGTTTAATTTTAAAAATCACACAGTATTTAGAAGACAAAAATAGATTCACTTTTGCAGCAAGAGAAATTGACTTGAATTGCAGAGGGTTTTTATCAATATAAGTAGCGCTTTTTGTGATTCTCCTTCACATGCCCTGACTATTCTGAGCTCTAACTTACTTCTGCCTGTACTCAATTCCTTGGGAATAACGAACTCCGGCAATCAGCTCCCTTTGTCTCCCACTTCTTTTTCTGCTTTCCTGAATGCTGTACTATAACTTCTTGACTGACTAGCTTCCTTTTCTTTTCCGGCAGAGAATGAGATATAAAAGGAGTTTCGCTGACTACAAATAGGAACCGGCAATCTGTCAACTCCTTCACTGCTACTCAAGGCAACAATGAAGGTAACAGAATCTTTAAAAACAAACTTTCTGATTTTTTGCCCAAGTGATAGAATTAGCATGCAGACAAGGAGACCAGGAAAGACACATAAGTTAGCCCTCCTGCATCACAGGCTTTACCCATTTTTATGTTAGGGCAGCTGTGTGAACCTACTCAGGTTCTCGTACCTTGTGTTAATAATTTTAAGCATTAGATAAGTTAACATATTGGCGTGTGGCAGAACAGAAAGTGTGAGGATCTTCAGAAGAAGTTTTCAATGGAATACATTGGATTAGAACAAGGAAAAAAAACTCTGTAAGGTTATCATTCTGTATCAAACACTGTTTAGTGTTCATTACCATGACTTGATGCCAAAGTTGCGATACACAGCTCATCTTTGAGTAGAGGGGAAAGAAAGGTTGCATCTCTACATGCAATCGGAGAATGTGGTAGGATTTTATACTCACTGTCACCTAAGTTTCCGGTGGTTTCTGGTCGACATTTAGGAATGTCACCCTCCACATATTTACACTGATTTTGAGGGAGAGCATTTATGACATTGAGACAATACTGTGTTCTTTACACTGACCTACCTCACATATGGATAATGCAGTCTCCGGGTTAAAACTAAATTTGCTCGTGCAATTTCCTTTACCAGACCTTTGGGTTTTAAGTGTATTGAGCTCTTGTGTTTACTATGAGGTTCACTTATTTAACCACTTATTCAATTAGTAATATATTAACATCTTGATAGATTTTGTGGCTTGTGAAATCAATTTGGTTGATTTTGCTTTGGGCAGAGGTCAATACTGTACTGTAATGGTATATGGATTCTCAAGAAAACTAAAAACTAAAAAAAAAAAAAATAGTCAATACTGCTAACTGTTATTCTCATATATTAAAATTTATGTGCAGAGAAAATCAAGCAGGATTTTACATGGATGGTTTTATTGAGAATAAAAAGTGTTATTCTTTTTGATGGTGCATATAATTCTCATTGTGGCAGGATTCCAGAGAGACTATATCTACTAAAATATGAAACGCAATTGTTCTGAAACTGTTAGTTGATGAGATATTATAATTTTCAAAATTTCAAGAGAGGATCCTTTGGTCGTCAATGAAGAGAAGATAGGAAAAAAAAAGTATCTTCCTAACAGATTAGGGATTTCTTTCTAAAGAAGTTAAACAATATTATTGAAAACTGCGTAACTGGACTAACCTTTTGTTGTGGTTTAGCCCTGGCTGACTGCCAAAGCATCCATGAGAGCCTCTTTTCCCCCTTCCCCCCTCCCTCTACAGACGGACAGGGGGAAAGGAATGTGTTACCAAGCTGAGATAAGAACACTGAGAGAGGAGAAAACTCCCTAATTACAGCAGACTAAAACAGGCTCAAAACTTGAAAGATAATTAAGTGAATTTATTACAGAGTTAAAAGAGCAAGCAAAAACATCTTTTTAAACACTCTTTCTCTTTTCTTCCCCCCACCAGCAGCAGCCCACTGCCCTCCCTCCTGCCCTCAGAAAGTAAGGAGAACCGGGATTTTGTCTTAGTCAGTTCATTCCTCAGATGTTTTCTCTTCTTAGCAAAATATCTAAAAAGCAGGTTGGGTTTTTTCTTCTCCTTTCTCTCTTTCTGGCACTGTGGCAGGGTCGCAAAAGTTGGCAGGCAGCCTGCCTGGACTCTGTCGCCACCCCATCGGTCTCCCACAGCTGAGCTGGTCCCTCTTAGGGTAGGAATAAAACCAGGCTTTTTTTAACTTAATTGACTCCCTTCAGTCTCCAGGAGCAAAGGCCTCGTCAATCATGCTAATTCCCACCAGACCACAGTCTCTCCTGTAGGAGTTCACTCCTTTCTGCCCCGTAGTGTGGTGGATCCTGGCTCCTTCATGGACCCTCAGGGTGCAGGGAAACACTACATTTGTTACAGTCCCTTACCACAGGCCACAAAGATGTTTCAGCTCCTATGATTAAAGGACCTCCTCCTCCTCCCTCCTTCTTCTTGGCTGGCTTTGCTGGTATCCATATCTGTTGTTTTTCTACATGCTGTACTCCTTGTTTCCCTGCCTATCTACAACTACATGACTACATGGCTGTAGCTACATGGTGCGTGTGTGCCTACTCCTGAGTTTGTTTCTTAAATATGTTGTCACAGAGGCATTACCTTCCTTCCTAATTTGCCCAGCTGTGGCTTACAGGACATCTATCTTTCAGGAGACATCAGAGATAGGCCCTGACTGGACAGCTATGGAAGCTTCTGGCAGCTCTTTACAGGAGCCATCTTTTGGCCCCTACCACACCCAAAAAGCCAGATCCCCTGAAACTACCACACCTTTCAAAGTAAAATAAAAACAACTTCAAGTTATTGGTAATGTTCATGCCCTTAAAAAATTCAACCTGTCTCTTCTTAAGAGTGTGCAATACATACTATTGACTGCTTCTCCTATAATGTAAGAGTAGCATAATGAAATACACAAGAAAGGAAGAAAATAATGGCTCATTTTTTTTAAATAATTAAAAAATTCCAGGGATAATCACTGAAAGTAACCCAAAAATAACCTTCAGCTGTATTTTTTCAGACGATTTCCATAAAATTATCAGACACAGAACTTCTGTTTGGGTACGCTACTGAAAAGAAAATTAATTAGGAGAATAAATAATAATTTATTAATGAATATATCTGTATATAATTAACCTGGTTTATTCCATGATAACAAATCAGTGACAAGGAACTGATGTGGAACTTCACATTGGAAGTGACAATATGACTTGTGACATATCAAATCCTTTTAAATGAGCTAGAACTAAGAAAAACGTTATGCATTTTCCCATACAAATACAGATTTGTTCCACAGAGATTACAACTAATAGTATTACATCTTTAAAATAGATATTATTCAAGGTGAAGATGAAGAAAACAGCATTATCTTTGATAATATTTTATACTTTAAGCAATGGGATGTAGTGCTGTAATCTAAATAAACAATAAGTGCAAAGAAAAGTTGCATCCTGTCTCTTGGCTTCTAAGCACTAGTTATTAATCACTTGTGTTAGTTTCTATAGTTTAGAATTATGAAGCAATATAATTCTTCTGAATTTCTTGTCTGAAGGATGTTTTTCACAAGAGACTGGGAAAATGTAGTCTCAGGGACAGTTGTTGGGTTTTCTTAGACTTCAGAGTTTGTGAAAACTACACCATTTGGATCATATACTTTTAAATTACCACTATAAGCACCTCATGTTAAATTGAAATACTATTTCACAACTGTGAAAAAAAGTATTTTCAGTGAATTTGCTATATGAACAGGTATTGAACATATGTCTGTGTGACTGATTCTGTCACAAGGCACAAAATTCACCTAGTAATTCCTATATCTGGCCTAAGAACTGAATCTGAAATAAATGGTGTATTCAGAGACACACAATTTCTCAATAACTTCAAAAATGGGAGAGAAGGTGGGTATGGACGTTACTGCACCCTTTGATAAAGTGCTATGTTTATCTAAGTCAATTTTTGTTAAAATTGCATGATATATTCCTATTTGTGCTTTCTGACTTTGGCCTTATCTGACACTCGAAGGTTACAGGCAGCTCTGACTTCTTGAGTTTGCATCACTAAATTCTTATGTAATGTCAGATATTTTTGCCATGACATCACACAGACAGATCACACTATCTGGTTAACCATGAAGATGGTCCAAGTCTTTTCCTGTATGTCCTACAGTGATTGTTTTTTTCATGAATAAAACCAATATTTTTTTTAGTCTTGCTTTGATGTTACAAGTAGGTAATCTAGATCAATTATCTCATTTGCATCACAAAAACATTCACCTGTCTCTGTTCCTCTAAAAACTCTCAGATTAATTATTTTTAGAATCCCTTGAATAGCACTGAACAGCAGTTGTTCTAAATAATATTCATTGTTGTATTGATTATTTAGTGTTATTTTGCTTTAATCCACCTGTAGGGACCCTTTAACAATGGACCTGGTTCCATGCCTCAGAGGTGGGTCACAACACCAGGCTGGAGCAGTTCTTTCCTGAAGGGCTGCATCAGATGGAAGCAACCCACGCTGAAGCGGTTTGTGAAGAACTCCAACCCCTGGGAAACACTCACATTGGAGAAGTTCATGGAAGACTGTGACCCATGGGAAGGGCCCAGCTGGGGAACACTGTGAGAAGATCTTCCCCTGCAGAGGAAGGCATGGCAGAGAAAAGGTATGATCATAATACCCATTCCCCATCTTCCTGTGACACCTGGGAGAAGCAGGTAGAGAATTAAGAATAAAGTTAAGATTGGGAAGGAAGAAGGGGTGGGGTGAAGGTGTTTTTAACATCTGTTTTATTTCTCATTATCTTACTGTGATTTGATTAGCAATAAATTAAATTAATTTCCCCGAGCTGGATCTTTTTTGCCCATGACAGTAACTGTTGAGTGATTTCTCCCTGCTGTTATCTCAGCTTACATGTCTATCATTATATTTTCCCTCTCCTACCCAGTTGAGGAGGGAAGTGATAGAGCAGTTTTTGTGATCACCTGGCATCCAGAAAGGGTCAACACACAATCTAAGTTTAGAATATTTACCTCATTAAATTAAAGATAATCACTTTGCTACAAATGAGTTTCAAACAACACAATGTTTTGTAGGCTCCTCAGCTTTGTCTATTAGAATTACTTCTGTTAGCTCCCATCTGAAGTCACTTTTTATTCCCTATCTTTTAATGAAATATCTGCATATTCCCTATTCTTTCACTTATCTTTCTTTCCCAGTCCTATGCCTTGGTAGTTTAACCTCTATCTTTCTTCAAGCCTGAATTTTTTTCTTTTTTGTTAAGTGATACATTCCTTTTTGTTTTTCTTTTCATAATAGTGACAAGTTCCTTATCCCTATTAAAAAATTTAAAAAAAAATCCCTTATAGGATTCTAAAATCTGCCTCAAATACATCAATAAATACATGGTTTTTTCCATGAAAACAAACAGTCAAGTTGAAATGATAACTAGAAAGACTAGTCTCAAGCAGTCAGAATTAATGAAATGAGATAACAAATCACAGATGGGACAGTAAAGACACTAAAAACTTACCTCACAACAAATAAAGAAATGTATCAATCAGCTAGATATCCTAAATCAACTTCCCTCCCTAATCAAAGAAACCATTCAAAGGCATGCTGACTCAGGCATAGCTCACTATGAGTAAAATTTTGTGTTTTTCTTTTTCTTCCCATTATTCTATTTTTCACACCTGGGAACCTCGGTAATATTTTAACGTTTAATGATGATGATTTTTCTCCATTCAATAATTCCATTTGAATAATGGTCTGCATAGTACTGCAGAATGGAGTATGGTAATGTTGCTTTATCACCTGAGGTAGTAGAGTTTGCTTCTCCAAAGAAAGAAATTTTCATTGGATAAGCTTCATAATAAAGTATATTCCTGAAGTCCTGTAGGGCACTTGTATGTGTTACACTCATGACATTTTAACTGAAAGTGTGTAGATCTAATTAGTCAGAAGCAGAAGTGTAATCAATACTGATTTATGAATATTTCCCACAAGTAACACTACTTGTTTGGACAGAATAAATTGTTACTTGTGTAATTTAATCTCTGTGATTTCTTAGTGCTCTTTGTTCATAAAAATAATAACTCTATTTATTACAACTGAAAATTTCCAGCTGCAGACATCTGAAACACATTTTTTCTATATGTGTATGTACAGATGTCTGCAGTTGCTCTGGGGACATGAAAGTCCAGGCTCTGGGGTTTCATATAAGAGGAATGAAACCTGATCAGCTCCTGACTGAAGATTGCTTGTGATGTTATGAAAATTAATGCTAGCTAGTTGCCAGTCATTCATCTGTTCTTTTACAGATTAGTTTCTGTGATCTCTAGCCCCAAGCAAGCCTGAGAGTATTACAAGCATCACAGTCTTGTAGGCAGACATCCTTTTGAAAGTGAGATATTTCTAATCATTTTAATTGCCTTTCCCTTGACCTTTTCATTTCTGCCAAAGCTGTCTTGAAACACACCAATCTTTAATCAATATTCCATGTGCTGGTACATTATAATAATAATTTTTATTTTGTCATCTCTTTATTGATACCTTGATTTACCTTTCTGCTTAAAGTTTGCAAGTCTTCAATTTATACCGTTTTGTGCTTTTGCCAGCATGACCACGGATGTCTAAATAGCTTTGCATGAGTTATCACCACAAAAAAATGGATCATAGTGCCAAACAGGGAAAAAGGGCATCTGCAAGTAGGAGGTCAGAGGGTGACTGCTTTTGCTTGTGCTAGAGTTCTAGAGGAACTGTTGTATAATTTTCTCAAGGTTGAGAGAAAATGGGCTCAAGTTGCACCAGGGGAGGTTAAGATTGGAAAATAAAGTTATCTTAAAAAACATTGCCAAATACTCATAGCAAAATACTTCTCTTGGGAAAGAAAACTTTTAAAGTTAAAGACAAGTGGATTTTTGGAAAATTTCTGCATCCAAGAACACAAGACAAGACTGAAGTATGGAGTCCCTGTCTCAAGAGTATTAGACATAAGAGTTTTAATTTATTCAAATGACTTTGTTATTCCTTCTTTGGAAGGAATAATTTTTGGAGAATAATTTTCTGTTTCTGTATTTGAAGCACATCACCTGCCTCCTTTTGGTTCTATGTACAAGACCAAATTACAGCAAAAGAAAACATATTTCCTGGCTCTCAGTAGAGATTACACGTATGATTTTTTTTGATGGCTAACTGCTGTAAATATCCATATTGCTATGAGAAGTCATTCTGACCTGAGATGTGATGAGGATACAATGCACCGTCTGCTTCTGCTCTGGGTTTCACTGCTGCCTGCTTGACTCCATTGAAAATACTGGACACGGACAGAGGGGGGACAGCAGCAACACTGAATTGTGGTGGCTGGACAGCTGGTACAACGTGCACGTTGACCCACTCTAAGCTCTCATGTAAACAGTAACATTTTGGGTTTTTTCTGGATTGTGCTTGGAAAGACAACATTCTTTGTTCGGTTCACCATTAGGAAAAATGTGTCTGAGCTGTCATGTTCCACTCTGCTTCTCATGTCTTCTGCACCCAAACCAGTTACACCTGAGAGAGCCTTACAAACCATGCAACATTATTCACTACTTTTTGCTTTGATGGGCCTTTTGGGGAACTTGTCTGAGAAGAACAGCAGATGTATGGATATGTCCAGTGTTCGTTTTCTAAAAAGGCAACTTTACCTTAACAAGTTATTGTAAATCACATTGTGCGAAAAGAACATTTGCTGCAGACAAAATTAACCTTAAAATTCTTGCACATAGATGGCATTCTTGAAAGAGAAAAGGAAATATGACTATACTTTGAAATCCTTCTGTTTCAGCTTACATTTTTCATTACTTACAGTGCTCTGTTAAGAACGTATTTATAACTGTTCTTGGTAACAGAAATCATCCCAGAAATGATAGACAGATGAAGGTACCGGGTGTTTTTTGATTTGTAAAACGTGGAAGAAAATAAAAGAGAAACAAACCTTTATGAAACTTGTCAGTGATAGCATGGGTTTTTTTAGCTTGATATCTGTGTCTAAAAATCAAAGTCCCAGTGGATAAAGGTAAAAGTCACTTAACTGACAGAATTCCTGAGTGACTGAAAACAGGCATCTGTTCTTTACAGGTTCATCTTTGAGATTTCTCACCAGAAAACAGCAGTTGAAAAGATTATCTTATAGCAATGCTAAATAATAGACTGTTCTGCGACATTCAAAGGTCTGAAGCTCCCTGTGGAACTAATGACATTTGTACAGCAAGTCAGGCTGCTTCAGCAAAGAAGGATGGTGGAAGCAGGAAAATGATAGGTTTTTGACTGAATGTTAACCCCAAGTTGCCAGATTTTCTGAAAGATAACTGCAAATAAGAGAATTCTAATAACATTTCTAATAAAGGACCAGAATCTTAGATGAATTTTAAACTGATACACGTCTACGGATTTTGATGTTCACAGCTGATGCTCTGTTCCTGACACTTTAGAGAGGAAATAAATGCCATATTGCTGTGCTCTGATGACAGATCAGTAAGACAATTTTTTCAGACGGTATAATGCAACATTTTATTGAGGACAGTTTCTTTTGTCTGTCATTACAACACTTAAAATGGTTTGTTTCTCTCTCTCTCTTTTTTTTTTTAAACTGAAAGTTTATAAAGTTTCTCCGGACTTGTCTGAAGTAAGTATGGCTAGCTCAGCCATTAAACAGTATCACTGCTTCCAAATGAGATCTCTTCCTACATTTAATCCACTGCTATACTGGAAAAGTATTAAGGGAGAATTAGATCATGGGCTTTTCTCACACAGGAGGCAATTTGACCTCATATGTCCTGAATGCCCTTAGTACAAGTTTGTAACACATGCAGGAAAAAAAAATTGTGAAGACTCTTCCTCTCTCGCTTGAATCTGAGCAAAATTGCAGCTGGGAATTTAAGAGTCACAGGGAAAGAAGACAAGTGGACAAGGACAGCATTTCTCCTGGAAGAGAGAAGAACTCAGCTCCAGACCCCATGCCTGGTTGTGTTTTACATCTGCATGTAAATCTACTTTCCACGTGGGAATCTACTTCCTTCAGTGTGTGATAGCATAACTTCAAGCCAGAGGTTATGAATTTATATGTCTCTGATATCCCACAATCCTGATGCTGAAGCCTTTCTCCTGGTGTATGGTAGTCAAATTATTTCAGAACAAGAGGAGTCTGCTGGGTAAAATTGCACTGAAGTATTTGTAAAAGTCACTTTGTTCTGCTGCTTTCTACCACCCACTGTCTGATGCAGCTGTCTGTGAGGTACAGCACAATGACCTGCTTTGTAGACTTCTTTAGGGATTTAAACAAAATTGGGTAGCTATCTGTCTAAAGTCATACAGCAAGAGAACTCAGCTGGAAGAAGAACATTATCTTCTCAACAGGGCAGCTAAATCCATGTTTGAGCACTCAGTCAATTTCTGCCTCAAGAAACTGGAGACCTAGACAGTGTTACAAGTAGATGCTTGTGATTACTGTCTGAATCTTGAACAGAGAGCCCAAATTCCCAACTGAGACATGTTTCCCAGAGTTGCATTTAGGCCCACGGGCAGGTAGCATTACCTACCTGCACTTGCTATGTCTGTCACCTCAAAACCTGCTCAGGATTTCTCCCTCTGAATATGGGCAGGCAGAGAAACTGGAACTTACACCACAGGTTTTAAGAGGTTTTTAAATCTCGTAAGCATTGACAGTATTTCTCACTAGAATTACAAAACAGATAAAGAGAGGGATTTACTGTGCATTAGTAATAATATGGCCCTTCAGGGTTAGCCTGTATTCTGAAACCTTTTAAATGAAATACTGCATACTGTTTAGCTAACAGAGTAACAAAGTATGTTTGGGCAGGGGATCAGCATTTAAACCAAACTAGTTATTATATCTCTCCAACTATACACTCCTGTTACCTGCATTAGCTATAATACAGACTGAGAATAAAAGTTCCCCTGAAGTATAGTATGTTATGTATGTATTTGGTACACATATTTTCTCTTCATAGTTGATTACATATTCCAAATATTTGGTGCAGACAAACAGTTTTTTAGAGATACTGGCCTAAGTGATCTACTATATTGAAATCATCCATGCCTTCCTTTTCTCTCAATTACCGCATGTGAAAGTGGTTTATATCAGCACAAACTTACTGAACACACTTTAAATCTTAACTTTTGTAGCTGCTACAGAGTCAGTAATGCTTTGTACTGCTTTAGCTTTAAATATTCCTTTTTAACTCTTCTCCCTTTTCCTCTGTGATTCCAAATTGACAGATGGAGTTCTTATGTTGCTGAGATATTTAAAATTAAAAGTAGTAAAAACATCCAAATTTTAAAACAAATCAACCCCAAACCTTCTGCCCAGCACTCCTGTTCCTTTTTCAATAACTAAAGAAATCTTTGTTTTTGTATGAAAATGTCTGAAAAAAGTGTGTCTTCTCCTTTCCTGTTAAACAAATATTCTTCCTGCATTGCTTCCGCTCAATACATGGGCAATTAAATAGAAGCATAAAGGGCAGGAAAAAGTAAATTAATAGATTTTCAAAATCTTGGTTCTTCTCTCTTACCAAACTAAAACTAGAAGATAACATTACACAAGGCAAAGCAAAATGTAGAAAAGTTCATCCACCTTTCATTTGTACTATATCAACATTTTCTTAAAGAAGTATCAATAGTTTCAGTGTTCAAGCTGAAAGATGGAGAGTTTCAGAGACAAAACCTTAATAAAAAAATCCTGCATTTTCAAGACTGTAACAAACCAGTTTGCTCCTTTAGTTTTACTGGTAGTTACCACATCCTGCTAGGCTTCACTGTCAGAATCTGCTCTAACAGCACAGAAAAAATACAAATGCAGAGGCTCTTTTTTCACTTCAGGTTCCATCATAAGCTCTCATAAAGCCAATAGTGCTTTCCAGACTTCTAATGGTTCAGTATTGGTTTCTATTATATGTAGAAGTGGTCCTGCAGCTTTTAATTTTTTCTTTTTTCCCCTCAATATTTTCATTACTTTGTAAATGTCCATTAGACTTTCTGAAATTTAATCCACAAAAGTTGTAAGTGAATATACTTTTAAGAAAATTTCCTTATTCTGTGTTGACTTCCTCATTTCAAGAAAGTCCTCTAAAACTGAATCCCAGTGATTTTTTTGTGGCACTTTATAAATGATTCTTAGAAACAGTCCAAAGAAAAAGGCCAGAAAAGCAGAAAATTATGCCACTGGGTTCTTCCAAGCCTCCTACCTCTCTTGATAAATACTGCATCAAAGCTTACCCTGTAAGACAGTTTCCCTGCTCTTGAGTGCTGTGGTTTTAGTTTGTTTTTAACAGTTTCTCAGTTGAGTCTGCCAGCAGGCTCATGATCTATCCTGCAGTGATAACAGTGTGCAATACACGATTGTTTTCTACCCAGCTTCCCTGCCTCTGTTTCTGTGTCATAGCTGGCTCTTTATGCCATTGGGCAGAAATCCAAGCCCAGGTCTTTAGCTAGCTCCAAATTTCAGGTATTATTACTGCACCATTAAAAAACCTTCTGAATTTCAATTCTTCAACAGCTTCAGCATAAAAGACTGCATATTCTATCTCCATCTTTTTAGCTAGTCCTTTTCCCTTCATCTTCTCTAATAAATTACTCACAGCTACAGACTTCCCTCTTCTAAAGGGCAGTATACTCTGCTAATTATTTGTATAAAATAAAGGGGGAAAAAAAAGAGAGAGAGAGAGAGACTACTTATTTATCACTATATTCTGCATAGCTTTAAAATTAGCACTCATTTGCATTACAGCAGAACCTGATGGGCCCCACTGGGACCAGAGACTTATTATGCTTATTGCTGTAGGAACACAGAACAAGGATCAATCTCAGTCCTAAATAGCTATTAGCTGCGTCAGGCAAAAGGATTGTTCTACCTTGTTTAACAGATGAGGTACCAAAGTACAGAGATTAAGCATTTTGCTCAAGAAAATGCATGGCAGAACTGAACCCAGGTCTCTTAAATCTGAGCCAGATGTCCAGTTCAGATGATGCCCATTTGTCTTCCTTAGGATAAGTCACATTCTGTAAACATCTGTGTCTTATCTGCTCTTTCAGTGTACTCTGGCTCAGCAGATTTCCTGTAGCTCTCAATAAGAAAATCTTTCATTTCTGCTCTGTTCTCATGAGAAAACTTTGAAACTTCGGGACATTCAAAATTGAGTTTAAAAAAAAAAAAAGTAGAGTGTTGCCATTGCCAGAGCCAGAGTTTCATGTCTCACAGAAAAACTGGCACAATCACAATTTGCATTCATTGCTGTAAACAAGATGTAGTGGAGCAGCATAGCAACAGCCATGACTGTCACATATCATCATTGCTCTACTTGCACATAATTAACTCCTTGTGAAAGGTACCATTATCATAAAACAATTCAAAATAATCTCCCAACCAATGTTTCTGCCTGGAAACAACACATCACAGTCAGGAGAATGGTCTCAGCTAACAACACTCCCTTTGTTCTGTACCAGAGCCAACAAGCTCTGTATCCATCAGCAGTGCAACCAGCCAACCCACAATAATGAGCTTACTGGAAACATCTGTAATAGAAAGTGAACCTATAATTTCAAGATATTTTAGTAATAGAGCAAGGACAAAAGATCACACAACACAATACAGAATATTTGTACCAGAGATACTTGTGAGCTGGTCTGTATCTGTTTGTATGTAAATCAGTTGGTCTTATACAATCCTCGACAGAAAATATTATTGGTCAGGGGGAATATTCAAGTCTTTTCAAAGAAAATCTGGACTATGTAACTATTTTCTGAATTCATACTACCTGGAAACTGATCTCCTCAAACACAGGAATGTCAATAATTTCATTTTGCTTATGTTATATTGGATAAAAACTTCTTTGATACCTTAATATAAGCACAAATAATATTATGTTTAAAATTTTCTTCTTTGACAGTTAGCTTTGAAAATAGCTTGGTCAGAAGTCGACACATGAACAGAGTTATACTGCTATTTCTACCTGTGGTACTATATTTCTCTGTGCTCAGTGCTGTACTGAACCAGCAAGACACATCCTAAAAGGCACCAGGTATCAGAGGGTTGAGGCACGAAATATCTGATTAATAAAGTCAGTTAGGTCAACCCTTTCCTTCTCAAGTTACAGAATAGGAAAAAGTGATGCTGTCAGACCTGTAGGGTTTTGAGTAAAATTTCTACATTGAAGTGTGGTAAATCAGGTTTGAATCCTTCCTGCCTGAAGCACCTTGAGACAATATAGTTCAGAAGGATGTTTATTGCAAGTCATTTTGGACTGGGACGCTTAACTGGGAAAGTACAGCTGAAAGAAGTAAAAAATTCACTGGGCAAAATAGAAAGTAGGTACAAGCACAATAGTGTGATTTCTTTTGTCAGCCACAGGGAATAACAGAAAGGGCCATCCTTCTGCTGCTATTAATGACAGACTATTCCCCAAAGTTAAAACACATTAAAAAAAAAAAAAAAAAAAAAAGATTTAGAGTGTGTTCACGGCTTCTTGTGCAAACCCACATCAGGGATTTCCATGCAACGCTCACAAAACCACAGTATACTTAATTGTACTGGTCAGTGTAATTAATTTAGGTGCAACCCTAGTGACTAGAAGTTCCTGTTTTGAATCTTTGCAGTTATCACTTATAGCTCAGACAGTAGGATGGTTGAAAGTTAAAACACTCCATGGGAAGGTGAAAAATGCCTCAAGCAGAATCTGGATTTGAATCTCAACCTCCATTACGCCAGTTCATGCTTGCACTGTGATCCACTGGGGAAGGAGCCCCACACCGTTGTCTCACACCTCTCCATTGCACCTCCATGAAGAAAACGTTTTAAAAGGTTGTTCCCAAGCTCTGGGGGTCTGATGTATTTCTTGACTATTTTTTATGCTTATGTGTTTTTTTGTAAAGGGAGAAAAACAGACAAAATATAGAGCAATGCATTTTCCTGTCTTATCAATGCAGAAAACTCAACAACATTTCATAAGCATGTCGTTATAAATTTACAAGTATGTATATGTTACAAGTCAGATTAATTAACATAAACACTAATACAGAATTCTGTTCAACTACCTATGGCTAGATTCTGCATAATTAATTTGATGGTTAAAAGAAATAGAATTGAATATTGTTTGCTGATTTCTACTACTCAGTCAAATATACATAAACCTTCATTAGCAAAAATTGCAGGAAAACCTACTTTATCTTCTACAAAATATTATAGAATGGCTGGAACTTTCTGTACTTTACCTATGTATTTGCTTTATAATTAATACTTTTCTTTCTTTTTTAACTTTTCCCTAATGTCTCTCAGCTGCAGTTAAAATGGTAAACAGAGTCACCTTTCTTGAGAGATTTTGTATTTAGTAAAAAAGAGCTGGATAAGTAATAATTTCTAAAAGGACTGTTCATATAAGGCCCAGAAATGTCATAGAGACACTGCATACCTCATCATCCAATTTTATTTCACACAAGGTATTTAGTAATCATCTCCTTTTGTCCTGCTATGTAGAAAAAGAAAAAGTAAAAAATTCCTAACATTTTTACTCTTTGGAGTAATAGCAAACCAGATTGCTAATTCTTTCCTATACACTGTGTAGAGGATTCCTTCTCTACACAGGATTTTGCCAGGAACACTGTCTCGCTTAGTGTTATGGGAAGCAGGCTGTGATTCCTACATCTGCTTGCAACTTCACAGAAAAGGATGATTGAAAGAAAAAATTTCTTAACTTTTTCAGGTTATAACTGGATTTCTTTAGCCTTGTTTACAGTAGTAATGCCACTGAAGCTGAAATCTGAGTTCAGTTTTGGTAATGTGTGAGTTACGGTACAGCAGATTTCTCTGTTGCAAAAGACCATGCCTTTCAAACTCCCTGTAGGAAACCAGGCTTAAGCATGGAGTACTTAACATTTAAAGCTATGGTGTGTAAATAAATTTGGATGTAAAAAAGCTGTGCATACTTCCATGTAATATTAAGAGCAATGCATTTTCAATGAAAAGTGAATGTCCATGAATAAAAGGTAATATGAATTTCTTTTGATGTCAATTTTCTCTGAAGCCATAAAACCTCTATCAAAAGTGGACAAGCAAGGCAAGCTCCTTGCTAAATGTCAGGCAAATGGTCAAGTATTTGAAAACATGATCTGAAGAGGCTGTAGAGTAGATGGTGCAGTGCAACCACGTGGAACCAACTGCAACCAGCAATGCAAAATGGTACGTAATTGCATATGTAAATACATTTAACTACCAACATCACCTAGCTCCAAAAGCTATTTATTTTACTATTTAAATGGGTTTAAATTGTGTTACTGATATATTTTTCTTTGAACTGACACCTATCTGGCAGTTACATGGGGAGCCGTTAATGTTGAACAAATTTAATATACCAGTAAAAAAAAATCTAACTTCATAAAAAAAAATTCTTTATTTATTTTGTTCTTTATTTGTTTTGTTCTTCCTATAGCCATTAATCATTCATTCCTCTTGTCAACAATTGACCCTTTGTGCCACATTTCTTTTCTCTGTGTCTTACCTTAACCGATTATATTAAGTCTCTGAATTCTGTCTGACACAAAGAGAGAAAATAAAATGCATGTTAGCTGGGTTGCAGCTTCCTGAAATTTCAGCACTGTTCATGCTTACTCAAAGGGTGGAAAAAAGAGAAGTGCAACAAACGTGCTTTGTTTTTCAGTATATTCCTGGACTGATGTTTGTCTGTGATGATAAAGACAATTTCACTTTCCATTCTTATTCAGTCTTTGACTTGTTCTGCCCCTTGACACGTCAGCTAGCACCAAAGCTTCTTGCAATCTCTTTATTGTACAGATGAATACAATATGTTCATGGGGGCCATCAAATCCTCTCATAAAATTTACTAAATTTTACGTCAGCCAGTTGAAAGCTTCTACTAAGCTTCAAGTGTAAGAGTCTGTATTTCATTACCAAAACACCCAGTTCTTTATATGCAGCTTCTTAAACTATCCATTCCTACTAGTCATTATTTTGCATTGCTTTGTGAATGCCTGTATATATAAAAGGGGAGTCTGAAAGTAAAATAATGCCATAGATCATGACCCTTCTCTACATCAGTAAATATTGAAGGACAACCAAAGTAGTTCCATAGAGCCAAACAGCAGATGACAATGACCTGATGCTCACACTATCTGTATTTCAGGCATTTTAGTTCAACTGGCTGCAATGTGGTCCTGTAGACTGAAAACCCATTAACACCACGTTAATTCTATGAGTATATTTTCTGGTTCAGTTTCATCTGAAAGCAATCAATTTTGCACACTTTAAGCTTTTAATGTGATTGAACAAAACTCAGTCAGCAGACAGAATCAGAAGATTTGTTGCAAAAACACAATTATAATCTAAACCAAAACAATAACAGAGCTGAAGACAGTTTAACCTCCCATTTTTGTGTATGATGTGTCTCCTTACAGTAAGTTTATTGATTAATGTTAAACTGGTAGCATTCTTTCAAAAATTAAAAAATATATAATTAACAAGAAAAATAGTAAGTCTCAGAATCCGAGTAATGTTTTCTTTTTCATTTATTAAGATTTCTAATTTTATCTAAATTCTCTCAACAGACCTTTATTACCCATTCCTGACTATGGAAAAAATGTTCCCTAGGAAGTATATCTGCCTGGTAAAATAGATTTGGAATGATCTAAGCTTGAAAATTACTAGCCTGATATAAATTTTAGTTTGTTTATATAACAAGCATGAATTTCAAAGATTCAGGAAAGCATATTTTTGAAAAATTCTACCTAACAAGAATGTTTAGACTAGGAAATGAAAAAAAAAAAAGACATTTTCAAAAAAAATCCCCAAAGTTTAATAGTGACAAGTGTCATTTATAATTGTTCAATCAGAGCAAGATAAAAACTAAACATATTTGTTTTCGTGATATCTCTTGATTTGTTTTCTAAAGTGGTTTTTTTTGTGGTTTTTGTTTGTTTGTTTATTTATCTTTGGTGTTCTCAAACAAGTTGAAATGGGCTTTGTGTTCTACATGTAGGATCATTCAAACATTTTGCTGATAGACTTGCCAGAATTAAATCCAGCAGCTCTAGGAGTGGGTTTAAAAGCAAGCAGCATATCTCATATTTGAATGAAAATTTACCTCTGAGATGATTGCACAGCAAGAAGCACAGAAACATACACAAATATGGCTGACTGGTTTTCTGCAGATCATCTCATAACACCAGTTATCTCTGTTTCCATAAAGAGAGATTCTGCTTTTATGTTATGATTATTACTACTGTTGTGGGTGGTTACACGAAGTGCAGAGAGATTTTGCTTGACACTCTCAGAAACTGTGACTAATATGACTAATTTGTAGGCTTTAAAGAAGCTGATAAATGCTTTAAAGAGTTCTTAATTTGTTCAAACTTTCAATTAAACTCTGTTAAATCTGGCTTTTTAAAAATTAGCTCTAGAATTTAATATATTTTCAGGTATATTTTACACTAGTCCTTATTTAATATCAAATCTATATAAGCTTTGGAATATATTATCTTATGGTATTACAGCTTTCTCTGCATCACTGAACTGTGACAACAGACCAGAAGAAATTTCAAAATAGTCATTTTACCAAATTCCTGGTGTTATTTTTGAATATTCCACCTAATTTTAATGATGGATACATGTCTAGGATTATCAGGGAAAAAATATCACAGCAAAAATCACTTTAGTAGGCTTCCCTCAAGTTTTTTTAAGGTTAGAAATAAAATACTATTGCTTATTACCACCATCACACAACCGTTTGGTGAGGAGTGCTCCTTCTAGGGGGGTAAACTGACTGGAGAGCTCTTGCAATTTCATTAATTCTAAACAAAAAAGAATTTTCCACCCGTATTCCAGCTTGCCACCTAAGTTCGTCTTGCTTTAAGTAGGGATTAAGGACCAATAAAAGTATCTGCTTTTGAACAGTAGGCAGTAGAGAACTTAGATTGTAGACTAAATACTAGAGAAAATAAGATGCAGGAGGAAGAAGATTGAACAGCAATACAGTTTTATATATGGTCAGAAGTGAGTGAACATAAATCTGTTTTGAAGTGAAGGGCTGTATAATATCACTATTAACCTGAGAACAGGCAAACTATCTCTGGGCCATATGGGAAACAGAGAGCTTAAGAGCCTCAGTCATACTGGAGATGTGTAGTGCTCTTTACTTTCTGTTACTGTAGAATATGAAATATGAGTACCTCACTAGGAGATTGCTGAGTTGAGTTAGCATTTTTTACCTACACTCAAAGGGTATCCACACCTATTCTTCATTAAAGGTGGAAGCCTTGCAATGTGGCAAATCTACAGGATATACCCAGCTACAGAAGAATTCTCATTAAATGAGAAACAAAATGCAATTAGTAGGTATACTGTACTTAGGCTCGTTATCCCACATCTGGCTACTCTGGAATAGACAGTAGTGGATGAAGGACAACAAAAACTTGTCTTAAAATATATGTTAAGACAGCACATTAAAGCCTAAGCACTGTACAAAAATAGAGAGCCAATGTAATACATATCCTTTTTGTTAATTCACTCACTTTGTCCGCGGTTTAAAATTCCTAAAATATATTGTAGATAACACAGCTGGTAATGTTTAATTAAAATATTTCTTCTGCTTTGGTGAATTTAATTCTCTATTGCATCACATTCAGAAACATCTCTTTTGTTGAGAAACAATCAGGAAAGGCAGCATTCCCATGTGTGCCTCCGCTTTCCTATACCTAAGAAAATAGAGATTATCTCAGTTTTATTGTCAGCAAATACCACCACAGAAGTAAAAGACTTCAAAGCAGAATAATCAGGGAAGTTATTCCTTTCCTCAGGAGCCCCCTTCAGAAGGATATGCTCAGGTTGTTGTAGAATCTTCAGTTGGTCCCCAAACACCACTGGGTTAAGCACGGAAGAATAACCAAGTTCCACACATTTTAAAAGAGTCAGAAAACTTCAGTAACTTAATTTGGGTAACTAACAGGACTGCAACTGAACAGATTCTATGATGTCACTCAGATCATCAAAAGTTTGCCAAGCTTACCATTCCCTAATTGCTTATAAGCACACAGAGGACTTTTTGCACAAATAGTTAAAGGTGACCCTTTGTGGAGATCTGTTGAAAGCAGAAAATACCCCCTGCGTGAATACCACCCTACATACCAGAACGCAAAGAGTAGACAGTGGTTCTTGAACATTTAGAGGACAGACTGATCATCCAACAAGATTTGCACAACACTAACAACTAGTACAATCAGAGTTCAGCTTCTTCCAAAATTTTTCTGAATTGTGCAAGCTGTTCTTGCAGTGAAAAACTTGGTCATCTCCTGCTCATTTAAGAGCAAGCAAAAGGCCTGAAGGTCTGCTTTTGCAAACACCTACGAGGGTTTTGACAGATTACCTCTCACAAGTACAAACAGCAGCCATCTCCTCTCTATGGGGCTCCTTAACATTACAGCAAATTACTGCTGCAAAATGATTTAGCAGTAATGCTTTCCAGAGAGAGAGCCTAGATAGATAGATGATGCAGCAGGAGCCTAGAAACCTTAAAAACAAATTAGATTTGAAGTCTTTGTAAGATCAAACTCGATGTTATATCAGATCAAAATAACATTGGTGTGATAGGCTTCTCAAAATCTAATGAAAAATGAGCTGCAAGTTTAATTTTCTTGCCAACCCCATCTTAAGTATCATAATTCTATTCTTGTGCAAAGCTCATAGCAAGCTAACACCCATCTTTAAAAAAAGGCCTTGAATATGACCTTTAAAAAGACCTCGCAACTAGTGCTGTTACCAGTTTCTAAACAGAAAGCAGCCTACAACCCATCTTGACTTGAACAAGCATAATGGTTTAGAAACTATTTAAGAAGCTACAGAAAACTGTCAGAGCACAGAAACAGATGTGAAGGAGTAGGTGGCAATCACTTAACTTATGCATTATAACCTTCAACCAATACTGCTTGAGCTTCTTAAAATACAAGCAAAGTTATTACCAAAGAGCAAAGCAAGTCCTTGATAAAGATTCCATTTTGTTCCTATCAGCATTTTCCGGATCAATACTTTCCAGAAACTGAAAGTTCTTCCCCTCTCTTCTTCACCAGCTACATGTCATTTTCTGAATGACATCAGTGTTCCAGTAGCAAGTTTCACAGGTGAAATCCTGTCAACCATGAAGTGAAGATGTTTGAAGCACCAGCAGCATAAGCAAAGATCTTTATCATAGATAAAATTGTTGCAGAAAACTATCTATGCCCTGGCATACACTAGGCTAGAAAAATTAAATCATGCACTGTGATACTTTATCATTGCAGCACAAGACTGTGACTTAATAAAAAAGTATGCAGACTTAGTTATTGTGTCTGGCTGAGCTGGAGTTCATTTTCCCTTGGCAGCTCTCACACTGCTGTGCTTTGCACTAGTAGCTGGAAAGGTGTTGATAACACAGCAGTTATCAGAGACACCAGCACTGTCTCTCCAACATACCTTCTCCATCAAGAGGGGCTGGAACTGGGCAAGATCCTGAGAGGAGCACATCTGGGCCAGCTGACCCAAATTAATCAGAGGGATATTCCATACCATATGATCATATATCAATTTAGGTATAAAAGGAAAGGGAGGGAGGGAGGGAGGAAAGAAGAATAACAGTAANNNNGAGGGAGGGAAGAAGAATAACAGTAATAATGGGAGTCATTTGCCATTTTACAATGTTTGCCTTCTGAAGCAACTGCTACACGTGCTGAAGCCCTGCCTCCCGGGAATTGTCTGAACATTGCTTGCCAAAGGGAAGTGAGATATTTTTTGTTTTCTTTTCATTTATGCATGCAAACTTTCACTTTTTTCTTGCATTAGTTAATTGCCTTATCTCAACCTACTAGTTCTTCCCCATCTTCTTTTTCTCTCCCCTGTCCCACTGAAAAGTAGAGGGATAGAGCAGTTTGATGGGCACCTGGCATCCATCCAAGATCAACCCTATAGTCCTTTTTGGCACCCAATATAGAGAGTGAGGAAGGAACCAAAAAGACTGTAGTGGGCTGACCTTGGCAGGATTCCAGGCACCCACCACAGCCACTCTTTCACTCCCCTCCACAGCTGGACAGAGGCGAAAAAATATAATAAAGGGTTCATGAGTTGAGATAAGGACTGGGAGCGATCATCAAATACTGTCACAGGCATTAAACGAATTTATTACTAACAAGATCAGAACAATTTATTGAAAAGTAA
This sequence comes from Climacteris rufus, assembly GCA_013398175.1. Lineage (NCBI taxonomy): Eukaryota > Metazoa > Chordata > Aves > Passeriformes > Climacteridae > Climacteris > Climacteris rufus. Next base: position 202,677 of record VZRZ01002226.1, on the reverse strand, counting down.
AACAAGACCTTAAAAACACCCTCCTCCTACCTCTTCCTCCTTCCTAGCACTATCTCCACCCCCAGAGGAACAAGGAGACAGTGAATGGGGGTTTATGGTCAGTTCATCACCCATTCTTTCTCCTGCTGCTCAGGGAGAGGAGCATTTCCCCAGCTTCAGCATGCAATCCCCCCCACAGGAGACAGTCCTCCATGAACTTCTCCAATGTGTCTCTGATTTTACCCTGGGATGTGCTGTACAGATTGTTCTCAACCCATGTCACCATCTGCTCATCCAGTCCACACTTACTGAGTTTACCTATGAGAATATTGTGAGAGACAATGTTGAAAGCCTTGCTGAAGTCAAGGTAGAAAATATCCACTGCTCTTTGCTCATCCATCCAGGAACTTGTTTCATCATAGAAGGAAATAAAGTTGGTCAAGCATGATTTACCTTTAGTGAATCCATGCTGAATACTCCTGATCATATTCTTGTCAGCCATGTGGATAAAGATGGTGTCCAGAATGATGTGATCCATCACCTTTCCAGGGATTGAGGCGAGGAGCTGGAATCACATGCAATTTCTAGTCACGCAAGTACTCCACAGTTGATGTGATCATTGCTTGTCTTCAAATTAGAATATTGGTCCACACATCTGTTCAGAAGTGGAGTAATTTCCATTTTCTTTTTTAAAAGAGGTATTAGACTATCATCTTTCTTCCCTGAAAGACTTGGAAAATGTTGCTGTAGATTGTGGAGATACTATGATCAATTTTCCCAGTGCTTATCAAAATGAGATTTGTATCTGCTCAAGCCTCTATAGTTAAAACTACCTAGGTGTTCTACATTAAAATTTGGGAAATATGTATCTTAAATCTTAAAGGCATACAGGAGTATAACATTTGTCAGGGCTAACTCTAGGAATATATCCAGATTCTCTGTTATTAATAGTATGGATCTGCATACAGGACTATAACCTAAACATAAACTGTGGAATTCAGGGTACATCTCATTCCAATAACCAGCTTTAGGTGCCTCTAAAAGCTAGTGAATAGAAAGAAAGGAAATTAGTTACTTTTGAGACATAATTTAACAAAAAAAAATCCCTCAGATTTAATTTTCTATTTATTGCTAAAATACAATACCTCAGTATAAGCACTAATCAAATGCTATTCATAAAGTAGAATGTAACCTTTGTTCTACCAGAGGAATGAGAACTGCTCTAATTTCTAGGTTGTAGATGCATGTATGGTGAGCATGAGAATACAGGTCTAATGATAAACTCTTGCAACTTAACAAAGAAATATTCTAACACTGTTGGGTTATCTTAAAGCCAAGGTAGCATGTCATCCCTGAAATAGCTGAGAGCAAGGTAATTATATAACCTGTCATGAGAGCACAGGACTCAGGCTATATTTATTTAGAATCATCTTTATTAGAAAAATATCAGTTTTCTTTAATTTGCA